>CM037852.1:51760165-52201165 GCA_021234595.1 Delia radicum
TGTTACACGCAGAAAAAAAGTGGGGACTATTATCAAAGTGCTTAGTAAGTATACAACAACATAAGTTTCAAATTAGTTTTACACAGTTCTTGTAAAATATTTACAAATTTTTGTTAAATATATACAAGCCTAGTAAAAAAATTTAAAAAAGTCATATATTTTACAAGAAATTTGTAAAACTAACTTGAAACTTATGTAATTGTATAATTACTAAGCACTTCGATAATATTCTCCCAGTTTTTCTGCGTGTAGTGTTTGCCACTTCTGAGTATAATATACAATAACAGAAAAGCTAATAGGAAAAAAACAGCAATTTAGCTGATTGCATTCGAGGCCTTAATTGGGTGTGATCGTTAAGCGGTCATGCCTTTTGTAATGTAAGATGAAACGCAGGTTCGATTCTTACGGCCTGCAGCTTGTTGAAAAATGTATCAAATAGAGACAATCTGACAATTATAAGACGCAAATAATAATGCAATTTAAAAGGAAAATCACTGATGACGCCTGTCCATTAAGAAATTGCCAACCATGCAAAAAAAAATAGTACTGGCAAACCAATACTATTTTTGTAAAACCCACCATGTTAAAAATTATCCAAGGTACAACTAATATTGGAAAACACTATTTTGGTTGCAAAGCATGTATTTGCCAGTACCACCCGCAAAATTCTTTGCCAATATTGTTTTTACCAAAAATACTCCTTCGAGTATTAAAAAAAACTTGTGTGGAGTGTTGCGTTATTTCTTTGTTATAAAAAATGTTCATATAAAGTACACTTTATTTTATTTAAGATCTATTTTCCTAATATCTGTCGCATATTCTTACCTCAAATAAACATTTTATAATATCTTAATGATTTCAAATAAGAAATTCATGTTTTATTTAAATATTTGGCATACACCCTCTGCTGAGACGAACTATTTCTGGCAGTCCCACAAATAAAATTTAGCTACATTACATTCGAGGCCATACTTGGGTGTGATCGCTAAACGGTCATGACTAGGTATTGTTACGTTTGTAATGTAAGAAGAGCACAGGTTTGATTCTTACAGCCGCAGGTTGTTGAAAATCTATCATATAGAGTCAATCTGACTATTATTAATACACAAATAATAATACAATTTAAAAATGGAAATTCACTGATGACGCCTTTCCATAAAAAGGCAGAAACTAGTCTAGTCTGATTTAAAAATTAATAGTGTTTATAATTTTTAGAGAAAACCGTTTATTCTTCTTCTTAACCTCAACATTTCTAAATTAAATTTGTCAAATACATATTAATTAAAAATTAATTGCGACTGTCTCTATGACGTTAACATAAAACTGTACAAAAAAAATATCTCTGTTACCAATAATATCAAAAATTTTTGAAAAAGCTTTTGGTAATGCGAATGCAGCCAATTATAAATTCAAGAAACCTTATTCCGGAACATCAATTTGGTTTTAGATCATATCACTCTACTATCCAGCAAGTTCACAGAATTACAGACCTTGTAGAAAGGGCATTAGATACTAACAAATATGTTCAGCAGTTTTTCTGGGCCAGGCCTTTGATCGAGTATGGCACAAGGGATTGCTGCATAAATTGCAAAGAGACCTACCATGACAATTTATGAAATTCTAAAATCTTATCTTGCTGACCGACATTTTCGAGTCAAACATGATAACGAATACTCAGATATAAAAGCCATTTAGCTGGAGTACCGCAAGGAAGCGTACTTGGAGCAATTTTGTATGTCCTGTACACGAGAGACTTGCCAACATCTCAATCGACAACGTTAGCGACTTTTGCGGATGGTACTGCTGTTTTTCCCACTGGAAAAACAGTAGACGAAGTAACAAATAAAATCCAAACGTCTGTTACAGCCATTGCATTATGGCTAAAACAATGGGGATTTGAAATTAAACGAAAGTAAAACTATCCATATGTACTTTACTAATAGAGAAATTCTACATTCACCAGTTTTTATAAACAATATCCAAGTCCCTTTTTTTAATAAGGCAAAGTACCTTGGCATGACTCTGGATACTAAATTAAAGTGGAAAGAGCATGTTAAAATTAAAGTAAACTGAAATGAAAATTCACAACTGTCCATATTCAACAAATTACTGGTTTACAATCAAGTTATCAAAAATATTTGGACTTATGGATGCCAGCTTTGGGGCTGCACCAAGAGAAGCTACATTCAACTTATTCAAACTATTTAAAACAAGTTCTTACGCACAATTACTAACGCTCCATGGTATGTACACAATGAGGACCTTCACAGGGATCTTAAGGTAAACACTGTCAGAGAAGAATTATAATCCAAACACAAAAACACGCAAGAAGCCTTCAGCACCACACAAATTTGGATCTCAACAACATCTACAGGCTACAGGTCGAAGACTCCATAGGTTATTACCCATGGACTTGGCTAGACAATAAAATGCAATTTATCAACTATGAAGTGTAGCAAGTGTGCTATGACTTTCAAACTGCTTTTATAATAATTTCGTTAGAAAAATATTACTTAATGAGTAATCTTGTACTCAGTTGTAATTATTAAATAAAGCTTAAAAAAAAAATATAATTTTTGTTTTTCGAGTCTTTTTATGGCTGTGATAAAGTGCAGACTTATATTGTGATCTTTTTTTTTTTTTATAATATTGTTTAAAAATTCAAATCAATAACATTTGTTATTGTTTGAAAAATATTATTTTAGCACTTTGTGTATTAAAATCAACAACAAATCATTACTTTTTATAAAGTAATAAACAAAGGGATTAACAATCAGCTTTACTAATCCACTGCTGTTACTGTAGAATGGATAGTAGCAGCGATGCTACTGATGAAAGCGACGTTGTCTGGCAGAAAGTCGCAGACAACAGAACAGCAAAACGACGACAAACTCGATCACCAGAATTAGTTAAACATACCAACAAAGCTTCAAAAAATACTCATATACCAAATTCTACCAGTAATGATGATATACCTAGTACTAGCAATAATATGTTTGCTGCTCTTGATGTAGACAATAATAATGATGACGATTATGATGATGATAATAATGATGTAAACAACGAAGTTTCTGAAGCCAAACCGCCACCCATTATCATTCCTAATTTATTTTTTTATGTAGTATTGCTTCAAAAATTACGATTCTTCTTAATAAAACACCGTTTCTTACGTTTTTTTAATCTATATATTTCGAACATCAGTTCATCATCAGGATCTAAGAAATGTTAACAATGTTTTTATTATATTTTATAAATTAAAAATAAAATGTAAAATTACCAAAATTTATGTTTTATACAAATAGATGGAAAATCAAATTTGACTATTAGAATATAACATTTAAATCACAAAAGACAATATTTTTTTAAAAAGAAATTAAATTACAATATGTGTTGACATAATCTTTTTTATCACTTTTGTCGTTACATACAAATTGTTCATATTTAACAATTTGGTTAACTTCATGTACCTGCAATTTAAATTTGTTTTGTTCTGTTTTTAATATTTTCGTATTACCAAAATCAAATTCATGTTCGTTTGATCTAGCATGTTTTGCTAGTGCAGATAAATTGACTATTGTGTTTGTTGTTTTTTTACAGTCATATTCATGTTGTTTAAGTCTTTTTGATAATTTTTGTGTTGTTTCTCCAATATATAACTTATCACAATCTTTGCAATTGATATACAACGTCCGATTTATATACAACGTCCGATTTATCACCTTTTTTGAGGCGATATTTTAAATTTTCAAAAATTTTTTATTATTAGCATCTGGTGGTGGTTTCATTGCAATCTGTATATTAGGTGCAAAATTTCTACACGTTTTTGACAATTTTTCAGTTAAGTTAGGAATGTAAGTCATCGAAGCATATTTAACAGGTGGCGTTGATAATTGATCAGAAATCGAATTATTATTTTTTGTCATCGAGATATAGGTATAGCTTGTTTGTGATGTATTTACGTTATTTATATTTTGCTGTCGAACTGAATTGATGAATTTATCAATAATTTTATTTGGATAATTATTTTATTTAGAATATTTTTAATTTTTTTCAGATTTTGATGCCAAAAATCTTTATGTGACAAACTAAATACTTTTTTAATGAAATTTTTAGCTGTATTCTTTTTCATATGAAATGGATGTGCTGAATAATAGTTAACAATACGATTAGATGCAATTGGTTTTTGGTACCAATTTGTTACGATTTTTCCATTTGATAAATGGTGAACAGTTGTATCCAAATAATTTAATTTGTTATTTTCTTCTATTTCAACTGTAAATTTAATATTATCATTGTAATCATTTAATAGTTTTAATACATCCTGTATGTTATTTTCTGGAATTGCAGTAATATGGTCATCAACATATGTATACCAAAATAAAGGGGTAACATTTAATTTCAACATCATTTTGTCAATGACGTCTTCAAGTACTCTTTCAACTAAAATCGGTGCTAAGCTAGAGCCCATAAAAAGTCCAGTTTTCATACGTAATATTTTGTCTTCATATCTAAAATAATTGCATTCATTCAGGCAAAACTTGAGCAAGTCCATAAACAACTTTTTTGGAATAGCAGTATTTTTACTGATATATTGATCAAAGTCTCTTTCTATGATTCCAAGAGCAACTAATGTGGAAATGTTGGTAAAACAATTAATAACATCAAAAGATACCAACTTAAAATCTTTTGGAATATTTATGTGCATCACCCTTCTAACAAATTGTTTTGAATTTTTAATTGAGTACTTTGGATTAAATGATTTTTTTAAAATTGTTGCCAGAAAACATGATAAATTGTATGATACAGATTTAATGGTAGAAACAATTGGTCGAATTGGTCTATTTTCTTTATGTATTTTTATTTGGCCATATATTCTTGGTGGAATGGATGTATATGTAGTTAAAAATTTCTTTTGACCAATTGTTATAAATTGGTTTTGTGGATTATTTTTATCATGTAATTGCTTTATTAATTTATTATGTTTAAGTTCCAAATATGATGTTGGATCAGTGCTTAGTTGTTCAAAAATACTTACATTATTAAGAAATTCATTCATTTTTTCTTTGTAGTATGATTTTTTTGCAATAATAGTAATGTTACCTTTATCACTACATGATACGTAAATATCAGAATGGTCCTTAAGAAATTGTGCTGTAGTTTTTGTAGCCTTAATTAAAAATTTTTGAACTTTATTATATGTTCTAGCTTTTCTTATATAGTTCGTGATTATATGAGTAAGATTAGCTCGCATTGATCGTCTTATGTTTTCATCAGAGTATCTTGTTATTATGAATTCAATATCAGCTATTAAATCATGTACAGGTACTTTATTAATAGGTAGAATAAATTTCGGTCCTAAGCTTAATAAGACCATCATTTCTCTTGGTATAACAATACCCGAAATGTTTTTTTATTACTGATTCATCATATTGAATATCAGAGAGATGATTCTGTTCCTTTTCTAATCTTAATAATTTTGTGTGTAGTCTATTATTATTTACTCTCAAAAGTTGTTGGTAATTTGGATCATTAATTATATCTCTAGACTGATTTTTAAGTTCTTTTTCAAAAGACTTTATTAAAAAACTGCAATCATGAATTTCCGCATTGAGTAGCTTGAAATTTATATCATGTACAGCATTTTCAACAGTATTAACAGCCTTTTTACATTGAGACTTAAAATTTGTTGATATTTTCATTGTTTTTCTTTTGATGAAATTAGGTATAATTTGCTTTCGACGACATTTTAGGAGAAACACAAGTCTTGATTTTTGTTGTGCTAATTTCTTGATTGTATTATTTACAATTATATTATTCATCGTTTTAAGTCAATAAGATTGTTGAGATTGACAGAATAATTAAGGGATTATTGATAAAATTATCAATTTTATTTTTGTGTTGCTGAATCGGTTTAAATTTTACAATTTATTTTTTTATGTTGTATTGCTTCAAAAATTACGATTCTTCTTAATAAAACACCGTTTCTTACGTTTTTTTTAATCTATATATTTCGAACATCAGTTCATCATCAGGATCTAAGAAATGTTAACAATGTTTTTATTATATTTTATAAATTAAAAATAAAATGTAAAAATTACCAAAATTTATGTTTTATACAAATAGATGGAAAATCAAATTTGACTATTAGAATATAACATTTAAATCACAAAAGACAATATTTTTTTAAAAAGAAATTAAATTACAATATGTGTTGACATAATCTTTTTTATCACTTTTGTCGTTACATACAAATTGTTCATATTTAACAATTTGGTTAACTTCATGTACCTGCAATTTAAATTTGTTTTGTTCTGTTTTTAATATTTTCGTATTACCAAAATCAAATTCATGTTCGTTTGATCTAGCATGTTTTGCTAGTGCAGATAAATTGACTATTGTGTTTGTTGTTTTTTTACAGTCATATTCATGTTGTTTAAGTCTTTTTGATAATTTTTGTGTTGTTTCTCCAATATATAACTTATCACAATCTTTGCAATTGATTTTATATACAACGTCCGATTTATCACCTTTTTTGAGGCGATATTTTAAATTTTCAAAAAATTTTTATTATTAGCATCTGGTGGTGGAAGAATCGTAATTTTTGAAGCAATACAACATAAAAAAATAAATTGTAAAATTTAAACCGATTCAGCAACACAAAAATAAAATTGATAATTTTATCAATAATCCCTTAATCATTCCTAATGTTTCTGACATAAAGGCTATGATAAATAACTTTTCAAAAATAGTAAACGCTGAAGATTATTCATACAAATCTATGAGAGATGGACAGGTAAGATTGATGACAAAAAATGTTAAAGCCTATAGAGTGATAGTTAAATATCTTGATGATAAAAAGATAAATTTTCACACCTATCAACTCAAACAGGAACGAGCTTATAGAGTAGTTGTAAAAAATCTTCATTTTTCAACGCCAATCTCTGCGATAAAAGAAGAAATTCAGAGTTTTGGTCATCAAGTAAGAAATATAATGAACATTAAAAGCAAAATAACAAAACAACCGATGTCAATGTTTTTCATTGACTTGGAGCCTAACCAGAACAATAAGAACATTTATGAAATTAGACATCTATTAAACGCTATCGTTAAAATTGAACCGCCAATAAAAACAAATGGTATAATTCAGTGTTACAGATGCCAACAATTTGGTCACTCTAAAGCATATTGTAGGAAAATGTATAATTGTGTGAAGTGTGGATTAAATCATCCAACTGATAACTGCCCTAAATCCGAAAATACACCACCTCAGTGTGTCAACTGTTTGCAACATCATACCGCTAATTACAAGGGCTGTAGAATTTACAGAGATCTTTTGAAGAAAAAAAATATGTTTCGCAGACAAAACGAACAAACAAACAACACGTTTAACTCAAATAACTTTCCAAAGTTTAATAACAATAGTTATAATAACAATACAACTAACAATGGTTTTGAATCAAATCAATTTACATATGCCCAAATGACAGGGAACTACAACATTAATAATAACAATAATAATAATCAAGAACAAAACATATTAAAAACTCTTGAAATATTTATGCAAAAGCAAAATGAAATTACAAACAATCTTATGAACATGATGCAACTTATCATTACAAAATTATGCGTTTAAATCTACGTTTAGCAATATGGAATGCAAATGGCATATCCAATCACACAAGGGAAACCGAAATTTTTCTTAAAACAAAACTTTATTGATATCTTTTTAATATCTGAAACTCATTTTACTAATAAAAGCTTTTTTAAAATTAATGGTTACGACCTGATACACACAAATCATCCCGACAACAAGGCACATGCAGGTTCAGGGATTTTGATTAAATTGACTATAAAATACGAGATTATAAACGGGGTACAGGAACCTTATCTACAAGCAACTTGTCTTAAAATCAAATGTGATGATGGTGATTTAGTTATATCATCTATATATTTTGCTCCACGACATAAGGTTAAATGTCAACAATATGAAGATTTTTTCAAAGCCCTTGGCAGTCGATTTCTTGTTGGAGGTGACTACAATGCTAAGCACCCATGGTGGGGCGCTAGAGTTCCCAATCCTAAAGGAACGGAACTTCTAAAGTGTTTAACAAAAAACAATTTTTCAAGTTTATCTACTGGAACACCAACATACTGGCCAACTGACCCGCGAAAAATTCCAGATTTATTAGATTAAGTTCAGACCACTCACCTTTCTTTGTCAATATTAACACCTCAGTTACTGTAAAACCTCCTAAATACAACATCTTACCACCAAAGTCAAATATTCCTCTATTTCAACAATATCTCGATAACAATGTTAGACTAAACATCAGATTAAAAACAGGTATCGAACTGGATGAAGCAATTGAAAACCACAAAGCAGCTTATTGAATTAAATCCGTTTATATTATAAAGATCATTTTCATTGTTTGTGATGTTTGTTTCAACAAGAACTATGATGGTAATTTTGTTAATTATGTTGTTTATTGTTGTTAAAAGTGGTGTAAAACCTTTACGTAATGACCGAATGTTCATGTATAGTGCAGTTACGGGATAACTTAAACGCTGTTGTTCGATTTGATTAAAATTGTCTAACTTTAAATTGTGTATTTGATTCATTTTTTATTCAAAATACAGAGAAAAAATAAATACCAAATATAGATTTTTATATGTTTATTTATAAAAAGAAAAAAAGAGTATAATATTTAAATGATTTCGGAGATAATTTCAATATCGGCAGTGTTTTTAATTAGAATTGCAGATGAATTTTCATTTCTACGAGGAAAAATGTTTCCATTGCGACACCATACAAAATTCCATTTAGCCTCTTTGGCTTTTGTTTTTACTAACCAAAGTAGTTTCCTATTGTAGGGTGTTAATTCGTCGTTTACATAAATAAAACCATCATCATCTTCCTTTATAATTTTAGCATCTAATCGGTGTCTATGAATTTTGCCCATTAGCTCTCTTTTCTTGCTCAGTGAGTTAAACTCAATAATTATTTTTATTTTCCCTTCTTGTTGTTGTTTTAGATGATATGCATTGCAAATGTCAACATCATTTAACTCTACATTTAGTGAGGCTGCAATTGTCTTTATAACATCATAATCGCTCTTATTATTTGTTGGTACGTTTCTCAACACCAGTTCAAGAAGAACTGCAACTTCTACTTTTTATACTTCTATAAAAGCAGACGTGTTTTCAGTGAGCTCGGATTGTATCAACAAGATATATAATAAAAACAGTGATTTTTGAACATTTTATTACAACACAATATTCTAGATAAAATTCTCTATAAAAAACTTAAATTGTCATTAACTACAAGTGGATATAAGTGCAATTAGTTAAAACACAAAACATAAACAAGAAATTCAAAAACAACAAACACAGAAAAATATAAAAACAAAACAATGGATATCAACGATACAGTAAATAATAACAACAATAAAAACAACGATAATAATGGAAAGAAAAGAGCAAACCTTTCTCCACTAAACAATGATGCAAAGTGTTCGCGGTTATGTCTTTTTCCTACACGTTTAATGGAATTGTTAGATAAAAAATTTGAAAAACAATTTCAATTAATAGCAACAAAAATTGAAACCTCTATTAAAGAGACCGAGGATAGAATTGTCTCACAAATGAATGATAAAATTAGTGAAGTTGAAATTAAAATAAACACAGTAGAAAACAGACTATTCAATGAACTAGATAAACGTATTGTTGATATAATGAGTGAAATGCATAATGTTAGTGAGCGATAAAAATTTTTATAAATGAAAACCTCACGTCAAACAACTATAAAATTCTGCAAGCTGCTACAGATCTACGCAAGAAAAACTTAATTACTTCTACTTTTACACTTCGTGGTCTTGTCTACATAAACCTAAACGGATTGAAGATATCAATGAGCTTAATATGTTTTTTCTATCAGCTGATCAGAACTTTCCACATTATCAGCACGATTCGAATGGGCATGATCAACATAAAATGCTGGAATACTAATTTAATGATGTTGCCATATTTTCAAAACTGTGTACACTGCAAAAAATATCACGAAACTTATTATGCTCACGTTTTTATTTTAATACTATTAAACCCAATGAATTTTATTTATTTAAACACATGTGTTTTTTATAAATTTCAAATTAATAATATTAGAAATATTAGAAATATGCTATTTATGTTTTACTATATGATTGAGTTGCCTTTTTTCTTTTCAACTTTTTAAATGTCTTTAATAAATAATGTTAGGACGAGTTCCAATGATAGTATTAGAAATTTGATTCGAATTCTTACTAAACAACGTAGTGGTTTAAATATATGCCATATAAATGCCCAAAGCTTAGCAAACAAAATGGATGAATTTCGGTATCTGCTTGAAGAATCTGATGTTGATATTATTTGTATAACAGAAACTTTGTTTAGTAAAAAGATACCCGATAGTTTAATTACTGCAAATGGTTATAAGTTTTTCAGGAATGACAGATCTTCACACGCAGGTGGTGTTGCTATATACGTTAAGAGTCATATACAAAGTAAAATCGTATGCATATCAAATGCTGATGACAAAACTGGCGATGACATAACTGTCAATGACAAAATTGAAAAAACAAAAAATAAAATTGAATACATATTTATCGAAGTCACTGCTGGAGATTCTAAATTATTAGTTGGATGCACCTATAGACCTAATAAAAATATTCCTTATGATTCCTTTGTTAGTTTTTTGGAACTTCTGACCGTAAGGTACTATGACATTGTTATTGCTAGTGACTTTAATGCAAACATCTTGGCCACGCCTTATTTAGTTAATTCCCTCACGTGAATTGGATTACATGTAGTCAACACGGAAAACCCTACTCACGTTTCTACTACAAATAGTACTTTGCTGGACATTTTTATTATAAGTGATACTTATAAATCATTGCTTTTTGATCAATTAAGTGCACCCTGTTTTTCGAAGCATGATTTAATTTTTATGACTTATGACTTTAAAATATCAAAGGATAAAAACCCCTATTAGCTATCGAGATTTTCGACACACAAATCATGATCTGCTTAAAGAGCATTTCAATAATATTCAGTGGAACCTCATTTATTTCATGGCTACTGCTGATGAACAGCTTCACTTTTAAATAATAATGTACGCCGGCACTTCGAACTTACTGTTCCTACTCGTATTTATCGTGGTGAAAAGGGAAATAAATCATGGTTTAACACTCGTATTAAAAATAAAATAGATCATCGGGATGAACTGTATGCACGCTGGAAAAGATTCAGAACAACGGAGCTTCACGAGGAATATTGCATTGCTCGTCGTAATGTTAATAAAACCATTCGTGATGCAAAATCTAAGTTTTATGCTTCCCGATTTCAATCAGCCGTTGACTCTAAACAAAAATGGCGAACTATAAAGGAAATTGGAATAGGAAAAACTACAACTACCGCTTGTAATGTTAATGTTAACAAATTAAATCGATTGTTCACAAATTTTCCGTCAACAGTAATTAATATAAAAAATTAATTACGATTGTCATTGTCTGACGGTTTGCAAAACACTTTCTAACATAAAACGAACATTTTTAATTTTGAATTCACAGGTGTCATTCCTCCTGATGTGTTATCGTGTTGTCTATCAGTAAAGTCGAACGCAGTTGGATATGATGACATGCACCCAAAGTTCTTAAAACTTCTACTACCGAAGTTGTTATTACTGATCACACATATTTTTAATACCATAATCATCACTAGCTGCTTTCCTAGTTGTTGGAAGCATGCAAAGATTATCCCTATCCCTAAGTCTAGAACTGAATTTCGGCCCATTTCAATACTACCATATTTATCCAAGGTCTTTGAACGAATTCTTCACCAACAGATGTGCAAATATTTAACAGATCATCGCCTTCTTTCGGAATACCAATCTGGTTTCAGAGCAAAACATAGCTGCGTTACTGCTCTAATTAACGTATCTGAGGATATCAGACTTAACCTCGACGTTGGTAATATATCGTTCCTTGTACTACTTGATCATTCGAAGGCATTTGATTGTGTCAACCATAACATACTTTGCACCAAACTCACCTCGAATTTTAATTTTTCTACATCGGCTACCGCTCTGATAGCCTCACATCTTCTAGATCGGAGTCAATCAGTGACAGCAGGAGTTTCAACATCCACTCCACTGGCCATAAAGAATGGTGTACCGCAGGGTTCTATTTTGGAACCCCTTCTTTTCTGTTTATATATAAATGACTTACCATCTCAACTATTAAATTGCAACATACACATTTATGCTGATGATGTTCAAGTATATTTAAGCTGCAAGAAAAATCTTATTTTTGAGTGTATCTCAAAATTGAACGATGACCTCAGGAGAATACATGGGTGGGCATCGTTAAATAAACTTCACATTAATCCTAAAAAGTCAAAATGTCTTATCGTATCAAAAAGAAGACAAAAAATACCCACTGACATCGCGATCATATTAGGCTGCCAAAAAATTTAAATCTCGGCATCATATTTGATAAGGAGCTTAGGTGGAATACACACATAAATGCTGCAACCGGAAATACTTTTGCTATGCTACGAACTCTTTACCAAACTCAACATTTGACACCAGTACATATTCTTTCTAAAACTTTTATAATGCCCAAACTGCTTTATGGCTGTGAAATTTTTTCTAGCTGTGATTCTGTTGGTACCAAAAAACTTAATGTAGCTTTCAATGCTGTTATACGATACGTCTATGGACTTAAACGATATGATGGTACGTCGCAATATTCTAAATCTTTATATGGCGTAAGTTTTGGCGACTTGCTTAAGATAAAGACTTTAATTTTCTTACACAAAATAATATATACCAAAGAGCCAGATTACCTATATAGACGTCTGCGGTTTACTTCATCTGAAAGAGGGAAGGCATTAATATATACCCTACGCCGTAGTTTAAATTCTGATTGGCACTTTTTAATAAGCGCTGAACATCATTGGAACTCTCTACCCTTTAGTACTCAATTAATAGGCAACGCTTTACAATTTAAAAATAAACTTTTCTCGAGCTCTTAAAATTGTGTATCAATTAATATGTACTATATTTTAAATTGTTTGTTTGTTTTATAATTTTATTTTTTTAAATATTTTTTATGTTCTATTTTATTTATATTATAATTATATTGTAATATTAAAATTTTATATAATTTAAATTTTACGAAACGATTATGGCATTATAAGATCACATGCTGTAATTTAAAAGATTTTAATCTTGTTGTATGTGATATTTCAATAAATAAATAAAAAACAATACTCAAACTTTAACATTTCTCTTGAAACTCGACAACTCTTAAGAGAAAAAGAAGATTACGCAAAAGGTGGCAAATAAGTAGAAGTTTATATGACAAACGTTTATTTAATAAAGCATGTAAGGAACTTAAAGCTTTATTATATGACCAGAAAAATGAAAAAACCTCTGAATTTCTGGAAGAAATAAACTACTCGAAGTACGATGAACATCTTTTGTGGAAAGCTACAAAGTATTTGAAAAGACCAACAAAAAGAAATATTCAAATTAAAAACTCTGATGGATTGTGGTGTAGAACTGACAAAGACACAGCTGAGACATTTGCTTGTCATTTAAAAAATACATTTACACCATTCGATTTCAACACAGAAGCCCAAAAAGAGGAAATAAATGACTTTTTGAATAGTCCTTTGCAAATGGATCTACCAATTAAATTTTTTACACCTAACGAAGTTAAAAAAGAGATTAAAATGTTGAATAAAAAGAAAAGTCCTGGTTACGACTTAGTTGATGCAAATGTTGTCAGTAAACTAACTAATAAATGTGTCGTATTTTTAAACTTAATTTACAACTCAATTATAAGGCTTAATTACTTTCCATCTCCAATAAGTCCATAGACCAATAAGTCTTCTCGTAATTTTTCGAAGATACTCGAAAAAATCTTTCTGCAAAGGCTTTTACCAGTTCTAGAAAACAAAAACATCATTCCAGAACATCAATTTGGATTTAGACATAAGCATGGGACTCCTGAACAAATTCATCGAATTGTGAATGTTCTAACGGATGCTTTCGAAGAAAAAAGGTACTGTTCTGCTGCCTTTCTTGATATTCAGCAAGCTTTGGATAGAGTCTGGTATTTGGGTTTACTTTACAAGATCAAAAAATTCTTGCCTGCCGATTATTACTTTTATCAAATAGACATTTTTTACGTCAAAAACAATGATTACAGTTCAGAATTATATGAAATAAATGCAGGGATAAAACAGGGTAGTGTACTAGGGTCCCATTTTATACACCATATACACTGCAGATATGCCTGCAATAGAAAATGTTTTGGTGGCTACTTATGCCGATGATACTGCAATTGTCGCTTCAAGTAATTCCCCAATTGAGCCATCTTTCTTTGTTCAAAACCGAACTTGATGAACTTGGCCAAAAGATGGAACGTGAAAGTAAATTCAGAAAAGTCAGTTCGTACAACATTTGCTCTCAGGAAAGGTGTCCTGATGTAACTATAAATGGAAACGTAATACCTAAACGAGAACAAGTTAAATACCTTGGAATGGTTCTTGATAGACGACTTACATGGAAATCTCATATTAAAAGTAAACACGAACAATTAAAAAATAAAACGAAACGGCTTTATTGGCTTATTGGTCCAAAATCTAAGTTAAATTTAAATAACAAATTAAGAATATACAAGGTAATTCTGAAACCTGTTTGGACGTATGGTATTCAACTATGGGGCACAGCTAGCAAGTCAAATATAGATATCTTGGAAAGATACCAATCGAAAACATTGAGACTAATTCTTGACGCACCGTGGTATGTGAGAAATAACGTTATTAAAAGAGATTTATCAATCTCATCTGTACGAGACGAAGCTAGAAATATAAGTGAGAGATATTTGCAGAGGCTGAGCAACCATGTTAATCCTGTGGCGATAGCTTTGTTAGACAGTACCAATGAAACTAGAAGACTTAAGCGAAGCCATATATTGGATCTCCCATTTCGTATCTAAATCTACAACCATCGAAACATAATTTTCTGTTTATTATAATGCTGTAAATATTACTATTATTATTGTATTTTTTTTTTTTTTTTTTTAATTTTAACCAATACTCAGGGGATGCCCCCTACTCATGCAGTGCATTGTATTGATCAGGAAAATAGGGTATGGGAGGGAGGAAAGAGGGAGTAGTGTTTGTGGATATTTGATTTAAATTTTTCTAAATTGTAAGTAACAGGGAAGACTTCTGCGGGAAGTATGTTCCACATACGAGTCGTTCGACTAAAAAACTAATTTTCTCTGTAATGCGTTGTGCGAAACACAGGACAATCAACTACAAACGGATGTGCTCTACTAGATAAGCGAGTATTCCGAATAAAAACTCGGGCTCGAGGAACAAGTTCACTTATCTCAGATGAGCACCTCCCATGGTAATATCGATAGAAAAGTGTCACACAACCCACATTCCGACGATGCTCCAATGAATCAATAGAGTTGGATACACTACTGTCATTGATAAGCTTCACCGCCCTCCCCTGAACACGGTCCAGAAGCTTTCTTTCGACACTTGAAATACGTGCTTATATTATGTTATGTATCTCATTGGAGTTGCATAACCCCTGTGATGTATTAAATTCAACAGATTTGCTTATTATCCTCGGATAGATTGTAAATAAAGAATAAATTTATAAAAAAAAAAAAAATTTTTTTCAATATGCACTTTCCAAAATCTTGCAATTTTTACGATCATTTTTTTTTGAACAATCTTAAACCGAACAATCTTTTTATTTCATTCTTTTTTCATTTCAAATCAAATGTGTTATATTAATTTTATTCGGTTAAAAATTCAATAATGCAAAATTGTTTAGAATTATAATTCATTCACATTTTTTTTTAATTTACATGTTATATTTAATAAAAGTACAAATTAAACCATTATACGAAATTTGACCTAATTGAATTAAATTTTATGTATTATTTAGTACTATATTATCTGGTCCAATTTCGGATTCAATTGTATATAAGTTGTAGGAATTTACTCCAATATGATCCATGTATTCACCATTTTTCGGATTGAATTGTATCTGATTAGTAATTGGATCCCATATAATTATATATGCCACCATATAATGTGATAGATGATGGATATATGTATGTAAAAGTGATAGATTTCTGATTTAAAATTTCTGACTTAAAGTTCGTTTTTACTCATGAACTATTATTTATTCTATTAAATTTGAACTTCTGCTATTAAGTGTAGCTTTTCTAAGTTTTTTACTTTTACTTTTTTTACTATATTTTTTTTTTTTGCTTCAAATACATTGAATTTAGCTTTTTGCTGTCGTTTCTGATAATTATGCATATATAAAAGTGATAGATTTTTTGTTAGTTTTTACCATATATGTTTATATATAATTATATATAAAAGTGATAGAATTTTTCTTTTTTATTTTAACACAGATATTTATATAGAATTTTATGTGATGCCATATATTATTATATATAAAAGTGATAGAACTTCCCTAGTAAAAAAAATTATATATAACGATATGTTCTTTAATATAAAAATAGATGATCATATATATAATAATATCTTTAAAATGTTTTACCTAAAAAATTCATGTAAGTATAAAAAAATACTATTCTGAATTTTATATATGGTTGATAAATTTGATTAAAATTTATTAAATTAGATATAACCCAATACATAATTATATATAATCCAAACATCAAAAACTTCTTCTGTCATTTTCGATATAAAGCTGATTTTTTAAGAGCTTTCGGATTTGATTTAAAAAAACATATAAAATTTAAAGAAATGTATGAAATTTTTATTTAAGTCGATAGAACGATCTATAAAATTCAATGTTTAAAGATGATTTCATGTAAATGTTGACCGCGACTACGCCTCAAATGGTTCATACGCTGGGTCCAATTTTGGCATACTCTCTCCAACATATCGGCCGGTATCTCACCAATAAATTCTTCAATAGTGGCTTCCAGTGCGTCAACCGTTGCGGGCTTGTCCCTATAGACATGAGCCTTAACATAGGCAAACTAGGCGGCCAATTGACCGGCCACAAACGTGAAATAAACTGGTCACAGAACTCGCCTCTCAATTGGGCAATTGTGTCTCGTGCTGTGGTGCATCTGGCACCGGCTTGTTGAAACCACATGTCACCCAAGTCCAGCTCTTCCATTTTGGGCAAAAAAAAAATTTGTAATCATCGCCCGGTAGCGCTCGCCATTCACAGTAACGTTCCTGCCTTCTTTGTTTTGAAAAAGTACGGTCCAATGATGCCACCGGCCCATAATCCACACCAAACAGTGCATTTCTAGGGATGCATTGGCAGTTCTTGCAATGCTTCTGGCTGCTCTTCACACCAAATACGGGAATTTTTCTTGTTCACGTATCCATACAACCAGAAATGAGCTTTGACGCTAAACACAATTTTTCGATAAAAAATTCAACTTTGCCAGCGCCAATTCACCAAAAGTTAGAAGTTGTGGTAGGTCGTGTGGCTTCAATTCTTGCACCAGCTGTATTTTAAAAGGCTTTACACCCAAATCCTTCCTCAAAATTTTCCACTTAGTGTAGTAACAGAGGCCCAATTGCTACGAACGGCGCCGAATCGATAATTCACGGTCATCAACAATACTGGCGGATACAGCTGCGATATTTTTCTCTGTCCACACTCTACGTATGCGTATTGGTGGTTTAATGTCCAATAGTCACAATATTCCGAATTGCCACTGACCATAAATTGGAAGAAGTGCATGATGTACTTTCTTAACCGAGCATGAATTTGATAATAAAATTCAATAATCTGCAACCGTTGTTCGTTTGTAAGTCGATTCATTTTTTAATTATAGACCAAACTGAACATGTTTAACAGTAACATGTTACACGAAAATAGCTGAGCTGCCAAAAACATTGTTGCCAAAAAGTTAGTTTGCTAAAAATCACCTTTTATATAAGCCAATTCAAAGATCGCAAAATATTTTACGAAATTAGTTTACAATTTTGCGAAATCGATTTCCATTACAAATAACAAACTCTCCAGCAAAATATTTTACAACAGATTACATGTTCGAGAACAGCTTCTACTACCAGTTACATGGAACCGTTTCTAGAACATGTTTATGGGAGTCAAATTGTAAGATTTCACTATCTCACAACCATTTATATAACTGGCTCTAGATCTGTTCTAAAGCTACTTGTTCTAGTTTGGAGGTAAAGAACCTATTGCAAATAGGACAAACTCCATAGTAATCGGTTGTAAAACAGAAATAGTAACAATTCAACTGTGATACTTAGCGTTAGTTTTTTAATTATACTGTGATATTTTACTATTAATTTTTTACATTTTTACAATTTAAATTTAATTTGTGTTTTATGTCGTACGTTTTGTGTCGCTCCAAATACGGATTTAATATTGAAGTTTTAAAAATGGAGAAGTAAAAAGATTATTTATTTTAATAAAATTATATCCCAGAAGAAGTTGGAAATAATCCCAACGAAACGTCGGATAAAATAATGAATAAAGTTTTTATTTGCATTAGGAAAATAAATGACCTTAGAAGCCTGCTTAAAATATATTTCTAAAGAATTACCAAGAAATTATAAGATTTATAATAAAGTTGTTCTGCAACCTGTTATTTATATTTTATTGGGCCATTTTAATATTGACAAAATTTTTTAATTAAATTAAAATTAACAATTTCGTTGAAAGCGAAAATTTAATGTCCTAAAAAAATATAAATAAAATTTTAGTTATTTACAAATTTCAATCATACATTTTTTTGTTTTGAACCAGTTTTATGGATGTCAGATATATCTAACCTAATATCTTTTAATTTAAATATATTTGGATTATTATGTATCTAATTATATATAATTGTATCAAATATAATATAATTATATGAAATTATATCTGGACATAACTCGGATAGTATTGGATAGTTTTTTATTAAACTGTATTTGTTTAAATATATTTAGACCCAAAGTGATACAATTTAATAGAACCATTTTTCGGATGAAATTATATCCTCTTATATTTGTGGAAAATATCTAATTATATAATTTTATAAAAACTTCTATACTCGGGTTGTTTGGTTTCATTGTATCATATATACTTAAATATATTTATACATGAAATTATATATGATCTCATATTTAGCTATAGCACGAATGTATGATGAGATAACAATATTAATTTATGTATATATAACATGAGATATAACTGTATGTGATGATAAATGTCGCTGTATTAAAAATTATCGTAAAAATAAATATGAGAAGTAAATATATATCGTTACATATGGCCATAGTTATTAGTTAGTCGGATAGTTATTAGTAAGTCCTTATTATTTATGATAAAGCAATGCGGAGAGTAAGCTGGTGTCATTATTGGTAGTGAGAAAAGTAATGACGTGTAATTACCGTTTCTACACTGTGACATTCCGACGATGCTCCAATGAGTCAATAGAGCTGGATAGCCTACTGTCATTGACTAAAACTTTTGCACATGGTTCAGAAGCTCCACAATAGACTTGAAAGTTTGACCAAGAAGAGCATTGAGAAGAAATAGGGAAGGAGAAAGCGGAACCCGACGGTACCCCTGAATTTTGTTGAAACTTGTCGGATGAGACCCCATCTATGACAACATGTATAGTGCGATCTTTGAGAAAGCTATAAATAAAGCGATCGAAGTCATTACCGACATCAAAAGCAATAAGCTTTGATACAAGTACTTCGTGCCACACACTATCGGACGCCTTAGAAATATCTAGAGCAACTAATTTGCTCTCGCCAAAACGGTGATTTGCCCTACTCTATCGTTCCGAGAGAAGCTGTAGCAGATCACCTGTAGAACGACTTCTACGGAAACCATACTGACGATCACTAATAAATAAGTAAGTTTGATTTCTGTTAATTTAGAAGGGACGAGTTCCACACGGTACGTTACGCTATCGTAGACAAATGAAATTGCTACAGTATTTTTTATGGTCTAAACATGAATATATACGAAATTTTTAACAGAAATAAAAAGCAGTAAGAAGTAATACTTCTACTAACATCTAGAAGTTTTTGAAATAATTTTTTTTTTCGTTAAACCATATAAGCCTAATACTATTCTAGGTCAGCCCCATCTCGTGGCATCAAAACAAGCCAAAACGAAAAAAATTTCACATTTTTTAGGTTCCTTTCCATCTTTTAAAAAGGACATAATATATGCATGGGTGCGAATTAGCACCTGTGCACCGTTTGGGGTTAAAATTCATCACATTATCAAAGAAATGAAAAATGCTTACAGCTTATTATTGCTGGGACCATACACCAACAATGCGAATTCGAGAAAAACTATAAAGAAGGTTTACGCTATTTTTTCTTAAAATCTACATAATAAATAAATAAACAATTAAAAAAAAAAAAAAAAAATATTTGTTTTTCCCATTATTTGCGGCATATATTATAAACAAACCTTCATTTTACACTACATTTTTTACACTTTATATTTATTAAATCAAAAGTTATCAAGTTTTTACGAAAAATAAGTATTCTTTCTGTGCGTATTAACTTTGACTAGCTACCCGTGTAAAAAAAAGTTACATCTAGTCATATATAATATGATTAAGTCATATCTGACTTTGAATGGAGTCACATTATGGCGTTTACCATTATATCCAAATACATCTGGTAATTTTTTTTGAGAGAATTTTTATTTGGTACTTGATATTATTATATGTCTTCAAATCTTACTCCATATATAACTACATAAGTCATATAATAATAATCTAAATGGCCCATAATCATAGTCATCGAAAAAGTATACTTTAAGTATCATTTTTGAAAAGTATACTTTACAGCTACTATAGACGAGAAAAAGCATACTTTTTCCGCAAAAGTCAGTTCTAAATTTAAAACATGCTGAAGTTGTTTTTAACAAAATTAACATCACTTTAACTCTCTCTCTTTCTCTCTTCATCTCTCTTGAAAAAAGTGACAAAATCAAAACAAAACAAAAAGATTAAATAATTGAAATAAATTAAGTAAATTTTTTTAAATTGTTTTACAAATTGTGAAAAATGTGGGGTTAATAAAAAAAAAAATGTGTTCTATTGAGGACATAGAAAATTGGAACCATTATTGTAAAAATGTTAGATCTACATTACTTTTCTAAATTTTCCATTGAACCAATTTCCATTGTGCAATTTCAAATAACTTTTTATTTTTGTTTACTTTATTTGTCGTGTTTATCTATCATCTGTGCAGAGATGCCACTTGTTAAGTATTCACACCAGTTTGTATAAAAAGTTTTCAACATTTTACCAATCACCCACTAAAAGCCCATTCAACTTAAAGCTGATGTTAATATTCACTATAGTTAATAAACAATTAGTAACAGGTTAAAATATTTAACTTGCTTCTAAATAGAACCAACTTTAGTGACTGACTATGATTATGGGCCAATATATATAGTGATTGATATGATTATATATGACCCCATGTTAAGTATTTTTTAAACTATATGTGACGTCATACTGAAAATAATTTCCTTATACTTTTATATAGATATTTTTTTCAAATAATAAAAAACACTATTTTATAAGACAAAACCACATCAATATATATTTTTGAAACACTCAATATTTTCTTGATAATGTTAATGTTAAAAAATTTTTGGGTCTTTAAAATGATTGATTCTAGATTTTATAATTTTCTACTTAAATACTTTTAAGCAAAAATTCAAGTCACCAAAAGCATAATTACTATCGGCTAAAATTATATGAAATCAGATATATTTTGATCCAATTAGATATAATTTAATGTCCCGGATATGGACAAATCTCGGATAAAATGTTATCAAATTAATTCTAATTTGATACAATTAGATAAATGTAGATGACCAATTTTTCGGAGCAATTTGTATGTGTTTATTTTTGTTACAATTTTTACCCGGGTATTTTATCATGAAGCTTTGGGAATATTTTTTCTGATTTTGTCAGATTATTTCGATAACGGTATTTGAATGATAACGCGATTTATGTTTTAGGGATAACGATATTCAGTTGAAGAGTTTTGAATCGATAACGGTATTCTAGCGGTATTACCTGCCATTCCTGCAAAAATTTAAAATTTTTTAAAAACTATTAACATTTAAATTAATAATATACAACACGATACATCAAATCTATAAAATATTTTGGCAATAATTAAAATTATCAAGTCAGATTTTTAAATAAAATTGCTTTTTCGAGATAATGCGGATTAAATTTTTTTGGAAAATTTATGCAGTTTTTGGTCTTATCCCGGGTAAAATTATATCTCATTTGCTAAGTTCCTATATATAAGCACATACAAATTGATCCGAAAAATGGGGCATCTACATGTATCTTATCCTTATGAAGAAATATAGAGTATGGCCTCGAACTTAAATAATTTTCATTTTCATTGCACAATTAAAGGTAAAAAAAAAACATAATTTTTATTTTTAATAAAAATTATAACAAACTTGTACAAACTAAACAAAATAAAAAAAGGAGAGAAAAACAAAAAACGTGTATTGAATATCCACCAGAGGTGGACCTTGCACATCAAACAAGTTTTCAATTTATTTTTTGATCAATGGTTATAATCTTTAACTTCAAACTCATATGTATGTTAGTTCTCATGTAGTGAGTAAACTAGTTCATATGAATGTTTGATGTTTGTCATGGGATTGTTACCGCTTTCAAAACGTGTTCTGATGATGAGAACCTAGAAAATTCCCGAAATAGATCTATCAACACATTCCTGAAAGGGTCAAATAATAAATTTGAAAACAAAAAACTCTATAGATTATTTGTTAGGACAATATCCTAATGAAGAAATATAGAGTATGCCCTCGAACTTAATAATTTTCATTTTCATTGCACAATTAAAGGTCGAAAAAAAAACAATTTTTATTTTTAATAAAAATTATAACAAACTTGTATAAAAGGCAAAGTACCGCCTAGTTTACTTCCCTTGTTTTGATTACAAACTAAACAAAATATAAAAAGGAGAGAAAAAGAAAAACGTGTATTGAATATCCACCAGAGGTGGACCTTGCACATCAAACAAGTTTTCAATTTATTTTTTGATCAATGGTTATAATCTTTAACTTCAAACTAGTTTACTCACTTTAAACTAGTTTACTCACTAAATGAGAACTAAAATACATATGAATGTTTGATGTTTGGCATGGAATTGTTACCGCTTTCAAAACGTGTTCTGATGATGGGAACCTAGAAAATTCCCGAAATATATCTATCAACACACTCCTGAAAGGGTCAAATAATAAATTTGAAAACAAAAAACTCTATAGATTATTTGTTAGGACAATATCCTAATGAAGAAATATAGAGTATGGCATCGAACTTGAATAATTTTCATTTTCATTGCAAAAACTAATAGTTTTTATTATTTTATAGATCTGGCAACGCTATGCCTGAGTAGTGTGTTTTTTGTGACGGCTGATAATTTATTTTTTTCTTAATTAAATATTTCTGATTTTAAACCCTGTTAATAAATTATATTAGTTTTTTTCCTATTTTTTTTCAAAAAAAATATTTTTTCGTGTAAATTGTGAATTTGTTTTAACTTGAACCAAGTTTTTTTTTACAAATTTTTCACGTGGTGCTGTTTGCTGTTGTTGCTGTTTTTCCTGGGTTTTATTGCTACTATGGCGCCTAGAATTCACAAATGCCATATTTGTGATGAAACCATAGGGAAGCAGGGCAGTATTCAATGCAAAATGTGTGCTTTATGGATACATTCAGCTTGTGCCCTGATTTCAGATGATGAAATTGTGGCCCTTAAGGCAAATAAAGCGCTTTCATTTTTGTGTGCAGTGTGCTTGGAGGGCACTGGGCGTAATAAGTCCCTTGCAGATGAGGTTCGGGACTTGAACCGTAAATTTGATTCCTTTATATCGAAAGGTAATGATGATCTAATTTCGATCAAAGCTGCATTCACTGATGCTGTTGGTGAGATTAAAGAGCAAATGACTTCTAGTGTCAAGGAAATTAAGGCTGACGTGTTGTCGTGTAACACGCGCATCAACAATGTTGAGTTGTCCACCACCTGTGTTAGAGTGAATTTGTTTTTTGTATGTATTTCTGAAGCTGGATATAACGTTATTGTGAAATTTTATACTCCCTTGTGTTCAAGGTTTTACTTGAGTTTTGGCGTTATATCTTGGTTCTTATATATTTTTTTTTTTTGCTCATATTGAGTCTTTGTAAACTAATATAATTAATTATTGTTTTTTGCTCTAAAACCTTTTATGCTGCTTTTATTGGCTGTCTAATATTTATCAGGATTAGTATTAGAATGTCTATATTGACTGATATTTTTGCTCAATCATTTTGTTACTTTTGGTTCCCCACTATAGCCGTAATTTTTAACTTTGATGTCTTTTAATGAAAATCTTGGTCCGGTAGATAGTGACAACTCATATCTTAAGGCAGAATTGCGACCATATATGGGACAGTTTAATGTTGCTAATATTAACTGTAACAGTTTGAAACCTGCATTTAGAACTTCTAAATTTGATGAAATTAAGAGTGTGATTGGTGGTTCTGTTTTTGATGTGATTGGTATTTCTGAGACCTGGTTAACTGAGAATATTTCGAGTCTTTCTGTTGAGATACCTGGGTACAAGTTCTGCCGTAATGATCGTGTTGGTGCAAGGGCTGGTGGTGTTGGAATTTACATTTCTAGCAAACTTAAATTTAAAATTGTGTCTAAAGTTTCGATATTTGATAAATGTGAGTCACTTTTTTTAGAGCTGTATTTTGGGAGTTGTAAAGTTTTATTTGGTGTAGTGTACTTGCCACTGCCTGCTGATTTTGGAAAGTTTGAGGACCTTCATTATGAGCTTTTTCTAAATTATTCAAATGTAATAGTTGTTGGCGATTTTAATTGCAACCTCTTCAATGCAGCAAAGTCTAATTTAGTACATTCTTTTTGTACTAGATCTAACTTGTCCATTTGCCGCAATTCTAGGCCTTCTCACTTTGATGTGCAATATAAATCTCCCTCATTGATTGATTTTATGTTAGTGAGTGATCGCTCTTTGGTAAATATTTCTGGACAGGTGCAGTGTCCATCGATTTCCCATCATGCTCTTATTTTTTCATCTTTTAAAATGAATTTAGAACATGTTGAGTCATCTGTTGAGTACCTTGACTTCAATAATATTGATTGGAATGGCTTATTAGCTTTTTTGGTGAATTTTGATTTTTTACAAATTTTTGAGGCGGTTGATGTTAATAATAAATGCTTTTTATTTGATTCTCTTATTGAGAATCTTTATACTTTTGTGCCTGTTAGGCGGATTTTTCGTTCACCCGGTGATGATGTTTAGATGAAGGCTAGAACTATTGTGCTGTCTTTTTCTGCGTATCAAACTGATCCAACAAGTCATAAATGGAGTGTATTTTGTAAATTTCGAAACAGAGTGAAATCTAGGGTTGAATTGTAGGGTTGGATACTTCTGGAATGTGGAAGGTATTAAAGAGAGCTGGATGCGTTAATTCTAGTGATATCGTTTGTGATGGTGATGTGAATGTAATGAATGCGTACTTTGTTCGTGGTATAGGCCCTGCTCGGGACTTTGAAGTAGATTTTGATCATTTTGACGCATTTTCTTTTCATTGTGTTACTGAATATGAAGTTTTTGAAGCCTTAAATAAGGTAAAGTCCAAGTCAATTGGTGTTGATAATGTTTCCATTCAGTTTTTTAATCTTGTTTATCCTCATATTTCTGGTCTTATTTTGCATTTAGTTAATGCTATTTGACCACTTCCGTGTTTCCTGCGGCGTGGAAGATTGCACGGGTTGTTCCTATTCCGAAATCTGGTACTGTTCGTGGTCCCGATGATTTAAGACCAATCTCTATTCTACCTGCGCTGTCTAAGGTGGTGGAACATATTATTAAGGATCAAATGCTTATCTCTACCAGGAATGAAATTTTTGATTCTCAGTATGCTTTTCGCCGAGGATTTAATACTACATCGCTTTTGCTAAATCTAACTGATGCTATTAGAAGTTGTGAGAACGACAATAAGTTAAGTGTGTTAATTTCTCTTGATTTAATCAAAGCTTTTAATTCTATATGATACTCTACTATAATTATAAAACTTAAGGAATTCTTCAACTTTTCGAAGTCGGCTTGTAAGCTCATATTGTCTTATTATGTGATAGATCACAGTTTGTAGATTTAGATGGTAGGCTTTCTAGTATTCTTTCACTTACATCTGGAGTTCCTCAGGGGTCGGTTTTGGGCCCCCTCTTATTTATACTTTACATTAATGATTTACCTGCAGTTCTAAGTTCTAGTATATGTAAGCCGTTTTTATTTGCAGATGATATTTTGTTTAGTACTGGTCGAGATTTTGCCGATGTATTAGAGGCTAATATTAACTACTGTCTTAATGGGATCTACCTGTGGTCTTCTAGTAATTCGCTGGTTGTTAACCCTTTTAAATCTAAGGCTATATTGTTTGGATTGTCAGAGAACTTTGTGAATGGTTTTGAGATTTTTATTCGGAACTCTAAGATCGATTTTGTAAGCCAACATAGTTGTTTGGGTATTATCATTGATAGCAGGCTTAGTTATAAGTCTCATTTTGAATCTGTACATCGTAGGGTTTCTTGTACTTTACGTAGAATATATTCCACGAATATTTTTCTGCCTTTTCGGGTTAAATGTAGACTAGCTCATGCACTTCTTATGCCGCAGATCTTATATGGACTTTAGCTGGTATCAGGGACCATTGCCTTGAACTTAAAGATATTGGAGCGAGTTGTTAATTCTGTGGTTCGGTATGTGTTTAATATCCGTAGACGTGAACATATATCTGAATTTGTGAAGAAATTCTTAGATTGCCACTTTGATAAATTCGTTAAGTTCCGTAATATTCTCCTACTTCATCGCATTATTAAAAGTGGCATACCTGTCCTGTTATGTAAAGAATTTACTTTTTCGCGGTCTACTAGGAATACGCAAATTATAATACCTAGAATCAGGTGTTCTGTGTTTGAGAGGTCTTTTATTGTAAGGGTTACTCGCTGCTGGAATCGTTTACCGCATGAATTGCGTATCTTTTCGCAATCCAATAATGTTTTTCGCCTTAAGCTTATGAAGCACTTCTCAAGTTTATTGCGAGTTCTGATTGCTTGATATGAGTTGTGAAATTTACCGGATTATAATTACTTAACTGAATCTCTTTTTAATAGTACTTTTTATAATTTGTTACGGCTAAGTTAAATTGATGGGTGCAGTTATTTATGCATGATTTATATTTACATAAGTTATTTGTATAGATTAGGTTAAGTACTATACTCAGGATTGTATTGCTATGTAATACGTTTTTTGGCTTTAATGGCTTTGTATTACAATACCGATTAATAAATAAATAAATAACACTAATTAAAAAAATGCACACAATACTAATTGTTGTTTCATGTGGTCACGAGATTAATTTGGAAAGTTTTCGTAATTTCGCTCACAACACAGCAAAGTACTTTGTTGAAATATATCCCTGGTTTTGCATGCCTCCCACATTACATACATTTTTAATTCACGGCCCGGAGATAGTACAACACGCGCTTTTACCAATAGGAGAATTTTCAGAAGAAGCTCAAGAAGCAAGGAATAAAGACTTTAAAAACTACAGAGAGCACTTTGCTCGAAAATGCAGCCGGGAAAAGTCGAATGAAGATATTTTTAATACATTTCTATTAAGTTCAGACCCATTTATATCGAGCATTAGCAGGCAATATGAACAAAAAAAAAAAGAAAATTTATCGAAGTCAGAATTAGATCTATTAATATTACCAAAAATTTCTCAAAAAAATCGTGATGACGACAACAATGAGAGTGTAATGATGATGGTGATGATGATGATAGTGATGATGATAGTGATGATGATAATGATAATAATGATGATGATACAGATGATACAGATGACAGTAATTGTAATGATGATAAGACTATGATAGTTCAAGTGATGAATAAGAAATAGAGAATGTTCAAATAAATTACTATAATTAAATAAAAAAAATAAAAATCGATTAAAAAACGTTAGAATTTTTGTTCTTTGCCTAATTAGGGTATTGTTAATAGAAAAAAAAAAATTATCTCGTTAATTGCACCCTTCCTTGAATTAATCTCCATTTTAGGTATAATCGAACCCACTGTGCGCCGTTGTGAATTGTTAAATTCTGATTCCATGTTCGTAACCAGCAGCAGTCCAAACCATCCAGGATACTTTTTAAACCTATATCCTACATATTCTAGTTTTGGTATAAAAGTGGTTTAAAATAAAAATAAAACATTTTGTGTTTTTTCCCAAAAACTAAAGAGGCTAATAAACTTTTAATGAATTGAACTAAAGGATATTCATTAGCCCTTTCACTGCCGACTTTTTATTTATAGATTTATTGATATATTTCTACTTTGCATGCCCCAACAAAAAATATTCATTTTACCACTAAAATATTCGAATAGCGAAAAATGCTTTACTTGATTTCGTTTTCGTCATTGGATGAAGCTACATGCCAAATTCTAGCTTTCTTATTTTACGAGATACACCAAACCCCTCTTTCTTCGGAGGTAAAGGTTCATTAGAAAAATCGGACTTTTTTAACAAATATCGCTACTATATAGCCCTGATGAACAGTTTATCTATTTGATGACGTTTTTTCAATGACCAATGTACTAATGAGCATATTTAAACAAAAATATAAATACTAATATAACAACAAAAAATCTACTGTTTTTATTTACATTATATTTTTAAAATTATTTCATTAATCTTTTTAAGCATAACTTATATCATAAACACAAAAAACACTCATTATAGTCCTTCTATCATAGAGACTTCCCATGCCTCTCAGCAACAAAATACAAAAACAAATACAAAGGGCAAGCAAATAAAAACATTTTTTTTCACTATGAAATTATTGCAACATGTTAACAATAAATTGTTGCTTAAAAAACTCACTTTTATTTGGCTTACATTTTGTTATTTTCTATTAAAAATTAATATATTTAAATTTCATCTTGCTGATTTTATCATTAATATTTGAAATAATTAAAAATGTTATTAAATTATTATTGGAAAACATGATAAAAATTAATTTTAAATTTCTGCAAAATGTTTTCATTTGCTCGGCGCGAATTTACGATCAAATAAAAAGAGAACAGATTGAGCGACATTGAGTAGTGTGGAAACCCACTGCTTCAATTTAGAAAAAATAACTTTCACTTTTTTTAAAAAACTCCTAAATATTTTCTGTAGTTTTATATAGTTTATACTTCACTTGTCTATTTTATACTGAAACGATATAAAAAAAATACAGAAGCGCAAACATCGCATTACAACGACCTCTGCTGGTTTTGATTATCAAAATAATAATTTTAGACAATAGTAAATTCAGCAACAAAAAAAAAAATGCTATAACTTTAGTGTTCCATCAAGTGAAAATAGCAAAATTGTTAACTAAAATCTCAATTACTAACGGCTTTACTAATTTGACTACTAACTTTTTTCTATGCGTGTACCACTGTTGGGACTGAATTTCAGATAGTTTTCAGAAGGCTGATACTCTCATTTAAAAATCTTATTCATAAGCGATTCGATATTGCTTAAGTGGGGTTTTCGAAAGATTTTTTAAGCTTAAGTTAACAATTGCTAGTTCTGCCAAAGAGCTTTTGAATAGAAGCAATTCCTAAGTGTAGGAAAAAACTGAAATTTTTTTGTGAAAATCATTTTTATTTAAAAATTTTACCCATGTTTGAGTCTTATCATAGTAAAATTAATTACAAAATGTTATAGTTTGCCACAAAATAATTTTTTTATGGTCACAATCCAAAACTTTAAAAAAGTTTATGCAGAAGATACAACAGATTCGAAAAAATTTAGCGTGCAGATTATTATCATCAATTTCAAAAATTTGATACCCATTACGAAAAGATCCGAGAAAACTTAATAACGGACCTCCCGGTGACTATACTTGTAATGTTTCCGAGTATTTGGAAACTATGGAATTCTTTTTGTTAAATTTGCATTTTTTTATCATCATCAAAACTTAAGCTCAATAATGGTGCTCACATTTTATTTAAAATTGCGTGTACCTTTTGAACATAGTGTGTCTGTAAATTTATTAAACTACAACTGATAACGTCGCGTTCTGATTTAGGACAGTGACGCAATCATTAAGGATGTGAAAATTATATATGTAGACAAACAAAAGGAGCATCTGCATACTTTTTTTTTACATTGTCATGTCAGGTTAAGGGTAAAATTAAAAACCACTGCAAATATACATATGATTGTATGATTGTGTGAGTGTACAATATTAGAAATTTGTATGCGTAAGTTGGAACCAACCCGGTTGGCCATGCCAGCAAGATATCCTTGAAAATGGATACGTGACAACCCTGTTGGCCATATCTGCAAACAGGGAAGTAACATTCATAACTTTTATTTAGAGTTGACAAATATTTGACATATTTAAAACCCGGTTTTGGAATATTTCAAAAATACCGTCGTAAATTAAAAAATAATAACAGTGTGAGGTGAGAAAACAATTTAATGTACAACGCACAGTGGGATATATATTACAAAATTTTGGAAATAATTCGGAAATTTCTTACTTAGAAGTGGGAATGCAATGAAATTTGGAACAGGCATGAGTAACGTAATAACGAGCTTAAGTTTGGATTTTGAATCTTCTAGACCCCCTAGAGCGGCAATATGTCCACCCAAAAAAGGATTAAATAAAAAGGAATATAAAATTTTGAGTGCACGTCATTTTTTGTTTCAAATCCGATTTTCAAAAAATTTACATATTTGTGGGCTGTCTCTAATAGTTCCCGAGATATTCCCATTGGAATATGTGAAATTCCAAATTTGGTCCGACTCAGGTCCAGTTTTTTGTGAATAGCGGGACGAAATATTGGTTATTTAACTAAATAAATTCAATATAAATGCAATATCTTGTTCTACTCTAAAACTACATTCGTTTAAAGTAGAAATAAAAAAAAAATAAAATTTTTGCGATTTTTTTCCCAAAAAACACCAACAGAATTTTACCTTCAGATAATTATTTTCTGTCTGAGCATATAAAGTGTGAATACTATTCTGAAAGGTCTTTTTATTTAAAAGCAAGTTGTGTTAAACAAATTTTTGATTTGTATATAATCTCCCCCCCCCCCCCCAGCCGCTTCTAAAGCTGCCACATTTTTAAGGCAAACATCAATTTTAGCCCACTCTCAAAACTTGTGCACGCCTCCGATTAGAAAAATGCCATTTTTGGAAATTTTATTTTTATTTTTGGAAATTGTGTATTTCTTACAGCAAAATAACAAATTCGGACATAAATTTAATATTGCTAGACTTAAAAGTCTATTTAAGTCCAAAAAACCATTGGATTATGTCTAATATTAATAAATATTTCATTGAATAGTGAAAATGTACATTTTAACAAAAACTGAAAGTTTTACCTTCTTAATAAGCTTGCCCAAGTTTTTGTTCTACCAAGAGTGCTGAATGGGAGTCTTTTTAAAAATGTCGTAGTCTACTTTAAGCATTAGCATACGCACATTTTTTACTTTAATAGAAGTTATTGTTAACAACTGCCAAAAATGTTAAATCAAAGTTATTTTAAACAGCATTTGCATCACCATATAAATTAATTGCTATCTAAATTAATAACATCCTAAGAAGTACTTTTTCAGAAGTTCATATATTCTTTTTTTTTTATATGGAGGTTGAGGTGGTAAGTGGTTGGATTTGCAATCAGAAGGTTGCGAGATCGATTCCGGGCCGGGGAGATAATTAATTTTTTTTATTTTTTTTTTAATTCTAATTAATTTTTTTAGTATTTTTTATTTAATTTAGTTTTTTCTGAGTATTTTAATAGAATTAAGTAACTTAAAAACGACCAAATAATTAACATCTTGACATTAATCATAAAGAATTTTTTTTTAGAAAATTGTTATCCAGAGTGGACAAATAATTATTTGATACAAATCTATTTTTTGCCTTTGCGATGGAACTTTTTGTAAAACTTATTTAAAAATATAAAAAAACCTAAGGTTTTATATTTTTTATTGTTATGTTGATAAGAAAATACAAATTAGTCATTCATCGAATTTTTCATATTTGTTTCAAGATATACTTTAGAGGTGTGCCTTGAAACGTGTGCAATATTCAAAAAAACTAGGTTAAAAAATTTGATTTTGGCTTCAAAAATCTATTTGATTTTTTAATTCTATTGTTTCGGATCGCAAAAAATGAACAAAAACGAAAAATATCGAAGCCAAATTTTGGAAGCTAGTTCATTAATATTAATAATTAATTAATTAATAACTTTTACTTAATTTAAATATATCAAAATCTTTCTCCAAATCTCTAGAAAAAATACGGGAAACATTAAAAGATCTTACGTTCCAAGGCACACTCGTTTCATTGCAGGCCACTTTTCCCTACCTGTAGTTAAACTACTTCTTCAAAATATTTTTTTCTCATTGTCTGGTATATTTTATCTTACTAAAGACACTTCTCGTCAAATTAATTATTAAAAAATTATTTTAAAATATGCAATGAATTCAAAATTTTTAAATGACCTTTTTTATTATTTCTTAATATTTTTCTTAACCTCATCAAAACTTAAATATATTTTAAAAATAAATTATATCTTAGTGATACGAAATCACATATTAAAAATGTTTTAAAAATCATTATTTTATCTCTTTTATTATATATTTGTGTAGGATATTTTTCTTGTTTTCATAAAAATATATCAATATTTTCAACTTAAGTTCGTTTTAAGTTTGTTGTACTGCATTAGTAATTTTGGTGCAAATGGTAGAGCGGTCTACTTTAATGTAACAGATTGTGACTCAGATTCGTGTGTTCAATACTCGCTGGCACCAAAATAATTTTTTTTTTTAATATTTAAAAAAACATCCCAAGAGTATGCTGCACATTTTTATTAAATTAAAATGTTAATATAAATTTGAAAAAGACCTTCCATGAACTATTGAAAAATAGCATTCATGCACTGTTTAAAATGCTACTATAGAAGTTATATATTCACTTCATCCGCCCAATGACACGACAATGTTAAAATCATTAATGATTCACCTAAGTTTGCACCACATCCGGATCAGTAGATGTGGTGTTTTTACTACTTCTTCTTCAGCTCTTATTTTGCTGGGTATGGTATGTTTAAAACTCCTTAGCAGGAAATCTTCAAAGGAACACCCTAAATTCATAATTAAGTCCATTTTTTATTTTTGTAATTTTTTCCTAAAGTTCAAAAATATTTCCGCATATATACAACAATTTTAATCTATATTCAGTTGTTTGTGTATACTTTTTTTACATGGTGTTCAAAACTTTTAACAGAACCCCTGTAGTACAGTATTAACAAATACATACAACAAAAAACGTATACAACGTATAGTGTTCTAAACTACGTGATATACATCAACATTGTTGCTATTAATTCAAATCAAAATGTATGCATGGTGTTCAACAAAACGCAAAGAACCAATTGCCTCCGCAAAATGAAATGTACTCGTATATAAAGAAAGTTGCAAAAGAAATATATCGCACACCCAGTTCAAAAGTGACTCAACTCAAAATTTTAATTTTTCGGTTTTATATGCTTAAACTATGCACAATATAATTGTTTATCTATTAAAAAAATATCAGTGTATTTTGTTGTTGTTAACTGTTGCTAAAAAACAGTTATATCTTTCTTTATGTTTCAATTTGTATAAAGTTGGAAATGTTTTTTTCGATTTCTGAAAAATGAAAAATTTTGAGTTGAGTCACTTTTGTACTAGGTGTGCGATATGTTAAAATTGTTCTCCATGAAGTATAAAACCAATATTAAAAGTTTTAGAATCAACATTGTTGCTAATTGCAAAATAATATGTGAATGCTCTCTTGAAAATTGATAAGATAATTCTTTTTTACGATTAAAAGTCGAAGAAAAAACTCAAATAACTAAAAATGGAAAGCCAACGCCAGAACTTTCTAACTTAACCAGAACTTCCTAACTTGAACTGCTTCTATGGTAAAACATAAAATGTGTCAAGTTCACATTAGTGACAACTTAAAATTAAAGACTTTTGGAAATATTCGAGTTGATCTTTTACTTGACGAACAAATAATTTTTGGTCCTCAGAGCTTAGCAACGTCATGATGCTTGTTAGGAAGAGACCCTAACCACGTGTTTTGTTAAAGCTTTGCCTATTATGGAAGCTCTAACTTATCTAAAACGTCGGGTTCTGATGAGATCTTTAGCCTGATCGGAATACAAGTATCAACCTAGCTAAAAAAACGGATTTCATTATCGAGACACAACGACCAGGTTTTAGAAAACCGACATGTATTCGAACGCTTATTAGATTCTGTATGCTTTTTGTGTGCACAGGAACTTGTTTTTAGAGGTAACGATTAAAATAAAACTTCTAATAATAGAGGCAATTATGTGGAAATTTTACACTTAATTTTGCAAAATATGTCAGTAAATTGGATTGTAATGTATCGACAAAGAAACTTTCAACCACAAACAAAATTATTAAATTAACTCTATTGGCGCCGTTATTTGAAATAATATTGAAAATGAGTTAAATGAAACTTCATTTATCTCCGTAATGCTTGATGAAACCACCGATATAAAAAATCTCAATTATCAATCGTTTTTCGGTTTGTTGAACAAAAAGGTGTTGCTAGGGAGCGATTTTACAAATAAATGGACGTAAGTGATGATCGAACAGCAGACGCTATTTCCACAAAATAATAGACTTAATATAGCTTAAGAATTGGGGAGGAAAGCTAGCATCTCAGACCTATGATAGTGCAGCTGTCATGTCTAGTGCAATGAATGGAACACAGCCTAATGTTAGAGAACAGTTTCCGAATGCTATTTTTATATATTGCAATGCTCATGTGTTAAATTAAGTTTTATCGTAATCTGTAAACTTTATAAAAGAAACCAAAATATTTTTTCTAACATTATCAGGGCTGTCTGCTTTTTTTAATTAATCCACCAAAAAAACTTATTTGTTCGATTATGTGGTAAAACGATGAATCCCTACTATGGCAACAACAAAATGGAATTATTCGTCAAGACTTGAGAATATAGTTCACACTTATCCTTCGGATCTAATAAGAGTATTAGAAGAAATTATAGAAGATCCTGATACTTGGGACGCGGATATAGTTCAAGCTAGAGGGTTTGTGCAATTTTTAGTTTTACTTAAAACATTTTTCATTTTAATTACCTTTAACGATATTTTTTCATACACGCTCTCATAAAAATTCGAAAATTTTATTCAGCCAAATCGATTCGGTTGCTGCAAACTCGAAAATTCGGTTCTCACAACCCCGCATTAGGTTACAACAACCGAATTCATATACATTCATACCATTCGCATTTGGAATCAGCTACCCTTGCATTTGCAAAGAATCAGCAACGCAATTCAAAACTCTTAAAATATTTTAAAGAAACAACAATTTTTCACATTGTAAATACAAATTATTTTTTATTTTTCTTTTTTTTTAATTTTCATCGATAATGTATACTTGTTATAATTAAATTATTATTGTTGCAAGTTTTTTTCATAAGGTTTGAATACCAACTCTTATAATCCAGTACGTTAATATAAGATTTATGCACATATTTTTTATTGTCTCCTGCGTTCAACGCTTCAGCGCTAAGTAAAAACATGTTATTTTATAAATCACTACGTCACCGCGTTGTGTCAACACTGAACAAATACGTTATCACTTCAATTGTCAAACCATTGCGTTATTATGGTTTCCTACATACAGAACAGTACTGAACTAAAAAAACAAAAAGTTGAGAAAATCAGGTTTTTTATGATCTGGTAACTCCATCAGCTGTGATTGTGAATACAAATGTAAATACAGCTTATTAAAATTTAAAACCAAATTCAAATTTGTTTTTATAGCTTTTTTTCATTTGTTTTATTTAAAATTAACATAATTTTTTAAATTGTGATAATTAAAAAGCAGTTTTTTTCTTTTATTAAAAATATTACAAGTGGTAAATTGTTAACATTATAGAAAATAAACACAGAAAACTAAAATATTTTTTTTTTTTTTGTGGTTATTTAAAAATATGTAAGATAACGCTTCAAAAAATTGGGTGTTTACTTTAACAGTTCAAGTGATAAAAAAAAGTAAGCGTTGCGTTTTACACAATTGGCTTTTTCAAACATTTGAGTTTAAAATAACGTAATAATCAGCTGTTGCAACGCGAGCAGTCACTTTTTTGAACGCGGTGATTTAAGAAATTCAAATAAGGCCAACGCAAGGTGAAGTGAGGCGTAGCGTTTTACAAAATAAGCGCATTAATCTTTGTATTGGGTTGTGATCAATAAATAAATTGAAATTGCACTGATGTACTGTTTGATATTCTTCAAAAAAAAAAAACTTTACATATTCAATATTGCTGCGAACATAGACCCAAATTTGATGATACATTACACGGGGCGTCAGTCCAAAAAACCTGGGAACGGATATTATTTTTCTTTTAGGGCTTGTCGAGTAAAACAAGATTCCAATAGTGAAATATGCCGGACACCTCCAAAATCCGGATTACGGTTTAAAAAACCGGGTTTTGTACCTTTGCGCACTTATAAGCCTGTAATTTTGTTGATAATGATCCGATTTTCAATTTTTACTAGATTTGGAAAGAAGAAACTGAGATCTTTCGAATGATATATAGTTTATCTAAGAAAACTTGAGAAATTTGGGTGTTATTGTCGAGCAAACACAAAATTTTTCAACTTTGGTGACGTTTTTATACATTATTTTATTAAGAAACTATAATACTATTGAATTTATTTAAAAAGCACGTTTATTAACGATTACAACGCATATTTGGGGTAAAAAATAGATAAATAATTGACTGAGTTATTAAACTTTTCATGAAAATAAACTTTTAAACATTTTATACAAATTTTATTTTTGGTTATTTAACTCAAGTGTTTGCTTGACCGTTTTTTTTTAAATCAGCATCATCAGTTTCTCGTTTAATTCTGAAATCATTTTTTTTTTTTTTTTTTTTAATTTATTCGGTCTTTATTCATTTGAAGTAAATAATTCATTATAATTTTGTTGCCTCTGCGCCTTAAAGGTATTGTAGAGGCGAAGTTGGCAATACCAATTTTACAAACATAAGATGTATATATTATTTAAACTAATTAAAAAAATAAATAAAAAATAATAATATATGTATATATTTTTACTATATATTAATTTAACATTTATAATCGCTATAATAACTATAATAAGATCTCTTCTATATGTTGAGATAAATAATCTTTAACGCTTTTTTTAAAAATTGAAATTCTGTCTGTATTTTTAAAATTTGGAGGCAAATTATTGAACTCGCGACTACCCATGTATTCTATCCTTTGTTTCGTTGTTTCCAGCCTACACCGGGCAACTGATAAATTCATATTGTTTCGTGTATTAAACGAAGACTGGTTTCTCGAAAAACTTATAGAGTGATGACCAATATTGTGAAGACATTTGAAAACATAAATTAATAACCGAAACTTATAAATTCCGTGAATAGGTAGAACATTTTTAAAGACATTTCTATATAATAACACCGTAGAATAGGTTATTGGAAGGTTAGCTACAACTTTTAACGCTTTATTTTGCATTCTTTGTAACGCTTTGAGCTCGTTGCTTTTTTTTATATCCATACGATATAGCCAAGTAATTAAAATGGCTTTGAATTAAAGCATTATAAAGTAATAATTTCGTACTTTTATCAAATTTATTTTTAAAATTATAAAGTAAACCTACACCCTGAGCAGTTTTTGTCTTTAAATTACGAATATGCTGACTCCAAGATAGATCACTTTGGAGTTCGACTCCCAAATACTAGATGGGACTAACGCTAAAGTGACTGCGATCACCATGTGGCTTAAATCTTATTAATTGAGTTTTAGTTGGATTTAAAACTAGTTTGTTAATTCTCGCAAACTCCGTTAATAACGACGCATCCCGTTCCATATAAACCTTGGCGACTGTTTCGTGTTTGTAGGGGTAGAATAAACAAATAGCATCAGCATACATGAAGAGTTTTCCAAAAAGTTGAAGATTTATTATATCATTAAGGTAAATGGTAAACAATAACGGCCCAAGTACACTACCCTGTGGCACAACGTGTTCCACTGCACCAAGTGCACTTTTATGACCTTTTATATAAACAAATTGTTTGCGGTTCATCAAGTAACTTCTTAAAAGAGACATTTCTCTTCCACAGATACCATAAAATTTCAATTTTTCCAACAAAATATCATGATCTATAAGATCAAATGCCTTGGTAAAGTCATAAAAAATACCTGCTACTCCACTAAATCCATCATCTAGACCTTTACAAATAAAGTTGACAACATTCACTACAGCTTCCTCTGTATTTTTTCCTTCAAAGCGTTTTTCAATAGTTGCCATTTCCTGGTGAAAATGTTCGCCTTGTTCATCACTGAACTGGCCCAGGTTATCTGGGAAAAAGTCCAAATGCGAATTCACAAAATGAATTTTTATTAACATGTTGCAGCCCATTTCACCATACGCACTTAAAAACTCATTGACAACTGTAACATAGTCGTCGCTTCTGTGATTTCCAAGGAAATTATCGCATAGCACAACAAAAATCTTCCAAGCACGTCTTTCAACGGAACTTAGCTTGTTAATGAAATCTGCATTTCTCATAATTTTTCGAATTTGAGGTCCAATAAAAATACATAAAAGTTATCAAAACAGATAATAACGATGAAAAAAAGTACTAGATATGTAAACAAATTAATGAATACCTCCTTTTATTTTGGCTTCACTCCTTAGTTTTGGGAACACCGCTTTGAGATGACAAAAAGCGTCGCCGTTTACATCTAATTTTTTTACAAATTGTTTCATGTATCCCAGTTTATGATGCAGTGGTGGCAGAATAACGTCCTCAGCTTTAACTAATTGGTCATTTAAAATGTTTTTCCTGCCCATTCTATGTGAGTCGCGAGATGGCCATACTTTGCGATCATAACGATTCGGTGTACGACTATCCCATTCACAAAGATAGCACGGATACTTTGTGTAACCCCTTGCATACCAAATAAAATTGTCAAAACCTTTAAGTCAGCGACGACTTTCCATTTATGGGTGGTATAGCTAACAACATTAGTATATTTTTCATCACTTCGTAAGTTTCTTTTGTATTAGTCACATATGCGATTGAAACTGAAGGTAATTGATATTGGTTATGCAATAAAACAGTTTTTAAGCCTAGATATTACATTACAAATCTTAAATTAATAAAAATAAATTCATACATTTTTATAAGAAAACTTACTTTTACATGAACCATCAATGAAAAGTCGCCATTAAATCTGCATTATAAATGTGATTTAATGCCGAAAATAGTTTTGGTACATCAACGCAATACACGAGATCACTGTCATTGGAACTAGTCTTAAAACTTTCTTCAAGTAACCAAGTCCGGTCACTTTTTCTACCAGATGTTATAACGAAATCTTTTTCCACCAAATTCTACTGCTTTTAATCGCGACCCGAGGACTTCAGATTGCCACTTTGACAAGTGTAAATCGCGAACAAGATCGTCGAAATCAGCTTTTGACAAAAAATGCCGCTCCGTTGTTGTAGATCCGGATGGAAGGAACTCTTCTTGTTCAAAATCTTTTTCTGTTACATCGACAGATTTGCTCGTTGTCGGTAGATCATTACTTACAGGTATCGGTTTTGTAACAGTTACAACATTTGCGTACTTAATGTTTTTGCGGGGTTTAAAACAGTGACCTAAAACATCGGTTTGACAAAAGTAGCAATCACTTGGTTTATGATATGGTTGATGATGCCAAATCATAGGCGTAGAAAAGGGCAAAACAAACGAAGGTTGAATTTTCTTTTTTTTAATGTATTACAGCAATATTGACAAACAAATTCTATCTCGTACCAGCGACTAGTATCAAAAGAACGATTAAATACTTTATTGTACACTTCTACCACTCCAATATTGTTTTGAAAATCACGCCGGTGACTGATATCAGTAAATAAGCCACAAATATAGCAAAATTTGTTACGATTGTCACACATTTTTTATTTAATTTTAATTTTAATTGCACACGATTTTTATTAAATTGCAAACGTTTTTTTAAATACACAGATTCAAAGTGAAAAAGAAGACATTAACAAAACGTCATATTAAAAGAAAAAACAATAATTTTACATGAGTAAAGCTCTCATTACAAATATTTGTTGTAATTCTAAGTTGTGTTTAGGCTAACAGTGATTTGTAAAACTCTCATTACAAATTTTTTTTGTGTTTAGGATAACATTGATTTGTAACTTAATAGAAGGTGCATAAACACAACACCAAAAACATTGTACAGGCATTTTGGTAAAAATTTTGTTTTCATGAAAAGTTAAATAACTCAGTCAATTGCTTATCTATTTTTAAACCCAAATATGCGTTTTAATCGTAAATAAACGTACTTTTTGAATAAATTCAATAGTATTATAGTTTCTTAATTAAATAATGTATAAAAACGTCACCAAAGTTGAAATTTTTTTAAAAAATCTACAAAATTTGTGTTTGCTGGACAATAACACCCAAATTTCTCAGTTTCTTCTTTCCAAATCAAGTAACAAATTGAAAATCGGATCATTGTCAACAAAGTTACAGGCTTATAAGTGCGCAAAGGTAAAAAAAAACCGGGTTTTTAGCCTTAAATCCGGATTTTGGAGATGTCCGGCATATTTCACTATTTGATTCTTCTTTAACTCGACAAGACCTACAAGAAAAATAATATCACTGCCCAGGTTTTTCTATTTCATTCAATTTTGTACCACTGTGTTATTTATGACAAAAACAACTGCTCGTGTAGCTTTTAAGCGTGGGGAAAATATTGAAAATTTCGAATTGCGATACAAAACAACATACAAGCAACTATTTGAAACACTTTTTGTACAAATGGAAACTGGATTTAAATCTATACAAAATTTAAAATTTGTTGAATTGCTTTATTTAAAAAAATATGCAAGTTAACAAAGAATATGTCCGACTGAAGCATTTCAAAGCTTAAAAAAGTATTATGGAAATTTTTTTGATTTCATTAAATTAAAAAACGAATAAGTGGTGTTTTATGCCCATTCATATTTCTATGACATTGCAGTTTTTGACATACCAAGTAATTTAATTATTTTTAATTTGTTGAAGTAAGCGTGTTAATTTTAACCATTCCAGTACCAACAAGTTTTGTTGAGAGATCTTTTTCAGCATTTACGAGAATTAAGACTTATTCCATAAACCAAATGCTATAGCAAAGATTATCAGAGTTATCCTTAATTTCTATAGAAGTCTTTTTTAAAAATGTTAAAAAATACAAAACAATTTTATGATAATGTGATAGCAATTTTCATTCAGTGCCATAGTATGGTATGCTTCGTACAATATGGGCAACTCAATATTATACGCCATTAAATGTAAGTATAACACTTGCCAAAGCATATCTAATTGCAGTTTTGTTATATGGATTTGAGCTTTTTGCTCAATGTGATTCAGCTAGTGCCAAAAGGATGAAAGTGATCTACAATAATATCCTAAGGTATCTGTTTATGCTTCGTAAACTTCATTCAACTTTGCTTCACTCAAAACGACTCTATGGACTCTCTTTCGACAACATCTTGAAAACCAGAGTTCCAATTTTACTACACTAAGGATATTATGTAGGTAAAGACAACAGCGATTGTAGTCAAAAACAAATTAAATTTCACTTAAAGAACGGACGACTAACATTTCAATAAATTTAACTAACATTTGTCATTTGTTGTTTAATGTTCAAAAAATTACTAACATTGTAGTAAAAATAAACCACATATAAAGGGTGTTTTTTTATACAGGTATAGAACTTTAAGTTGGCAACACTTTTTTAACTGGCGGCCATTTTGTCAGCTGTCAAGTGATTTATATTTAGTTTGGTTTGGCATTTCAACATGAATAGACTGACGCCTGAACAACGCTTCCAAATTGTGCAAATTAATATTGAAAATCATGGTTCGTATATCAGAGCAATTAATTAACTATGCAACGTTTTCGCACCACGTTTACTCTACTCTACTGTAGAGCGTAGCGTAGAGGAAGAACCCAATCAGGTTATCCGTCAATGGCGACCGCTATAGAGCCATGATTACTGACTTTTTCCTACGTCAATTGAACAACCGTGATGTGCAGGAGCTGTGGTTTCAACAAGATGGCGTAACATGTCACACAGCTCGTGCCACAATTAATTTATTGAAGGAAACATTTGGTAACCGCATAGTTTCATGTTTCGGACCCGTGAATTGGCCTCCAAGATCGTGCGATTTAACGCCGCTGGACTATTTTCTATGGGGATATGTGAAGTCGCTAGTCTACGCCGATAAGCCCGAAATGATTGACCACTTGGAGGACAACATTCCACAAATGTTGGAAAAAGTCATCGAAAATTGGACCTCCAGGTTAGACTACGTCCGAGCCAGCCGTAGCGGTCATATGCAAGAAGTCAGGCTCTGTGCAATAACTCCCAGGTGAAAAAAGTGACAAAAATAATTAAATAAGTTCCAAAAATTTTTCATACAAATTTGGGAGTAATTTCAAATGAAATAATACCCAGTTCTTTTGCAGTTATTTCATTTTTTTTTAGAAGTTATTTCATTTTTGTTATTAGGTGTTATTTCATAATGCAGTAATTCCGAAATGAAATAAGTCCCAACAGAACTTAGCGTAGGACTTATTTCATTTTATTTTCTTGTTCGGTGTTATTTCATTTGCTGTGGGAGCTACTTCATTTTTAGTAGGAGTTATTTCATTTTCAAAAATTTATTATTTTTAATATTCTAAACGGTTCCTATAACGGGATCTTTCAAAATATTTTGATGATCTTCTTAAATTGACCTAACTTAATCTGTTCTTTAACAAATTTTGAAGGCGTAACGTTATATTCCCCAAAGTAATATTGCCCAAGAGAAAAGCGAAATAGCGCCCAAAAAATTATATGTAAATTGTTGTTGTAAAAATTTTCTTGTTTTTGGGCAATACGACATTGATTTGGACGAAATAACATTTTTTGTTGGGCGCTATGACGGTTTTTTGTTTGGCCAATACAAATTTGGGCGCTAAGAATAAGAAGTTATTGCCCAAAATCATAATTTTTTTTTTTTTTTAATGTCATAAGACCTTAAATGTCAAACAAGAGTTTTAAGGAAACTTAAAAAAATTGCTTCAATTTTATTTTTTTGCGTCGCACGCAGAAAAAACTTTATTTCGCGTAGCCGCCTGCCGCGTTCTACGGAGGAAAAAAACCCTAAGAGCACACAGAAAAACTTGTTTTTACAAATCCAATGTCGAATCCGTTGAAATCTTATTTTTAAGACAATAAGTAATATAATTTGACCAGTCATAGCTTTATCATTTAAACAGCTAATTGATTGTTTTTTATCTTAAAAAAAAAAGAGTAGAGCATTGGCCTTCTGTTTAGTTAACGTTTAGACACTAATATATACGTAAAATTTTTAATAAAATAGACTTTTAAAAAAATAATCATTAAAAAACAATAAATCTTGGTGTGGGTTGGTATTTTGGGACATAAAAAGTTATGACAGGTCAAATAAATGTTACGGATTCGACATCTGATTTTCCTCCGTAGAACGCGGCTTCGCGAAATAAAGTTTTTTCTGCGTGCGACACAAAAGACATTATGTCTTATGACCTTTAAAAAAAAAAATATGATTTTGGGCAATAACTTCTTTTTTTTACCGTCATAGCGCCCAAAAAAAAAGTTTTTCAAAATAAAATGACATAGCACCCAAAAAAAAGTTTTGGATTTTCTGTCATTGATTTAGTCGTTATAACATATTAACACCCACAATTTTGGGGGATATGCGGACATATGGGCAATATGTCATTTTGGTGTTTGGGCAATACGACTTTGGGGAATATAACGGTACGCCCTTACTTCATTTGTGTTGCATGGACTATTTTTGGGAGTTATTTCATTTTTATTTTATTTGGAAATTATTTCATTTTTTTAGAATTTATTTCACTTTTTCGAGACGGGACTTATTTAATTTTTTTTAGAATTTATTTCATTGGGAGCTTTTGCACTTGGACTTTTTGCACCTGGGACTTATTGCATAGAGCCAAGAAGTCATATTTAAATTATAATGCCAGAAGATTATCTTTCGAATAAAGTAAATTTCAAGTCAATTTAAGAAAATCATCTTTGTTTTATTCCACATCAAAGTTCAATACCTCTATAAAAAACACTCTTTATTAGTAAAAAATAAACAACATTTATTTTTTTTAATATCAAAAAACGACTATAAAGAATTAATGTAAAATCATAAAACAGTCATTTGATGTGGTTTGTTTTTTTTAAATGAACTACAAGGCTAGTAAAAATTTTAATTTTTCCTAAAAATAAGGAAACTGTATTACAACCCAAACAACTACATATTTGTAAAGCAGAAGTTCCCTGAGTGTACAAACCATAAAACTAAAACAACGAAGAATCCTTCTGATTTATCTATTTTAATAAAATTTCAGAAGAACAATTCAACATATTGTTAGTGGAGGGAACAGCTTGGTATTTCATGAAGCTTTTGCACGATGGCGTATTCAATCAATATGAATCTCAAGTCTCGCCTAAAACTAGTAGAAAAAACAAGTAGTGCGCAAAATATTTGCAAAAATTTAAGATTTAGTTTTGAGATTTTGGAGAAAATATTCCTTATTTCCCATTGACTTACATGACTTACATTGAAGAAATTTTGATATTCAAGTCGGAGAAGGCAATCGGTTTTGTATTTGATAAATTTACAGTGATAGAATTTTGTGCGTTGTATTAATGAAACCAATCATTAATACAATGATTTTTTTCATTAAAACGTCCCCAAAGAAAGTTTCATTGAATTAATAAAATATTTTCATTAAATAAATTGAAATGGACAAAATTATTTTTTTTTTTCCTGTTTCATAATTATTTAGATTTAGATTTTTATATATATTAATTTTTATTTTACTTTTCTGTTTTTTAATCTCCCTGAACGCGACTTGAACCCGCGTGCACCAACATTGAAACAATACCGCTTTACCGATTGACCTAAATAACCAAAACAAAATGATGTGCTTATTTAGACTTTTGTATTAAAATACCTTTTTCCAATAGTTGAAGCGCCTGCTGTTGAAATCTGATGGAACTAAAAGTTTGGTGCAGAAAAAATAAGTATATACAAATTATTGCATATTTTAATGATCAAACAAAAACATGAAAATTTCATTTACTTAACGAAGGTTTCATTAATTTAATGAAAATTATTCATTAAATCAATGAGACATTCGTTAATAGCATGATGGAAAATTATATCAGTGTAATGCAGGCGCGGATCCAGGAAAATGTTTTGGAGAGGGAGTATTTTTGATTAACTTTTTTACCATTTTTGTACTGAAAAACTTAATTTTGTAGGAGGAAATGTCACATTTTCTCTCTCCCTGGATCCGCGCCTGGTGTAATGTTTGACTATAAAAACGGTCCTTTTTCGTAATTTTTAATTTTCTCATAACGACTAAATAACAATAACAAAACACCAAGAGAGGTAACAATGATTGACCCCTAAATATTATTTTCTTCCAATATCATTCTTTTATCTACACTTAAAAAAGTTTCACAGTATAATCTACTGAAAATGACAGTTAAAATAACAGCAAATTCAGTTAAAAAGGCGACAAAGATAATAAACAAACGACAAATAACAAACGCAGTAAAAGTAACTAACAAAGACGTAAAAATAACTGACAATTTTTTACTGCAAACATTTTGAAACAACTGTAAAAATTACTAAAACATTGTTTGCAACAGTTTTTTCGGTATTTTAAAAATATTTTTTACGAAAAAAATCTTTTTTTCTTTGAATTACTAAAAAAAATGTATTTTCTACTTAAAATGCAAAGTCAAAATTCCAAACGGTACTTATAACGTTTTTATACATTGTAGGAGCAAGGAAATTTTCTAATTATTATTTACAAACTATGAACTAGGTGTGCCGATCCCGAAATCCCGATCTAGAAAATCCCGGGATTTTCGGGATTTATAAATCCCTGGATTTTCAATTTTTTAATTTGCCTATTTAATTACATTTTTGTATATATGACACTGTTAAACAACGAAAACAAAAAATAAAACATAAAATGTTTATTTACCTTCCTAAATTTTAAAAATTATAATTCAGCTTTTATAAGATTTCAAAAGTATATAAATCTAATTTATATCAATTTATTTGGTTGAAATAAAATTTAATAACTTAATATTTAATATGCAATGAATTCCCTTTTAAAGAAAAATTGGAATTATTTTTTTAACCCTCTGAAATAATTTAATAAAAATACTTTTGAATTAATAAACTGATAAGTTCTAAGAATATATTTTTCTTTTCAGAGCATCATTAAATCTATTTTTTATCATAAACTTAGTAAAGACATGTCATAGATCCGCTTGACATTTTTCAACCAAACTTCGCAGATATATAAAAAAATGCTTCCTTCAGTAATTTGTTTAGCCCTAAAGTGCCATCCATTGGAAATATTTGCAAACAAAGTTGAAACTTTGTTAGAATATAAATAATAGACGGTTGAGAATGTTTAAAAAAGTTTAATTTTGTATAAGTTTGTGACCAATCTTTATTCAAATATATATTAAATAGTAATTTTGTAAATTAACCTATTTTTTTTTTTTTGAAAAATATCGTGTATTTTAACTATTTTTTAAAATTGCCATTTGGTAATCCTAACATTATAAGCTTTATAAGTATTTAAGTAATTTAGTATTTTGATAAAAACCAGATATCATTAATGTTTTGATTCAAATTGGAATAAATCTTGGAATATTTTAGACTTTCTGAATTTAAAAAAAAATCATGGTCCGATCGGTCGGATTATCGAAAACTATGCACGATTGATGAACTAATTTTTAGCGGGGTAAACAATATCATCTTATCTCATCAACTTAACAATCAAAAATATGTAAGATTAGGCTTTTCTATTTTTTTAAATAATTTTTGAAAAAAGTTCCCTCAAATAATGTAAAAATAGATTTTTTCAAATAACTCAACCCTTTACAACAACTTTTCACAAGTTTTTATTCACACGTGTAGTGAAGATGTTTAATTAGTTTCACGTTTTTAAACCGCTTAATTATACTTATTAATTAAAAAATACAACCGTTTAAAAATACTGGGTTGAAAACGGAACACTTGGTCAATAAAGAGCTAATAGTTTTTGTTTGTTTTTCAAACTGTAAGATGTGAAAAGTAAAATTTTCTAATGAATTATTTTATTTTAACGTTTTACATGAACTAAAAAATATAAAAAAATTAGTCCCGAATAACGGGATTTATAAAAATTAGTCCCGTTCGGTGTCATATTCGGTACTATGAACATATCAATAATATCAAATAGAAACTAAACGAGAATTTTTAAAAACTCGACAGAATCTTTTTTTTTAAACTAACTGCAAAATTACTGTTTTGGTAAAATAACTGCTTCAAACAACTGTTACTATAATACAGTATTTTTATTAGTAGTTTTCTTAAATATCTGTTATAATAGTTGTTTTGTATTAAATATTTCATTGAAAAACAACTACTACTGACTACTAGGGTGGGTCGAAGGGGGTCAGTCACCCCCTAGGATTAAAGACAAGTTAAAGACGATTCTAGAAATATATATATATATATATATTTTTTTTACCACGCCCATACATACCGCCCTTTTTGTTTTTTGTGCACTGCGTCGCCATTTCAAGTCCGATCGTAACATAATGCATATCGTGGTTCATGAATTGACAAGAGCTACATTTCTCTTTTTTGTGATTTTCGACTTCGACGTCAAGTTCTAGTTGAGATTTCTGATATCTGTTTATAAAATAAGAAAATATTACAAAATAATCTAAATATTTTATTTAATTCAATTCCACCTTGCACTTTGAAATTAGAAATAACATATTCCAATTGTTCTCATCATATTTACACAATTTTTTAATAATTCCATAAAAATATTCTATATTTGCTGTTAATTTTGTTTTTTCAAAAATGTTTAAAAATATATTTGTTCAGTAGCACGAGTTGTAAAACCACGCGGGTCACCAGTAAGAAAATGTAATTTTTTTGTTTTTTAGTTAGTCTCTTTACAGGAAGAAGAAGAAGAAAACATTTTTATTGAAGAATTTTACGGCCACAAGGGATACACCAGACTGTGGTTAATATGTGTCCATTGAACAAAGTATTTTATATTGTTAATTTGCTCTATATGAAAAACTTTTTTTTTTTACTTTTTTGGTGTCGTACTGGGATTCAAACTCACTGCCTTAGCATCAAGCTATGCATCGTAATCTCACCTCTTAACGAGTTGAGCCACGGTCGACACAGCGATGACTGTGGCTAAGTGGAGTTTTGTCACACACAAGTATTGTTTCGATCAGAAGAGACAGAATTAACTAATTAAAATGCACAATTAATTTCTCAACTAGAATGCTTCTTCCTCTTAATCCTTTCTCTCTTTCACAAGTAATTATCACGTTTTTGATGCGCTTTATTCACATACAAACTGCGGCAGTCTGGTGTATCCCTTGTGTCAGTAAAAATAAAAATGTTTTCTTCTTCTTCTTCCTGTAAAGAGACTAACTAAAATAAAATTCTACAGTAATTAATTAAAAACTAATTACGATTGTCATTATCTGACGGTTGCAAACCACTTTCTAACATTTGATCCTGATGATGAACTGATGTTCGAAATATATAGATTAAAAAAAACGTAAGAAACGGTGTTTTATTAAGAAGAATCGTAATTTTTGAAGCAATACAACATAAAAAAATAAATTATAAATTTTTTTATTTTTTTACAAAAATATTTTTAAACTAAACTAACAAACGTTTATTAACAAACGTTTGAATCGTAACAGAAAATATTTTAAACTGTATTAAGGCCTCATTAGTTGTTACTTTCTGTTGCCGTTCTGTGTCGTTCTGTTCTGTAGGTAATATTTTGTAATTACTTTTTCTGTGAGAGGAATCAGCTGTTTTAAAAAGTAAAAGAAACTCAAACCAAAAATATTCAAATCAGGGATAATAAAAGTGATTTTAAAATAGTACCAACATGCATATAAAATAGTACTTTTTCGGCATCACAAGTATAAAAAAAATTTAAATATAAATTAACAAACAAATCTTTATACCCTCCAAAATGAACAATTACAAATGAAACAACAAAAATATATTAAAAAAAAAAAATATGTTGAAAGGTGAAAACAAAATTTTGAGGTGAAAAACTTTTTTGGATGTAAAAAAATAAATTGTGCCGTGAAAAACATTTTTGAGGTAACAAAACTATTTTTGAGGTAAACAAAGTTTTTGTGGAGAAAAAAGAATTTGCGGTGAATTTTAAATATTATTCACCTCTTAGCGTCTGGTGGAAAAATATGACGTTATATTTTATACACCAGACACTACAATGAATTCTAATAATATACAGTACATTATACACCAATTTGTATAGAAAATTTAGAGGTACTTTAACATTGTCACTCATTACTTTTGGACCGCTGGACCGATTTTGCTCATTTTCAATACCAAACTTTTCGGAAAAATGTACATAAAACTATGTAAAAACGAGCAGTGCGTACTAAGAAAATTAGCCGATATTGATTTAAAAATTTTTTTAATTTTTTTTTCTTAAATTCAGCAAATTTTTAATATTTTTTGAATGTGCTATTAATATCTTGCTGTATTGAATTACATTTCTCACAGTATTTTGCGAATTCAATCCTTGTGATTGGTAGAAAACAAATTCAATTTTACATTTTTATAAGATTTTTATTATTTACTTTTTTAAAATCAAAATTAGTTAATAATAATTATAACCCTTAGACATTGAATTCAATAATTGGTTTAATCGATTAATAAAACTCTAATATAATCATCTGTAATCAGTCGCACTCAGTGAAATCATTTGATTGAATTCACAGCGTTTGGTTCCGAATTAATTCATTGTTCATATGGGACTGCAAATCTAATTAATAATTATTGAATTTTAAAGGGACCAAGAAATTCATACATAGAAAAATTAGTAAATCGTACTAAATGAGTCATATTAGTATCATGGTACATCTGAGGTTCAAATAGTACCATAAAAAGTTCTATATTACCAACTTTATCATCCCTGATTCAAATATTAAGAAAAATATTTCACAACAAACCAATACATACGCACTTTAGGCTGTCACTTAACGTTGAATTCTATTTTCAATAGATTTGTCCGCAACAGAACAGAACGAAAAAGTGAAAACTAACCAGACGTACAGACTTTCAATTGAACAGAACAGAACGTAAAAACTAATTCTGCCTTTACTTATATTTAAAAAATATTAAATCGCGAGACTTAAAATAATATGAAAACTTGATATAAATTATTTTAAAATTAAAAAAAAAAAAATTTTTGTTTTTGTAAATGTTAACAAGTCGAATTTGACCCATAATTATATTTTGATTTTTTTAAACCTCTGTAGCTTTTTTGTTTGTGAAAAAAAATATGTTTCATAGAATTAAAAAAAAAAACATTTTTGGTTAAAAATATTGGACATTAGGGAGGGGGGGGGGGGGGGGGCGGGTAGGAAACCAGATATCGGAAATCTCAACTAGAATTTGACGTCAGAGTCAAAAATCACAACAAAGAGAAATGTAACTATTGTCAATCCATGAAGAACGATATGCATTATGTTAAGATCGGACTTCAAATGGCGACGCACAAAAAACAAAAAGGGCGCTATGTAGGAAGGTGGTAAAAAAAATCTTCTAAATCTTGGATCTGGAACATTTAAGTAGCTTGGAAATCTCCATTACTGTTTTTCCATCAGTATTTATTTGTTGGATCAGTTTTCGCTCGGCATCCGAACTCCAAGTACCTTTGGCCATTTCTAACTAAATATTTTGATGTATCACAACATAAAATGGAATAAAACATTCATTATTTACCCTTTAGCTTCAAAAAACACCAAACAATCACTTTATATTTCTAATATGTTTTAAATTCGTGGCCATCTTCAAACGCAAGTTTTTACAATAATATAATAAAAATAGAACAAAATGTAAAATCAAACAAAACCAAATCACGGTACTTTTTCTTAACATTACAGGGTACATTGAAAGCTAAACAAAATCTAATTTGATATTGCAGGGTTGTAAAAATGTCCATAACTAAGCTCGTTACATGTCGTGTCTTAAATTCGTGGCCACCACCCACTGTATGTCCCATTTATGTATCGACAAAGGATCTTTCAAATCATATCAAATACTTGGACCAATATGATCTGATATCTGAGTAGAGCCAAATAAGTTTAAACATCTACAAGAATTAAAACAAAAGTTATTCCCCAAGAATATCATTGCTTTTACGACAACTTCCCTGCAGGAAGCTTGGGGTTAAGTGTCTCCAAGTCTCCACTTTTATCTACTATTTTGTTGACATTGTCAACAAAGCGTCTACACTTTTTACTTTATTAACTCACTAGTAAATTTTTGGTTTCAATGTCTACATATGGTCCCATTAGAACTAATTAGTCACTAGTGAATCTATGGTTCCTATGTCTACATGTGGTCCCATAAGAACTAACGAGTCACTGGTGAATCTTTGGTCCAATGTCTGCATATGGTCCCATAAGAACTACCTAGTCACTAGTGAATCTATGTTTCTAATGTCTACATATGGTGCCATAAGAACTAGCTAGTCACTAGTGAATCTTTGGTTCCAATGTCTACATATGGTCCCATAAGAACTACCTATTCACTACCTAGTCAATAGTTATAATGTCACTAGTGATTTTCAATGACACGTACATGTTAAATGTCTATAGCAAATTACATTGCCTAGGGAATATTTGGTTAGTAGTACTGGTGACACAGTCAATAGTGAATCAATACCTTTTTACTATTGACATTTCCTGGAGGGAATTTATACACAAATCTAAACACACCCTGCAGGAAGCTTGGGGTCAAGTGTCTCCAAGTCTCCACTTTTGTCTACTATTTTGTTGACATTGTCAACTAAGCGTCTACACTTTTTACTTTATTAACTCACTAGTAAATTTTTGGTTCCAATGTCTACATATGGTCCCATTAGAACTATTTAGTCACTAGTGAATCTTTGGTTCCAATGTCTACATATGGTCCCATAAGAACTACCTATTTACTACCTAGTCAATAGTTCTAATGTCACTAGTGATTTTCAATGACACGTACATGTTAAATGTCTATAGCAAATTACATTGCCTAGGGAATATTTGGTTAGTAGTACTGGTGACACAGTCAATAGTGAATCAATACTTTTTCACTATTGACATTTCCTACAGGGTTGTGACAGAAAAAGTCTAATTAAATTATTATAATATCAGTTTTTATTACGTATTATTTCATTTTGTTATGGTATTTTTTTATTTAATGTTTTTTCTTGTAGTTTTTCAATTTTTATATCTAATATTGAATAAACAAAACATCTCAAAAAATGGTTAAATAATAAATATTGTTCAAAAAATCGTGTTTTTTTTTGACAAAATATGCTAACTCTAAAAAAAATATTTGTTTTTTGATATACTAAAATATGCTATCTCAAAAAAAAAAATATGCAAACAAGTGCAAAATATGAAACTTTTTGTACAGGTATAAATTAGTAAGAATATTTAAACAAACTTATGGAAGGTACATTGGTTATTTTTACGATAATAAGCGATATAACTAGTTTTTACCTCTCCTGAGAAGTTGAATTGTTCGAGATAGCATTTATTGATATGTTTCGTTCTTATTAATGTTTGTATGTTTCATTTTATTAACACAAAATAATATTAAACAATTTTAACAATATTTTTCTGAATTTTGTCCTTGCTTTTAATTTTATAAAAATATTCACACTTACTTTAGTCACATACATATCGCTCATTTACTTCAATAACGTCATAACTCAAAAATTTTGATTTTGTAGGAAACGAGTTTAAAGTTTTCAATTTACTCCCACCTTGAAGAAAAAAATAACGACATAATTTCTCCCAAAAGGTGAGTATACAGGATATCAATACGAATTTTTACACAATATGATACGTAATATAACGAATAATTCTGCTTCATTAACTCAAAAATCATGTTTTTTGAGTTGTGGCGTTCTTGAAGTAAATGAGCGATATGTTATATATACAAATGTTTTTTTTTTTGTTAATTCAAGGACATTTTGGCGCTTGCCGTATTACTGCTCGGAAATCAAAAAAATTGTACACACATAATTCTAAGAAACCTATTAAATCTAAGAAACATACCAAATTTCGTCTGATTCCGATAATATCTGTAGCTCTTATTGCAATACTAGCGTGTAATTGCTTCGATTTTGTAGTTTTACATGTTTAAACAATACAATAACTCGTGTACCAAATTGCATTTATGCACGAAAACTCCTTCCATTTTTGGCCACTCTTTATATGAATTGACGACAGACACTGTGCCCCGCGAATAACGCAAAGTATTATATTATTTTATACGTAGGATTCAGTAGTAATATTTAACACATATTGTAGAAGGTAGATTGATTCATACTTTAAGAGTTTGAGCCTCTACTGAAAAAAATGTGTTTTGGTTCGTTGAGGGTATTAATAATAAGGTCTCGAAATATTTCTTCTATAAATATAAAATCCGAAAGAATTCATAAAATTTTTAGTAGCTTTGTCCATAGAAAACCACAATATTACCTTAAATTTTTTTCTGCACTTTTTGATAACACAGTAAGTATGTGAAAATGATACACCAAAACCTCGGAACATGTGAACTTAATTTTGGGGCGTAGAATCCAGTGATATACTCCGTTTTAATAGGTTGGGGCAAAATAACAAGATATTTAAATTTTAAATTTACACTGACTGAAGCGATTTTTTTAGTTTATTCTTAAGTAAACGACATAAAAATCTTTTTTGAAATTACTTTATTTATTTATGGCTTATTTGTGTAAATTTAAGTATTTTTAGGAGGATACATTTGATTTATACTGACTGCCACCTGTTAGTGCAGTGTCATATGGTTCGAATCTTTAAATTTCATTAAAAAACATCGTTTCAAAATGGACTGCCCTCTTTTTAGCTTTTAGTTCCGACCTATAAACAATTATTTCAATAGAGATTACGATGTCTTTTACTTAAAATATAATCAAAAAATCGCTTGAGTCAATGCAAACTTGAAATTTAAATATCTTTTTTTTTTGACATAACCTTTTAAAATGGATTCTACGGCCCGAAATAAAGTTTACGTGTCCCGAAATTTTACTTACATTGTAATAAATAATTTATAATTAAAAATATTTTATTAATTTGTTTCCATACTATATTTATTGCTTAATATGAAGTATTTATATTTGTTATTAATTTTTGACATAATATAAATTTAAAAGACGTTTGACAGTGTTGTCAACATGAATGTGTAAAAAAAACGCTGTTTAAAAATGCGCAAAATATGAAGATCAAATACAATGTGTTTACTATAATACCCATCAGCAGAAATGAGCCGGAAAAAATTGGCAGCGGTTTAGGGAAAAACCACCGGCGGCTACTTAAACGGCCGTATATGTATTGTATCTCTGCTGTGCGCCATTATTATCTTAATCTTGGTTTAAAGTTTTAAACACATTTAAGTAAATTGTACATAATATTTTTTTATTGTATAATTTTGTCAATGATGATTAAACTGGAAAATAATGCGAAAATATTAAGTTTTTTTTGCGGCTTACAAGTTGATGTTACAAGTTCTTTATTCATTATTAAGCAAGTTTTGATCGTTTTTTGGCAATGGCATCTTCAACAGCACGTAATTGCTTCAGAAGTTCTTCGCGCCGAGATTTTTTAGAATCTTTTTCTGATGAAGCAGTATGAGACGGTGAAGTAAGAGCAGAAACTCCTACTGTTGTCGGTTTTTTTAATTCAATGGTTATTGGAGACCTCTTCTTCGGCGGATCTGTTAAGAAAAAAGAAGGATTAATACTTTTGTAATTCAAAGAATACATATACACTCAAGAAAATAAATATACAGTCAAAGCCCGGCATAACTAATACTCGGTATAACGAAAACGCGATATAACAAACCAACAAATTCCTTCCATTGACTACCTTATATAAGGAATTTTTCTGAAAAATTACTCGGTATAACGTACAGTTGGTAAAAAATATGTAAAAGTTAAAAATATAATAAAAATATAAATAAGAATAGAATTTTTGTTGGAGATCCTTATAATTTAGGAGTGTATCCACAATTGCAGTTTTATTTTTCATTTTGAAATGTTTGACCCATTACCATTACCAACGTGTCCTTAAAGACACGTAAGTTTTTTAGAGCCTATTACTTCTGATATTAAGGCGATATAATAACGCACAGTAAGGTATTTGACAAAAATAATGGTAATAAATATATAACTTCTAAACTACTGATCCGATCGGTACAAATCAAATTGGAAATTGTAAAATAGGCGTTAGAAATCGTAAGAGAGGTCTTTTGTAATACTGTCACCCTGTACTAATACAGGGTGTACTTACAGGTACACCCTGCTGGATACCTCATGTATAAAAAATCTTTTGGAAGGTGTAGCTTTTGTAAATGTGGAACGATTTCTCATTTTTTAGCCTGGAGTAATCTAAGTTGTATGATAAAGAAAAAACATGCTTATAGTTATGGTTATCTCCCCTACTTTAAAAGTTATTTAAATTTAAAAATAAAATTTTGTTTTTTACTGTGAGTTTTTTTGGTTTATCTACCAAAAAAACACTTTATTATTCTATCGATTTAAAAACAAAAATTCTTCGTATAAATAATACTTATACCATAAAAGAAATAGCAAACTTTTTTAAATTAGCTTTAATGGTTTAGTAGTGAAAAATCCTTACAGTTCAAAATTTATGAAAAATTGTCATTTTTGACCAAAAAGTATTTATATTTCTTTATAATTTTCTTGTAACTTTGTTAAATAAAAAACAATACAAATTTTAATATTTTCTGAAAGATTGGGCTTTGAGAAAAATTTTAAATGTAATTTCACAAGCTTTTGGGCATTGGTGGTAAATGACAAACTTTTGACAAAAAAAAATTATTTTAGAGTCGGGTAAAAATATTGCACGCTGATTTCAGATTTGTTCTTGATTTCGGAATATGAAACAAAGCCTTCTGAATATTTGGTATGAATATCTTGACATACGACTATAATTAAAAACATCATGAGTAAAAAAGATTATATATAGTACCATATACAATTATATATGTCGTTAATTAATTCTAATTTGGTTAATATGGTGTCATGTAAAATTATATATAACCTTTATATAATATCTGCCTTATATAATCAGATATAATTATATATTGGTTCATATAAATAACTTTATATTTTTAATAACTGTATTAACAAATTTTAAACATAACAACCAAATTTTATTTAAAATACTATTAACAAAAATATGTTGTGTGAACTAAAAATTAAAAAGTATGTCCCTAAAGTTAGATTTTTAAAAATCGTATTTATAACTCGGTTTAAAAATAAAATACAATAGCGGTATTCATTATTGGTAGTAAATAATCCTTGTAGATCTGGTTTATGGTGTACGTTTGATAAATTTATTAGAATTTACCAGAATCAACAACAAAATGTATTGCACTAAAATTTACTACGCTGTGGCGAAATACCACAGAAAAAACTCTAGTAAACACGCGTAATAAATTTATCGCAAATTTTTTAGTGCATTTTGCACTAAAAAATTTTCGATTTTGTCTTTTTCTGTAGATTTTGACATTTTTCTTAAATTAAAATAATTTTTGATGCATATGTGGCGAACAACAAAAATCAGATGATTTATAAACCTACCATACATTAAAAAAAACAACACTCACGCTTTGTTCTGAAAAAAAAAATAGTAGTAAATATAACACCAAGAATGAAAACCGCTAATGTCTAAGTAGATGGCAACATGATGGTCCCTTTTTTATTTTATTGATGTGTTAAGGTTTTTAAATTCTTCCTTTCATTTATTTTAAACCCAATCTTAATACTAAAAATAAACGAGCTTAAAAAGACGATACCTTTAGTTTTACACGTCGGAATATATTTAGAAGAGTATTTAATTTGTTTCCACGGAAAGATTCTCTTATAATAAAATTGTTAAACATCTTACAGTGGATGTTTTAATTTCAAGTTCGAAATTTCTACCTTTGAATAGGTTATTAAACTTGTTTAACCTTTTCTCTTTCAAACCCTAATTATACCAAAATTTTTTCAAAAATCCATAAAATAGACCTTCAGAGAGTCGCCATAAGAAATATAACGTTAAGGCATAAACTTTTTATTTTAGTTACTCTCCGTAAATACTTTCCAAAGCCCAATTTATATAAATGGAGACTTTTTCACTTTTTAACTTCATTTAAACCATGCTTTTATTAGAGATTTAAAAAATTGTCTCATCAATGGACCAGGGAACATGTATTTAAATTTAAACTTTCTTACTTCAGCGATTCGGGCAGACCGACTCTTTTCCACTTTTGAACCCTAATTTTTACTATGTTTCTGTCGATAGTTCCACAAATAATTTGATCTGTAATTTAACTCATACATAACGTACCCACTGTTTTTGATAAAAAAAAAGTGAGACTCGATGGACAAAAAAGCGTGCTTTTATATACGAATACGAATTATATCAAATTTGCCATTTTTGAGTAAAAAACCGCTTGAAAAATTTGTGTTATTAACAAATTTGAGTGAAGTTTTCTGTCTCAATAGAAAAGTTTTCCTATTTTCCTTGTAAAGTTCTCCCAAAAAACTGTTGTATATAAAAATCTAGAAAATACAAAAATTTCCTTATTGCTTTTTTATTCATTTTTGTAAAGTTTTTTTTAATTTTTTTTATCATTTTTATCATAAAAAAATCTCAATAAATTTTACTAATAAAAACACTTTCAATGTAACTATGTTGGGTGGTTCCTCTTGATTTCGATGAAACTCGGATATAAGATAGAGGAGACAAAAGTAATAAAAAATTGGTAAGAAAAATATTGGCCCACACGCATATTTAGCAGATAAAAATAGGTTTCAAAGTTGTTTGAAACATTTTTGAGAAAACGTGAAATTGGGACGCAAAACATGTACTCATTCTTATTTTCCCCTATATTACATATCCAAATTTTATCGCAGTCGGATTGAAACAATCAGCGGTGCTCCCTTGCTAGAAGTTACATATTATGGTTAAAAATCGGTTTTCACACAAAGAATGCCCCTATGGCACATTTAATAAAAAATTTCGGACTCCTTTCACTGCTTATTTTAATAAAAAACTAATAAATTTCTAAAATATTAAAAAGTAAATAATCCATATAAAATATAAAAAGCGGGATTTTGGTTTAAAAAGCGGGAAAATAATTTAAGGCGGAATCAGCCTTAAAAAGGCGGGATAATCCCGCAAAAAGCAGGTTGGTCAGGTTACTCATACACATATTTAAAATTAAATTTCTCTGGAAAAAGAAATTATAATGATAATGATAATCAGGGCAGCGACCTTCATGCACATTAATGTTTGTAGTCAGTAGCCCAAAGTCGATTTTAAACAAATACTTTTCCGAATCAAAGAATTTGCAACAAAATGTCATTGATTTGTTATTGCATATTTTTTCGTATTTTGTTATAAAGGCATATTGCTTATTTTGCCTTTAAGTGCATATTTTTCTAAATTTTTTATTATTTTTGTTTAACTGCATATCGATATTAATAAAATAATAGCGTTACTCACTCACTCACTGACTGCACAGAAAAAAAGCATAGTTAAACCAATTATAATTATTATTTCATATTTAAATTAATTTCTTATTTTTTTACGAATCTTTCTTTCTCTTTTCTTTTTCCGCTAATTTAAAGCAGACTTTATCTATTAACAGCTCCTTACATGTTTCATTTCGCGTCACCGAAAATCTCCAGAGAACCAATGTAGAAGGATATGAATCTTATTAAAGTAAATATGATTCTAGTTAAAACAAACTTTTTCGTATTTAAATTAATATTTCAACATCATGGTTTGCTTGATTTCAAAGTTGTTTTAATTTAATTTAATGTTGTTTCTTCTTGATTTTCTAATGCTTTTTTTCTGCATGTGATGACTGACTGACTCAACATCACCCAGTTTAAACCGCTGGAGCTATTAAATTGAAATGTAGTATGTAGGTTTCTCCTCCAGCATAGATATCCGCTAAGACGGGATTTTTGGAAATTCCTACGGCCCCCCTTGGCGGCCTGTCCAAACCATTAAGCGAGAACTTGAACTTAGGTATGTGGGTTTTTTGTTGCGAGTAATCATCAATTTAGACGAGATTTTCGTAAATTTCTAAGGGGAGGGCAGGAAGAGGAAAAGTCAACCCCCAGGATTTTTGGAAATTGTTGAAAATGAACCTGTTAGATTTCTACTTGTTATTTTAGAAACTATTTATGTTTTGAATCTGTTTTCATTATTTGTCAATTTATAGAAAATATTTTTTTCAATAAAACAACTTACTTCTGTTCAAACATTCAAATCGAATACCCGGAATTTATTCTACTTCCACCATTTTCAATAGGTTATGGGCCTCTTGTCTCGCGTGTAAAATAAAGTTGCGTGGTATATTGTAAAAAGATTGTTACGTATTAAAAAAAAATAAAAATAAATTGTGCTGAAAATTACTAAATTGAAATGGCATCGAATTCGTTAAGTTTTCCATTCGAAAAATTACGAGGTCGTGAGAATTTCGATGTTTGGTGGAGACATGCGAAGTCATATTTAGTAATTAAGAATTGTTGGAAAGTGGTGAATTTCGGTGTTACCAGTCAGCAAGACATTGAAGTAAATGAACGTGCGCTGGCCGAAATTACGCTTATGATTGAACCAAGCAATTTTGCACACATTGCTACAGCAAAAACAGCTAAAGAAGCCTGGGATGCTCTTCTTAATGCATATCAAGATAATGGACTAACAAGAAAGGTTGAATTGCTAAAAACTCTAGTGCAACTGAAGTTAGGTGATTTTGATTCCATGCAAGATTATGTAAGTGCTATGGTAATGACATCACTAAAGGTAAGAAATGCTGGTCTTAATATTGATGATGAGCTGACGGCATCTCTTATGCTCGCTGGTCTCCCGGATGAATTTCGGTCTTTGGTAATGGCCGTAGAGAATTCAAAAACCAAGCTAACCGTAGATGCAGTCAAAAATATGTTGCTTCAAGATGCAAAATTTGACAACAAATGTAGCGAAAATGCGTTAGTGTCGAAAAATAAATTTAAAAACAAAAAATTTAAATGTCACTCGTGTAATGAAGTTGGTCATTTTAGTAAAAATTGTCCTAACAAAAATAATGTAAAATCGAACAACGAAAAATATAAAAACAGTTCTAAAAATAATGGTAAAATGTTATATGCATCATTATTTTCAGGTAAAAAAGATTCGGTCGAATGGTATGTAGATTCGGGCGCGACATCTCATATGACAAATAATGAAAATTTTCTGTGCAACAAAAAAGACACAAATAATAAACAAATTGTCGTGGCAAATAATAATACAGTGTCCGTGTCGTGTGTTGGCAATGTTAAAATGTTGCTTAAAACAAAAAATAATAATTATGATGCTGTTGTAAACAATGTGGAATATGTTCCAGATTTGTGTACAAATTTACTTTCGGTCCGTCAATTAACCAAAAAAGGAAATAAAGTTGTGTTTGAAAATGACATTTGTGAAATTTTTGACAATGATAAAAATTTAATAGGAAAAGCTTTTGTTGAAAATGATTTGTATCGGTTAAATTGTGATGTTTTAACTCCAAATGGACAAGTGTTAATCGCTAATGAAAACGCAAATTTGTGGCATCGTCGGATGGGTCACATTTGCAACAGTTATCTAAAAAATGTAAAACGGTCGTGTGATGGTATAAACTGTGACGTTAATTCAAATGATCAGTGTGTAACGTGTGTAAATGGTAAACAAACCAGAAAATCGTTTAAAGAATCTGGTAGTCGTGCTACGAGTTTACTTGAAATAATACACTCGGATGTCGTTGGACCTTTTAAACAAAAATCGTTTTCGGGAAATCGGTATTTATTAACATTTGTCGATGATTACTCACGTAAAGTATTTGCTATTCCTATAAAAAGAAAGTCGGATGTTTTTAATGAATTCGTAAATTTTAAGAATTTGGTTGAAAATCAGTGTTTCAGTAAAATAAAAATTTTGCGTTCAGATAATGGAACTGAATATGTTAACAACCAATTTTCAAAATTTTTACAACAACATGGCATCGTGCATCAGAAAACTTGTCCCTACACTCCTGAACAAAACGGGGTTGCTGAACGTATGAATCGAACGCTAATTGAGAGAATGAGATGTATGCTATTTGATGCTGGATTGGAAGAAGAATTTTGGGCTGAAACGTCTGTTACTGCTGCTTACTTAATCAACCGTGTTCCATGTAGAGGAAGTGAACGTACTCCTGAAGAAATTTGGTGTAACAAGAAACCAACATTGAAACATTTGCGTGTGTTTGGTTGTAAAGCAATGGTTCACGTCCCTAAGGAAAAACGTAAGAAGCTTCAACGAAAATCTAAAGCTTATCGTATTTATAATCCTATAACCAAAGATGTTATAACAAGCAGAGACGTGGTTTTCTTTGAAAATAAAAAATGTGAAGTATCCCAAAATAACAATTTGTATTTTCCAATACTCGTTGATGATGTTAAAGGCTATAGTGAAGAAACAACTTTGGAAGAAATTTCACTTAATGTCGAATTGCCACCAGATCCTGATTTTGACAACGAGTCCACAGTGAGTGGTGAAGATTTTATTGGTTTTAATGAGCAAGAAGTTAGTGATTTACAACAATTCGAAACAGTTGCTGGTAATGAGGTACGTTCATCTGAAATAAGTAACAAAAGGCCAAGAGAAGAAGATGGTTTTGAACTTCGACGTTCTGAAAGAATTGCTAAAATGCCTCGATATTCATATAATTTCTGTGCTTCAGAGTTTGTGTCTGATGATCCGTCTACTCTTAAAAAGGTCATGTCATCACCAAATGCTTCTGAATGGTCACAGGCTATGAAGGAAGAATATGAGTCGTTGATGTATAATAAAACTTGGAGTTTATGTGAATTACCTCAAAATAAGAAACCGATTTCGTGTAAATGGGTTTTTAAAACCAAAAGAAATGCTACTGGCAAAATGGTTCGAAGAAAAGCTAGGCTAGTTGCTAAGGGTTGTAGTCAAGAAAAAGGTATTGACTATAATGAAACTTTTGCTCCTGTTGTAAGGTATGAATCTATTAGATATTTAATTGCGTTGGCTGCTAAACATAATCTAATGATTCACCAAATGGATGCTGTGACTGCCTTTCTTAATGGAACCTTGGAAGAAGAAATCTATATGAATCAACCAGAAGGTATGAATGATGGTACTGAAAAAGTCTGCAAGCTAAATAAGTCGATATATGGACTGAAACAAGCAAGCCGTGTGTGGAATGAAACATTAAACAAGGTTTTGTTGAATATGGGTGTCAAACGAAGTGAAGTTGACCAATGCATTTATTATCGTAAAACTGAAAACAAAATCTTGTTTATTGCCATTTACGTAGATGATGTTTTAATTTTTTCAAATGATGTGAAAACAATTAAACAAGTTAAACAAAAACTGACAAACCATTTTAAAATGAAAGACATGGGAGAAGCATCTTCTATTTTGGGAATTCAAATAACTCGTGCTAATAGTTTTATAAAATTGGACCAGTCTCAATATGTTTCTGATGTGCTAAAACGTTTTAAAATGGAAGATTGTAATCCTGTTAAAACTCCTGTTGATTGCAATCAGAAAATATCTTCTGAATCATGTCCTAAAACTGAAGCCGATAAAAAAATATATGTCAAATGTGCCGTATATGCAAGCAATTGGATGTTTATTGTTTGCTGCCCAAGTTACTCGTCCTGATATCTGCTACATTGTGAACGTATTAAGTAGATATGGTGGGAATCCAGGAAAGGCTCATTGGGAGGCTATCAAACGTGTAATGCGCTATCTCAAAGGTACACTAGATAAAGGTCTTGTATACTCTAAAGGTAATGGTGATCTTACTGGCTATTGTGATGCAGATTGGGCCAGTGATGTGGATGAACGGCGTTCAACTACAGGATACTTATTTACTCTTCAATCTGGTGCTGTCTCGTGGTCTACAAAGCGACAGAAAACTATTGCGTTGTCTACAACTGAAGCGGAGTTTATGTCTATGGTGGCAGCTATTCAAGAAGCTATTTGGCTGAAGAAATTAGAAAACGAAATATCTCCAAATCCTGTTAAAACGATGATTCTGCATTGTGATAATAAAAGTGCCATACATGTTGCTCTTAACAATGCATATTCATCACGTACTAAACATGTTGATGTAAGGGTGAAATTTATTCGAGAATGTTTTGATAATAAGATCATTGAACTTAAGTATCTACCCACTAATGATATGTTGGCAGATTTGTTAACAAAAGGTGTTCCATTTCCAAAGTTAAAGACACTCACGGATAAGTTTGGCTTAAAATAAGTATGTTCTAATTTTTGTGTTTTTAATACTATATTAAATCAGATCAAAATATAAATAGCATGTTCAGGGAAGGTGTTGAAAATGAACCTGTTAGATTTCTACTTGTTATTTTAGAAACTATTTATGTTTTGAATCTGTTTTCATTATTTGTCAATTTATAGAAAATATTTTTTTCAATAAACAACTTACTTCTGTTCAAACATTCAAATCGAATACCCGGAATTTATTCTACTTCCACCATTTTCAATAGAAATTACATCAAGGAGGGCGTAAAGGGAAAAAATTACGCCCTCGGTAGCCTGTTCAAACCGTTAAAGGTTCTTGAAATTTTGTATGTCCAGCGCTTGCACAGTTTTACAATGCACAGTTTTACAATGTAAAAATAATAAAACAGTGGCACAGCACTGGCTTAGAACGCTTAACCAACATTGGCAAAGAGTGCATTGCCAGTACTTATTTACAAAATTTACAACAGTTAACATAATAAAAACAGTGGCGCAGCCCTTGTTCACAACGCTGGCCAAAAGTGCTTTGCCAGTGCTCGATTTACTAAACTGACTAAAAGTTTAAGTTAGCAGGTTTTAATAAAAATAACAAATGAATAGTATCTTTTAAATTTATTTTACATACTTTAAAATTTAATTCTTTTTTCTTGTTTTCAAATCTTAGATGAATTTAAAATCAACTAACCATAAGCATATGGTATTCAAATCAAATAACGTACAAGTTAGACGTGCGAGAAAGACGCATTTTTTAACTAGCTCCGTGAATTTAATAAATTTCAAAAAATACCAGCGAATAGACGTTTTAATTAAAAATCAAAATAGTGTTAAAAAAAGACTTTCTTATTAAATACTGTCCCAAAAAAAATATTTTAAAAATTATAAATTAAAAAAGGGGGAAAAAATATCCAACACTACAAAGGCTTGTTCTTTGATTTGTTTTCTACATTTATTTTTTAAATTTTCGCAGAGTGCATGAGTGTAAATAATACACAAATAAATGATTCAAGGCTCACTTTAAACGGTAGAAATTCCTACATCTCAATTTATGAAGAGAGCAGTGTGCAAAATAAAAACATTTATAGTCCCCAATATAGTAAAAACCAATAGAAAGAGCTCGATCATGCTCACCAGCCTTACTCTTAAGTGAAAAAAAAAAACAAAGCCGCCAAATTTTGAATCAGCAATAAACAATATTAAAAAGAATACAACACAAAAAAATTTGAGTCAAACTCAATCACCCACACCTAACAACATTGGTGGTATTATAAACTCTCCCTCTTTTATCTTGTCTAATGAGAGTTCTGTAAGTATGTTACACACACATGTAAGTACATCAAATACAATTGAAACCCCAGGAACTAGTAAACAAGCGGCAATACAGACTGGTATAGAAAGCTACTTTAAATTCAAAAGAGTCCGTATCCGTTGCCCACAAAAAAATAATAACAAAAGTGAAACAAAAAGTTCATAATAGTAACACTCATAATGATAACACTAATCCCTTAAATAACAATCGTTTTGCAGTTCTGCATGAGCCAGATACTGATTTACAAAATCCGAGTAGTTCACATAAAGAGGCTAAATCTCCACCAATATTCCTTCGTGAGCGTAGCTCCAACCACTTGGTGTCCAATTTTACGAAATTAATTGGAAATAATACACTTCATATTATTCCAATTAGAAAAGGTAATATACACGAGACGAAAATACAGGTATACGCTGAGAAGAACTATAGGGAAATAACCAAGTTCTTGCCCGATAATAATATAAGCTATTATACATACCAGTTCAAAAGTAGAAAAGGGTTAATTGTGGTATTTAAGGGTATCGAATCCAGTGTAGAACCTAATGAAATTAAGGAGGCTCTTGAAGAAAAGGGCTATAAAGTGAAAGTTGTATTTAACATTTTTAACAGAGCAAAAGTTCCTCAACCAATGTTTCGAGTTGAGCTGGAGCCTAAAGCCAAAGAGCTAAAAAAGAATGAAATTCATCCCATCTACTCGGAGCGATACCTTCTTCATCGTAGAGTTTCAGTAGAAGAACCGCTTAAACGAAGTGGTCAAGTTTAATGCTCAAACTGTCAAGAGTATGGACACACAAGAACCTATTGTACCTTAAGCACAGTTTGTTCTGTATGTGGCGATTTACATTCTTCGTTAGTGTACCGTGATTAAAAATGGCGAAGGTGTAAAGAAATGTAGTAATTGCGGAAATAACCACTCTGCAAAATATCGGTGCTGCTCAATTTATAAGGAACTTAAGGTAAAACTTAAACAAAAACAACATCAGTCAAGAGGAAAACTATTATAATTTCAACCAACGTGTCCATCGCAAAATGCGGTAAATCCACTGGCCGTACCTAGTGCGCCGCCTTTAACTGCAATAAATCAGAGCTCAGTATCACTCGCTACTCATCCTCCAGTTTCATTTGATTCACATACTTCTTTAGGTAGTGCTAGTTACACATACGCTAATGAGTTAAAAACGGGCTCTCAGCAACCCTGCAATCCCCTAATACGGGAGGGGTAGAATCAATATTTTTCACCCCTATGCAGTCAATGACTAATTTCATGTCTACAATGCAAAGCACAATGAATGCTTTTATGACATCCGTGTAAGGTACAATAGAGGAGCTAAAAGCACAAAATAACACTTTGCAGGCTCTGCTATCAAAAAAATAATAACCAAGTTCTTGCACGATAATAATATAAGCTATTATACATACCAGTTGAAAAGTAGAAAAGGGTTATTTTTTGCACAACAATAACATAGATGTGTTATTGTTATCAGAAACCCATCTCACGAATAGATATAATTTTCAAATTCCAGGTTATACATTCCACAAAAAAAATCACCCTGACGGTAAGGCTCACGGTGGTACAGGTATTTTGATAAAAAGTAGAATTAAGCACCATGCTATGGAAACTTATTCTACAATATTCATTCAAGCTACCTCAATACATCTTGATTGTGTAGGAGGAGGACTTACTCTGACGTCAGTTTACTGTCCTCTGCGATTTTTAGTATCTAAGATACAATTTGAGGAGACTACAATGCGAAACACACCTATTGGGGTTCACGTCTAACAAACCCTAGGAGAAGACAGCTTTACTGTGCTCTTATTGATCGGAGGAATAGTCTGGACGTTATATCGCCTGGACAGCCGACCTATTGCCTTCAGATCCAAGAAAAATTCCCGATCTTGTCGATTTTGGGATAATGAAACATATCGAGAGAAGTAAGTTATCTGCTGAAACATCATTTGATCTCAATTCAGACCATTCTCCAGGAATTTCAATGTATTACGATGAACTAATTTCGGTTAAGACACCCTGTGGACTCACTTCGTCAAAGACGAATTGGTTAAAATATAAAAAGTACATTAGTAGCCACATCCACATTAGTCCATCTTTGGAATGTGAGGGGGATATAGGTGAATGTGTTCAGGACTTCACGTCCATTCTGAGATCAGCAGCAGAGCACTCTTCGGCTTCCGTGATCGTTGCTTCCTCTAATCGCAGTTTTTATGTTTCTAACTCTGAAATCGAGCAACAACTAGATCCCCTGCTGCAAAGTAGAGGCTGTCTGAAGCTACTAGAAACCTTACAAAAGCCCTTCATTTGGAAGAAGATCGCATAAATAGCATATATGTAGAACGTTTATCGCATAAAAGTTCAGCGAACTATTCACTTTGGAAAGCTACTAAAATTAAACCACCGGTAGAGGGCAAACCACCGCTGAGAAAGCAATGTGGCAATTTTGCACGCAGTGAAGAAGAGAAAGCATACTCATTTGCAGAACATTTAAGAACTGTATTTGAGCCAAGCTTAGCAGAAAATATTTTTACACTCCCAGATCTGCCTCTGCATTTGGATCACAACTTAGGTAATATATGGTTTAACGCCCAATATGTTTAGACAATTATACGTACGCAGCTAAGCTCAAAGAAAGCGCCTGGGTATGACTTAATCTCACCAAACATGATAAAAAAAACCTACCATTTATAGCGGTTGAAGTTCTAACGAAAATATTTAATTCAATCTTGCAAAAAGGTTACTTTCCGGACATATGGAAAATTTCTCAAATCAAAATGGTTCCCAAGCCTGGAAAAGATTTAACTTTTACTTCGTTATACAGACCTATAAGTTTACTTCCGTGCCTATCAAAGCTGTTTGAAAAGGTTTTTCTTCAGAAGATTCTACCAATTATCGAAAATGCAACCAGTATTCCAGCTAATCAGTTCGGCTTTCGTGAAAAACATGGAACCATAGAGCAAGTGAACCGCATAACTTGCGAGATTAGGAAAGCTTTTGAGGAAAGAAAATATTGCTCTGCTGTTTTTCTGGATGTCGCTCAGGCATTTGATAAAATATGGCACGAGGGTCTTTTATATAAAATAAACTGCCGAATTAAAGTTAATGAACTTAAGAGCAAGCACGTTACGTTTACACTTAGAATGGGGTCTTGTGCCCCTGTCTTGTTAAATGGTGTAATTATCCCACAGTCTGAGAGTGTTACATACCTTGGTATTCACTTAGACAGACGTCTTACATTGCGAAAACACTTAGAAGCTAAGAGGCTTCATATGAAGCTAAAAGCCTGCCAATTACATTGGCTAATTAATAAGCATTCAAAGCTAAGCCTTGCCTCTAAAGTCATCCTGTATAATTGTATTATAAAATCAATATGGACTTATGGTATCCAACTATGGGGTACAGCCAGTATGTCTAATATTGAGCTTATACAGGGGGCACAATCCAAAATTCTGAGTATCATTACGGGAGCTCCGTGGTACGTCAGAAATACCAACATTTATGAGGACTTAAATATTCCGTTAGTAAGAGAAGAGTTTATGGACATCAGAACGAAATACGTGACCAGACTGCAATGTGCAGACTTACCGCCCATTCTTCAAAATAGCTCCTAGGGAGTAACTAGTCTTTAAGTTAGTTTTGTAAGATTTATACACTTATTGTTAGGCCAAGAATGGGCAGATTCAGTAATGCAGATAACAAAGTATTCAAAAAAAAAAAATCAAATCCATACACTAGAAAAAAGTCTGTCAAGTCAGCAACATTTATGCTCAAAGGATCCTTGTAGAAAAATTGCTAATTTAGCAGATTTTTTGCTGATATTAGCAATTTTTCTGCACGTATCCTCCCAGCAAAAATAATGCTGACTTTACTGACTTTTTTTCAGTGTATAATAAGTATTTACTCAAATCGTATTTAAAAAATTGTCTAATCTATACCTTTATAAAATTTTAAATTACAAGATTGGGAAAATTCAAAACTACATTGCAATTTATGATTTAAAGTTAAGAAAATTAATTTCTCCTATTATAGTCAGCACAAAGTATTGTTTTTGTACTAAAATTTTACTTAAGGCATTTACTTTTTTTAGTAAAATTGTTGTAAAAAAATCATACTTGGTGCTAACTTATCACAAAAATAATTTGATAAAAAAATATTCAGTTATTTTGCAATAAACTTAGCTGAAGCCTATTGTTATTTCTGGTCAAATTACCAAAATCATGCAATAAGAAATAATTCAACTCTTTACTTAAGTGACTAAATAAATACAAAGTAGGACTAAATAAATCTCGTTTTCATATATAATATTCGTAATTTAATTAAAAAATTTAATTTCAAATGGATAATCAATTTGAGTTATAAATTTTTTAATTTCAAATATTTAAAATAAAATTTTTTTCGAAAATTTCACAATTTTTAATTTAAAAGAAAATCTTTTTTTTATAAATTTCCATTTTCTCTATGAAAAATTAAAAGTTGACAGTCAGAATACAAATGATTTTTTTAATTTTATTATTTTAAATAATAAAACCAAAATTTTATAAAAAAAAAAATTATAATAAGTACACTTTTTGATATTGGTACTGGCAAAGCACTCATTGCCAGTGCTTTGCCAACGTTTTAAAAAAGGAACGGTCAAGCCCTGCCAGGTGTAATTATTTTGGGGTTGGCAAAGCACTTATTTTATCATTAAAAAATGCACTTTATTGGTTGTTCTACCAATGCTTTGCTAACGTTTTAAAATTATCGTTTTGGTACTGGTGAAGCACTCATTGCCAGTACTTTGAAAACGTTTTAAAAAAGTAACTGCCAAGTCCTGCCAGGTGTAATAATTTGGGGTAAGCAAAGCAATTAAATCTTTTTTTGGATTTTATTTTATAGAAATTTTGTTGAAATTAGAGTATTAGAACTTGAATAATTTTCATTTTCAGTATTTTTTTGTTTTAAATTATTTTCAATTTAATTTTCTTTCTGTTTAAAAATTACATTATCAATTTATGATAATGTTTTAGAATAAATAAATATTCAGATTAGACAGACTTAATCGAAAGACAAGGACACATTGAAAGACTTAGGTAATTGAGGTTATTTTTTTTTATATTTTCTTTATAATGCGTATTTTTTTAAAACTTTTCCAATGATATGCAATATTGTGCATAATTGGAAATTATTTACTGTAAATTAAGCAATAATATATTATATATATATATATTTTTTTTTTTTGTACTTTGCAATACTAAATAGTTGTTGTTTGTCATAAAATACACACTGTGTTGCCAAAACATATGTATACAATATGCATATCAAAATTTTTTTCTTTTTTTAGAACATTAAACGTATAAAAAAAACACATTATTTCTTAATTGACAATAAATATTCGCCAATTATGAACAATATTGTATATCATTGGAAACGCTTTGAAAATATACACATTATAAAGTGAAAATAAGTTTAACCTTACATATAAAAAAAAATTTAAATTTAAGAAACCCCGATTTTTTCACATATTTTGTATGGGAGCATGTCTCAAATTTGCAAAATGGTTAAAAATATGAGGTTTCATATACATATTGCCTATGTTTTTTTCACAAAGATCTCAAAAAAGTACCAAAAAAGGCCTTTGGAAAAACCCCAATGAAATCCACAATAGGTCGAACATTGAAAAGAAAAATATGCGTCCACTTAAATTTAATAAATATTGACATATATGAATTTGGACGTTTTACTGTTATACATCCTCATATAATGTACCCTAAAATAAATAGATTTTTTACAACAGCAACAACAATAATTAAAAATGTGACAAAAAATATACCACGTATTGTCTTTTTGAAATACGTTTCCATTGATACCATTAAATAAACCATTGACCAATATAGTAATATGAATAATTGAAAAAAAACTTGTCGAGCAAACGTATGTTCGAAAAGAAACGAACTTGTTAAATAAGTGCAAATGAACGAAATGGACTATGAACTAGAATGCCCAACTCTAATTTTCAGTGCGTTTTAGCATTGTCTATACATTTTCAGTATGGCAGCGCACTCCAGACGCAATTAAAGCAATCAAAGTCGTTAATAAGTAGAAAATGAGCACTGACTTTTGCATCTTGCTCTTTCTGTAGGTGTTTAATGAAGAACAAGAGAAGGAGCTGATCGAATATGTGGTGTAGTGCGCCAAACACTATTACGGCTTGATCATCATGAATTAAAACATGGGCATATAAGTTGCTCTAAAACTTGATGTCAAATATAAACGAAGCCATTGCTCTTTGATGTTGTGCCATACATTCATTTTATCTCTATTTTAGATCATTTGCGGCAGTATTTATAACGAAAAGTTAGACCCAGTGTATATATCGCAGACAACGATCTGCTTACTAGCATACCGATTAGCCTAAGTAGAGAGTTAGCTGAGAGTTTATTTATAATGACTTTGTATCTGTCAATTAATTGTTTATAAATCAACTCTGAAAATTGTGATGCCATCGTGTTTTTTTCATTATTGGCAACTTTTTTTTTATATATTTTTCACTTTATTTACAAATACACTTTGACACAAAACAGCTGTTTTAAAGATTTGGTAAGTGTTTGGTAGTTCGTTAACATGAATAACAAGTGTATTAAAAATAACACGCATGTTAAATCTGCTGTTGATTTTTATATTGTAAAAAATTTAATGTATTTTAGTAAATACATCATACGATTATATACATAACTTCGATTTTATTTGGACTTCATTAACCCTTTCACGACCGAATTTAAACTACTGGAAAATTTGCAATTTTTTTTGGGTTTCCAGTTTATTGACCAAGCATTGCTAAAGAAAAGTGTTGTCAAAAATTTTTTTTTGCAACTCCTTCTATGAAAAAATATATATCCCATTGGTCGTCAACGGTCAAAATTAGTGAACAAACACCTCACCCAAGTAATAGCGAATGACGTGTCGAGTTTATTTCTATTCTTGTTTACGTCAAAATCCACATGTTTTTTTAACCTTCATAGCATCCTGGAGTAGTTTTCGCCTCATCGCCGATTTAATTTTTAAATATGTCTTTAACTAATTAAGGCCGAGTTTTTGATATGACGGTTAAACTTGGTTTAGTTAAACCGATAACGAATTTTGTCTGGCATTTCTAAGTTAATTAACAAAAATTTGTTAGCCCCACTTCTTCTCGTTTAGAATTTTACAGCCATATTCATAAGTTAAAGTTAGCAGTTACTTATACATCGCAATCAACGTGCTGCTTACTAGAATGCATTTTATGCTTAGAAGCATGTTAGTATAGAGCTTATTCATAATAGATTTTAATCAGTCAACTTAAATTTAAAAAATCAACCCTAAATTTATATTATGCCACAGTGTAATTCTATAGGTGGCATGTTTTTTTTTTGTAAAGCAACTCTGATTTTTGACTTTTGCAATTGTGTTTTTCCCACAAAGAAGTGCTTAAAATAATAGAAAAAAACATCTCAAAATTGGTAAAATCGGAAAAATCTGATAAATCAGAAGAAAAAAAACTTATAAAAATATCAGTTAATTGGGAACAAGATATTTGTTTTTTTACATTTATGTTATTTTTTACATGTATTTACAGGATTTGTTAAATATACTAGCTGGGTAATTATGGAAAAGCTAGAAATAATTTAAAACATAAATTTTGATTCTAACACAAACTAAATCCATGAAATTCACCACAATCTTATTGTACGTTGTTGCTTCCACAACACCTTAACGCTGATAGAACTTGAAGATACGGTGGAATGTGTCCACCGTTCTTTTTTCCTTTCAGGTCATTCTTGACCAAATCAATCAATTTTTTTGGCATTTTCTTTTGTAAATCTATACTTTTTACGAAATTCACTGTCAGTATAAACACAAAATGGGTTATTTCTTTTTTTATAAACTTTAACCGCACGATTACAGGCTCTATTTCTTAAAAAGTCCAATGAATCTAAATTATTTCGGGCACAAAAATGTATATTTATTTTTTCATAATTTTTCGCAGTCACTTTGACAGAAAACAGCTGTTTTTTAAACTCTTTAAACTTAACAAGTGTATGACATGTATATTAGCATACATTTTAACTACTTTTACTTATGAATGTGGGTGTTACGTCTTTATTATAATAAAATAGAATAAATAACATTTTAGAAGCAATATTTTATTTAAAAACTTCGTTAATCTAAGTTTAAAGATAATCAACATTATAAAACCTCTGCCTAAGAGAAACAAACGAAACTTGAAAATTTATTTGTATTTGAAAATGTTGTAAATTTACATCAGAAAAACATAGTTTCAATAAAATATTTGCTTTTTTAAAGTAATGGGTCGATATTGGCCCCGTTTTTTGCATGGTTGTATTTCATCATTTTATTAAAAAAAAACGAATTGGAATTGGAGTGTGAACATGATACTAATAAAGTTATCCCAGGTGAAAAAGTTCATATATGATCATATATTGTCATATATGGTTTCATGTATGAGGATATATGGTTCCATGTATGCGCATATACGAACATATATGTAATGTATGTCAGCATATATTGGTAAATACATTCAAATATAAGTTCATATATGGATATATATGACACCATATATGATAATATATTTTTTATTTTTTTTATTTTTTATTTATTTATTCGTCTATGGAATTAATCCTTACAGACTATATACACAAAATATAAAAATATTTACAAAAATAATATAATTTTAATTTATAATTTTAATTTGATGACAACAAAAAACAAAACGAAACACAATAAAAACATAAAAACAATAATTAATTAATTATTTACTTATTAAGAAAAATTATTATTTTACTTTTAATTGAGTTTGTATTAGTCGAAAAATCAATAAATTTGAATAGTTTATTAAATTCGATGCACATTCTTCTTAAGGGGTCAGCGTCTGCATAATTTGATCTAAAAAACTTAACTGATATTGGTGAAAAGTAACGCGTCGGTCTTTGAGGAACATTGACCGAGTGACGTATACAACGTTTTTGTTACATACGGATCATTAAACTCTTTAGCCCAACGTTTTATGAAACCGAGAACTCCCCTAGCTTTATTTACCATAATTGTAATATGGGGAATGAAACTAAGTTTGGGATCTAACAAAACACCAAGATCTAAGAAGTTGTTTACTTTTTCCAGTTGATAACCGCCCAGCATATAGTTTACAGATATCGGCCTCTTTCTAACAAACGAGATACATTTGCATTTTTTTAGATTTAGTTCCATTAAATTCAAGACACACCATGCATGAAACGAATCCAAGTCATTTTGTAAAAGAGAATGGTCGGAGTATTGATTATAGCTAAGGAAAACTTTAACATCATCAGCATACATCAGAATATTTGAAAACTTTATTACTTGTGGTAAATCATTAATAAACAATGAAAATAAAAGAGGTCCAAGGTGGCTCCCCTGAGGAACTCCAGATAGAACATCAATGTTTTTTGAAGATATTTGTTTAAAAAGAACGCTTTGTTTTCTATTTGTTAAATATGAGTATATCCACTCAATACTAAGATCAGTAAATCCCATTAAAAGTAATTTTTTTACTAAAAGCTTATGGTTGGCTTTATCAAACGCCTTGCTGAAGTCTGTATAAATTGCATCAGTCTGTTTTCTTTGAAGGAAACCACGATTTACTATTGTAGTAAGTTGTAAAAGATTTGTTGAAGTCGAGCATCTTTTTTGAAAACCATGTTGAAAAGGAGAAATTAAAGTGTTTATTTGATGACATAGGTGATCAGTAATAATTTTTTCAAAAAGTTTAGGTATAATGCTCAACTTTGCAATACCTCGGTAGTTTGTAATATCAGATTTACTTCCAGATTTAAAAGAGGTATGATAAAAGAGTCTTTCCACGTATTAGGAAAATAGCCATATTTAATTGATGTATTAAACATAAATGTCAACGGTGTAGCTAAAGCATCAGCACATTTAACGAGAATTGAGCTCGGAATTTTATCAGGTCCACTATTATAGGAAAATTTAAGCTTTTTCAAACCATTAGAAACCAATGAAACATCAAAAAAAGGAATGGAAATTGTTTGATTTGCAATCAGTGAAAGCGGGTAACTGTTGGAATCATGAAATGTTGCATCCGAATAAGTAGTAGAGAAAAAGTCAGCAAACAGATTGCTAATAATAGCATCATCAGAGGATTCGTTGTGTTGAAATTTCATCACAGCAGGAAAGCCCGTTGTTTTTCTTTTGGAGTTTACAAATTTATAAAACGATTTTGGATTACGCTTAAAATTATTTTTCATTTTAATTAAATAATCTGAGTAACAGGATTTATTTAAGGTATTATATTCGGCGCGACAAATAGAGTATTTACCATGATCAACAGTAGAACCAGATTGTTTATATTTTTTGTAAAATTTATTTTTTTTATTTTTAATACTAGCCAGTTGCTTGGTGTTCCATGGAGGTCCAGAAAATTTCTTAACAATTTGTTTTGGAATACATAAATCCATTACAGAGTACATTTTGTTGTAGAAGGAGTCAGTCATAAAATCAATATCAGCAGTTGTACCAGTATTAAACGATAAAAGAGTATTCCAGTTTGTGTTATTAAGGAATTCATTAATCATATTGTAATTCGATCGTGCAAAACAAAAAACCTTTTCGTTATTTTTTGTAGAAGAATTGACGAGATCAGATGGAATACATATATTTATGTTAATCGTCGGGTGATATCGGTCTTCCGGGGTTGAAATGGGGCTAGTTCGAACAACGTTACATTCTGCATTATCATTAACAAATATTAAATCCAATAATTTAAAATTATCATTCAATATGCCATTTAGTTGAAATAAACATAAATCATGTAAAATGTCAAAAAGCTCCTGACACTTTTTTTCCGATTTTGACGGAACAAAATATTTCTCATCAGGTAAGAACTTCCAGGATAGTTTAGGTAAATTGAAATCACCAAGCACGATAACAGAGTCCTCTGGGTTGGCAGTAAGAAGAACAAATTTAATTGCTTCACCATGTTGGTCATATAAAGACTGCGGAGATGATGGAGGAATGTACGAGCAAGTAATAAATATTTTTTTACGTTTAATTTTAATTAAAACTGCAATAAATTCAATGTTTTCGAACTTAGGGTCAATTAATAAAACTTCTGAAGGCAAAACATTTGAGACCGCAATTAGGACTCCACCGCCAGTTTCAATAGTGCCACAATCACGTCTAAAGATGTTGAATTTATTAGAAAGTATTTCAGAATTAAAGAATGAACTGTTAAGCCATGTTTCTGTAAAAATAATGACATGATGATTAATGCTAAAACTTTCCATATATAAAGTGGACAGTTTTGTTCTTAAGACGCACACATTTTGATAAACTATTGAAATATTATCTCCGGTAAAAGTTTTCAGTTTTTTGAAACATTTGAATCCAGTTGTGGAAGGCGACCAATATTATTAGACCTTGGATTTTCCCTGATTTGATATTTCCGAACAAATGTATTTTCAGGCCAAAAGTTAGGATCGAGAATACGGTCAAAAACATCAGCAGATACAGAAATTTTAAAAGATGAGATCGATCTCGGTTGAGAAAAAACAAACTTGTGCGTTGAAATTTCCACGTTTAAACCAACCTTAGATTTGACGAAAGAATCAACCTCCTCAGCAGTTGTTTCTTTAGCTAAACGGGAAACAAAAATAGTTTTTTTAGGTGGAACAGCTCTAAGCGAATTAATAACTGGATCAGCTTGATTTAAAGCTACTTCGGCATAACTAGGAGCATCTGCATTATAATTATTAACTACTGGAACCAGAGTTGAAGCATGAGTAGAAGAACACGGTGTACTAACAGCAGGGATATGGTCATTACCTGTATCCCTGTTAGCAACTCTCGACGATTTACGTTTTGCAGAAGATTGAGGAGGCGATTTCAAGTTATCCAACAATTTAAATTCATCGTACAGTCTGCCATAATTTAAAATACGTTCGGACAACTGTGAAGCTGCATCTTGAATTTCCAAGAATGTATTTTTCTTATCCTTGAATAAGCGGTAAAAACTTACGCCAATTTTTCTGCAGTCAGTACAACACCAATGCAGCCCTTTATTATTGGTCATAGCATCAGCAACTGACCCAGAAAGACCACTGCATTTAAGATGACAAAGTTCGTGGCACAACCAGCAGTTTATCATTCTTTCACTATCACTTTTGATGGTGCAATTTTTTAATAAACAAGACATTATACGTATTTTTTATCAAATGTTTAGCAATAATTTATATTCCGCGACAGGATTTAAATTTGTATAGATTTATTTAGATCTGGTAACTCTGTTTACAAATAAAGGATTGTTGTTGTTTTAAAAATGTTATAGAAGCTTATAAGAGAAAACGGCACTTGCTATTAAATGAAATGTTTGTTGTTTATTTTTGTCTATTTCTTTTTATGCTTTATTCTGTTTAGTTAAAAATATTTTTGCTTAGCTGGTTATTATTGTTGTAAAAGTAAAGAGTTTGATGATTTAGTTTTATTTATTATTTATTCAGTTACGGCAACTCTTTAATTGCATGTGCTGGTTTTAATTTGTGCTCCAAGTTTTTCGTCTAAAACTATTGTAATAAATTGTTAATAAATGTGTGTTTTATAGTTTCAAATCTGGTTAAATATTCACATTCTTATGTTAAAAAACAGTTTCAAAAAGTTTTCTTAAAAGCCGAATTTTTTTCAAAAATTGTTTCATTATTTTTTTCAATACATAAAATTACCAACAATAACTACAACTAAAAAAAAATCAAATTCATAGCAAAACAATTACAAGTTAAATGCAATAGAATACAACACAAAAAGAAGTAAAAATAAATAGAACAACAACAACACTAAGATATTCAAAACTCAAGTGACGTACTCTTTATTATTAACAACAACAATAATAACACTTTGAATAAAAAAACAAACTGCTGTGCTTAAACATTATTCGTAATAGAGTTACCATATATATTAAATTTCAATCCCATAGCGAATTAATATAATTTATAAAACATTAAAATTATCCTGTCTTAGTACAACTTTTACGTTATGGAGTGTTTAAATGTTAACTGTATTGTAGGTGTAAATGATCGGATGATTTCATGCTGGCTTTGCATCGGAAGCTTTCACATGAAATGCAGTGGTCTTAAAGCCCGAGATGCGGATGCACTTGCTGACAATGGAAAATTTCTCCACTGGACCTGTCCAAAATGCAGACCTATCAGTGTGGAATTTTATAATTTTTTCAAAAGTTCTAAAAAAGATTTTGAACAACTTAAAAGCGACTTTGTTTCACTACATCAAAAACTTACTAAGTTTGGTGAACTATTTACAAAATTCCCAAATTTGGATAAGTTTACCAGTGCACATCAACTTTCTTCTCCTAAGCGGAAAAAAACTGAAAACAATCTTTTTCAACCTCAAAACGCTCAGTCATTGATTGCTGAACCTAAAAACATAACTGATTCTGTTACTCCTCGTCCTGTTATTACTGTCCCTGAAAATACAAATGCTGTTCAACTTATGGAAATCGTTGTCCCAGTGCCACAAATGAATGTATCAGCTCCTGCGGAAACTGCTGAACTGAATAATTTGCGTGGATCTGCTGAAAATTCGTTAAATGTAAATCGAAATTATTTAAATTCAAATACAAATAATAATGAAACTCCTTCAAATCCGTTAAGAGTAATACCCCCAGAAAAATCGATATTTGTTTCACGCTTTGCTTCTGAAACTACAATTAATGACATTAATCATTATATAAAATCAAATTTGAAATGCGATGCCGTTATCTCGACATATAAATTTAGAAATTTCGAGCAAAGAAGTATTGCCTCCTTCAGAATTATGGTACCATTTGAATTTTTTGATCGTGTTGTTAGTCCTGGATTCTGGCCGGAAAACGCTCTCGTCCGAGAATATATTCCACGTAATAACCAAAATTCAAATAATACTGCTCGTATTCCACGTATGCTAAATTCTCCAAAAACTAACTAAAAACCTTGAAAATTTAAGTATCGTATACCAAAATGTTAATGGAATTAATTCAAAACTATCCTCTTTATATATTGAAAGTTTCGCGCTCAATTACCACGTTATCGTATTCACAGAAACCTGGCTTAGTTGCAAAAATTTAAATACTGAAATACTGTGTAATAATTATCAGATTTATAGACGGAATAGAATTACTAATACTACTGGTGGAGGTGTTTTAATTGCTGTGTCTAACCAGTTACCTTCGGTTGAAATTGCTACCGACCCTATTTGCAATATCGAATTTATTGGAGTAAGAATAAAGTTAAATCGTAAACAAGTCTTTATAACCTGTTCATATATTCCTCCGAGTACTGATAAATTGACTGATAAATTGATTTTTTCTCAGCACTCTGAAGCCATTAAATCTGTTGCTCAAACAACAAATTCTGAGGACTCTATGTTTGTCTTTGGCGACTTTAATATGTCATATTTAACTTGGAAATTTTTACCGGACGTTTTTATGTATGCTCCCATTTATATTAAGGATACTTATGAAGAATTTTTAAACAACATGTCGGGTTTAGGGCTTCTCCAGATAAATGGTGTTTATAATAAAAATAAAAAGTTACTAGATTTGGTATTTGTAAATGAACCGGCTGATTGTACCTTGACTCGCTCTAATCCTATTACCAGACCTGAAGACCATCATCACCCTGCTATTGAATTAATTTGCAACTTGCCATTCGTTACTAAGTCAAAAAGACATTTGAATAATGTTAAGTATTACTGTTTTAAAAAGGCGAACTACAACGATTTGAATTCCTTATTTTGTAACACAAACTGGCTACAAATTTTGTCATTTTCTAATGGATCATCAGATGCTATAGACACAATGATATTTTCTTTCTATAAAACTATTTTTGGTTACTTTGATGAATGTATCCCGAAGCACACTGTAATGAAAAAATCCGGTCCTCCATGGAACTCAAAATCTTTAACTAAACTGAAAAATTTGAAAAATAAACGGTTTAAAAAGTATAAAAAATCTGGCTCACTTATGGAGTATGGTAAATATTCCGTAGCCCGCGCAGAATACAACTTGCTGAATCTAAAGTTGTACACAAATTACCTTAATAACATAAAACTAAACTTTAAACGTGACCCTAAATCCTTTTATAAGTTTGTTAATTCTAAAAGAAAATCTGACGGCTACCCTCCAGTAATGAAATATTTAAATCATGAATCTAGCGATGATTTGATGATCAGTAACATGTTTGCTGACTTTTTTGCCACTACATACACAGATGCTGAATATGATAGTTCTAATATTTATCCTTTTACTATACCTGAACATCCATCAATTTCATTTCCTCTTGTTGACACGTCTTCTATTGTTAGCGCTTTAAAAAAATTTAAATCGTCTTATTCAGGCGGCCCTGATGGTATTCCTAGCTGCATTCTAAAAAATTGTGCTAATTCCTTAGCAACTCCGTTATCTATCATCTTTAATTTGTCTATTAAACATGGCTATTTCCCAAAAATTTGGAAAGAGTCCTACATTATCCCACTATTTAAATCTGGTAGTAAATCTGATGTTACCAATTATAGAGGTATAGCTAAACTAAGTGCAATACCCAAACTGTTTGAAAAATGCATCACTGATTCCTTATGTCATCAAGTCTCTTCCATATTATCATCGGTTCAACATGGTTTTCGTAAAGGATACTCAACAGTGACAAATCTATTAGAACTTACAACTTTAATTAACCGTGGTTTCATCAAAGGAAAACATACTGATGTAATATACACTGATTTCAGCAAAGCTTTCGATAAAGTTAATCATTGCCTTTTACTTAAAAAATTGTACTTGATGGGATTTACAAAAAACTGTATAAACTGGTTTCAATCTTATCTAACTGCTAGAGAGCAATGTGTTTTGTTTAATAATACCTCATCTAAGAAAATAATTGTAAATTCTGGGGTACCGCAAGGCAGCCACCTGGGTCCAATTTTATTTTTCTCTATTTATAAATGATGTTCCATCTATAATTAAATTTTCTAACGTGCTTATGTATGCTGACGACGTTAAAATCTTCCTTAGCTATAAAGATTCTGGTGATCGAGCTTACCTTCAACGTGATTTAAATAGTTTCTTCGTTTGGTGCAATCGAAATTTATTCGATTTGAATTTAAGTAAATGCAAGTACATGCGTTTTTCTAGAAATTCTGGAGATCTTGGTCAATATTTTCTTGGTGAACATCAGTTGGAGTTCGTAAATGTTTTTCTCGATCTCGGTGTTTTACTGGACACAAAACTGACATTTACTCAACATATTACTATGACATCTAATAAAGCTCGTGGGGTACTTGCCTTTATTAAACGTTGGGCTAAAGAATTTACTGATACAAGCATTACAAAACAATTATATACGTCTCTTGTTAGACCAATTTTGGAATACTGCTGCGTTGTCTGGGATCCGTATTACGACGTTAACAGTAATCTTATTGAGTCTGTTCAAAAACAATTTTTAATTTTTTGCTTACGAAATCTTTTTCCTGATCCTACTAATCTTCCTTCATATAAATCAAGGTTAGCTCAAATTAAATTACCTTCATTAATTAGCCGCAGAAAAATGCTAAATGTAACATTCTTAATCAACCTGATAAATGGCGACGTTTGCTCTGAATTTTTGGTGAACAGTCTTACATTTAACGTTCCTCAACGTCCAACACGTTACTTCAGTCCATTATATATTGATTACTTTCGCGTAAACTATGCTAATGCTGATCCATTTAGAAGATTATGCGACGACTTTAATACATTTTATAATTTAATAGATTTTTCCACAAATATTAACGTAATTAAACGCAATATAATATTGTTCCTAAATACGTAGATTTAAAACACTATTTTAATTTATTATTTTTAAGAAAAATGTCTGTAGGGATCTATCCCGTAGACTTAAATAAATAAATAAAAAAAAAAAAAAAAAAAAATTGTAACTTTATGTTGTAGAAACAATATAGAACTTTATTTAGAGAAGGAATTTAAATACACTATTGAAATGTTTTTTTTTTTATTGTATGTGGAATTGTTTATAGATTTTTTTAATATTTAATTTAGATTTTTTAACAATTTATTTAAAAAGATTTTAACAAAAAAGGCGGAGCGAGTTTTTAAATACGTTTACACTTGTACAAGGTCGCCAATTTTTATATTGCATATATTGGTTCATATATGCCATATATCTCCATATATAAATTCATAATTTATTCCATATATGGGCAATATGTTTTAATTTTTTATCAGATATGACCATATATGAGGATGAAATTGTTTTTATTTTTAACCACTTCTCTCTGCTGTACGAATTAATGACAAAAATATATAAAAGACAATAGATTTTAAAGTTTGTATAATTGATAAGGACGATAGTAGAGAATGAGTTATGAGATATCTCACCTTAATCTGAAGAAACATCAGTCGAATTTTATGCGCTTGATTCTGAGTCGGTATTACCTAACCTGACCTAATATTCCGCTTTAGTCGGGATTATCCAGCTTTTAAATATACTTTTTTTTTAATTTTTATAAAAAAAAATACTTAAAAACGTTCAACATATTATAAATTTTGAAGCTTTTTGATAGCAATAAACTCGCAGCTCCAGTGATAGGATTTCAAAATTAGAATCGAAGTCTAAAATGCATTCATTTGTTGTGACAAAACTGATTTTTTAATAATTCAAAGAAACTATCAATTTTTGAAGTAAAATTTGAGCGATTCAAACTAAGAAACTACGATTTTTTTTTTAAATCCGTATTTCAAGTCAATAAATCCCGCTTTTTGATCCGAAATCCTTTTTTTGTGAAAAAACTTTGTTAGTTGAAATGCTCATAATTAAATTACTTGGCAGCGATATTTTGGCAACGTTATTTTTAGTTAAAAAGTTTCTTTTATAAAATGCATAAGTATTCGTACCAAAGGTCTTCTTTTGTCGGTTGGCTTGTTTACTATTGTTATCGCCGTCATCATCATTTTCATCGAATTTTTTTTTGTGGAACAAGTTGGTTTTCCATTATCCATACTCTTATTAGTTTTCATTAAATTCTTTCCCAAATAGTATTTTCTTAAAAAAATTCACTTTAAACTATTTATGTTTATTAATGCATTTTGAATATGAAATGTATGAATTTATCAGTAACATGTTCTTAGAAATATAATAGAAACCTTTTCTTTTAATAAAAAGATAATATTTTTGATAAAAACTTAAAAAATTGACTTTTTATACGAGCGTGTAGGAAAAGTAATAATATATGACCATATATGAACATTCATATATGACATTATATGACCATATATGTCCATATACCCTCAAATTTCGGATCCGAACATATATGGATTCATATCTGAACTCATATATGTGGCCATATATGACAATATATGAACATTTTCACCTGGGATTTTAATTTTTTGCGTAAACAACAAACATTTTCTTGTAAGTAGTATAAATATGAAGCGACTTCTGATGCTATAAACACATAGACGACTGCAGCTACACGACTACAGCCTGTCAAAAATAAAATACACACGTTTATATGAAAACGATTATTTTGGCACCAACACAACTACACGGCTACCCGACTACTTTTGCCGCTGTAGTCAACTTAGGTTAATTTCTATTTTTGTTGGCTGCAAAACAAAAATAGTGTTGACAATAAAACAAAATATGTAACAAATTAGTGCTTAAAAATATTGTATTTTGTTAAACACAAAAAACGTCGCAACATCAAATGGTATAATTGCATTAATATTCAAGAGGGGTTATATAAATTTATTTTCACGTTATAATAATGTATTATAAATAAGTAATTGTATTTTTAAGTGAACTTTATATACGTGTCTTACAACCAAGCATGTTGTTCTATTTTAATAAAGAAAAAAAAGATGTAATTGGCACTACTGAAACAAAAATGCATTTGTATCAGGGATGTTAAATGGAGTTTTCAATTTTGTACCAACATCCAAAAAAAATTGTACTTTTTGGACGTTGACGGTACCATTTTTTTTAAATTTATTAAAACAACAAAAAAAAAAAATACATAAATATTCTCTTGTACAGAAAAAAAAAACAAAACCTTCCAATAACATACATTATATGTATGAATAAAATAAGGCATAAAAAAGTCTTATGAATATATGAGACCAAATCATGGAATTATTTGTTTAGTTAATAAACTATTTGGAATTTCTACATCATAGCAGCATAAATTTGTCGCTCTTAACCAATCCTTAGTCTGTATGAGACTTGATAATGTTGGCTCTGGCTCAAGTAATATTTTTACTAAGAAGACAAGAATGGAGCAAAATTAATGATTAATCGGTTTTTTGTTAAAGTTCTGCCTATTATGGAGGCTATAACTTTTCTAAAACATTGGGTTCTGATGAGATCTTTAACCAGATCGAAATACTAGTATTAACCTAGCTAATATGTTTCATTTGCTTTATTTTTGTAAATATACGGAGGTTGAGAGCTCGTTCTAAATTAAACATATATAAGATTGTTTGGAATTTTCTTTCATTTCTTTAACAATAATTTAATTTTCGTTTGAGTTTGAATTTTAACGTCTTTTTCAGACAATTGCAGTTAATACTATAATTAATATGCAATTTTATTTAATTTAATTGTGAAAGGCGTGGTAGAGAAGAATGAGTGTATTTTCTAAAAATCATAACTACATTGCAAATATTCAATTTTTTCTGAATCAGACTGCGCAGTTTCTGGTATTGAACGTTCGTCAGTGACCCTGTTTTTTTGAATTTTTGAATAATGTAATATTTGTTATGTTTTTATTTGTTCGATTGCATCTATATGAAAATTTTCTGTGCAATCACTGACCGTGGTATATCTGAGCTATAGTTAGGTCGAGTTTTGTTGTGATTAAAACTAGTTTTATTCAATACACGGTGTTTTTGTTCTTGCATACATAATCTCAGAAGTACAACTCCAACAACACAATAGTTCTATTTTTAGAAACTCACCTCACTCTAATGTCCACTGTTTTCCCATATGTTATAAGTGATGCCATATCTATATATCAATTTTCACTTCTTCAGAATTTTAATAAATTCAAAATAAAAGTGAAGTTGGCTGCAACAAGTGTCAATATATGTAAGAGCTGCCAGATAAATTTTGTAAAAAATCGTAAATTTTTAATCGATATTAAAAAAAAAAAAATTGCCAACTTTATTCTTCAAAATCCTTAAAATGATGATATATCGTAAAATCTGGCGGATATAGTCGCATATATTTTAAGAGCTCATTACATAAAACGAATAAATGCAATGAAAAAGGACACAATAACAATTTGGTTGCTATACTAAAAATTCAAAAAGGGGAAAAATTAAAAATTTTTAAATTGTACCAAATGAGTCGCGGTAGTACCACGGTACTTTAGAAGGTCAAAATGTACCAAAAAAAGTACAATTGTACCAACTTTAACATCCCTGATTTGTATAAAAAACAGCTGTTGATATTTTTAAATTAAATCGTGATCAGCTGTTTACTATGCTGCTGTCGTTTCCAAAATAATAAGTAGCTGACCACACGGCGACGATTGCAGTCAACGGCATTTGCAGTCGTGTAGCTCTGCAGTCTGCTGTGGTCTATGTGTTTATAGCATGACTTTGGAATCGTGTGGCTGAGCAACAAAAGTAGATATCATAATGAAACATTCTCAAAATAAACAATATTTTAATACTTTGAAAATAAAATAAATTTGCCCAAGTGAAAATGTTCACATATGATCATATATTGATATATATAGTTTCATGTATGAGCATATATGGTTCCATATATTTGCATATATGAGCATATATGGGAAAATACATTGAAATTAAAAGTTGATATATGGATATGAATGACACCATATATGATAATATATGATAATATATTGCATATATTGGTTCATATATGCCATATATCTCCATATATGAATTCATATATTATTCCATATATGGTTAATATGTTTTAATTTTTGATCAGATATGACCATATATGAGAATGAAATTTTTTATTTTAACCCTTATTCTGCCGGTCTACGAATTCTTGACAAAAATATATAAATTAATGTTTTATTGATTTATAAAGACGATTCCAGAGAATGAGTTTTGAATTGAAATTTGAGATGAAAATTGATGAAAATTGGTCCATCAACTGATATTATCATGCTAAATATACCATTGGTAAAATTTGTTGGCGAACGTACCCCTTTCCGGGGGAGGGGTTGAAAGTTGCAATTTTGTTTTGCGATTTCATCCAAAAGTTGTGAATGGGTCGAAACGCTTTATGCAACCATCGGAAAGGTATAATATGTCCCCATTCATTAACCCATTACAAGCTATCTTAAAATTTTGTATTTTTTCATCTTTTTTTATTAAAAATTCGCAAAAACCTCCAAGTTTAAGTTTAACCAAGTTTATAGATTCACAGGGTCTTATTATACCTTAAATGAAAGCTTAATATATTTTTTATAAATTACTGGCCTCAAAACATACCTATAATACAGATAATTTTTAAAATAAATAAAAAAGTTTTCAACGGGTTTTTGTATTAACTTTTCCCTTCTTAAAATAGATTATATTTTTTGAATATGTATTATTACTTGGTATATTAATATTTAAGGTGAAAAATTGTACAGATTGATCTCTTAACTTTAAATTAAAAAATTATTGTGAATATGTATAATATAATTTTCATTAAATGGTTAAAAAAAAGACAGGAAAATTTAAAAAAATACCAAATGTTTAAACTGACTCGTAATGCGTTAATGAATGGGGACATATTTCTCTTTGGAAAGATATTTAAAACACCTTTCCGATGATGCCTAAATTATGCAGATCCATTAACAACTTTTGTATAAAATCGTAAAACAAAACTTCAAATTTGAAAAAATTTGGAAAAAAAAAACTAAAAAAGCTTTTTTCTATACGAGAATATAGGAAAAGTAATAATATATGCTAGTGGTGCAAATAAACCTGCACCACTGTGAAGCAGCGTCAGCCGAACTAGCAATCTTCCTCATCAAAAATCAGGCGGACGTGGCCCTTATCCAGGAACCTTGGATTAATAAAAATAAGGTTTGTGGACTAAGGGTCACGGGATACACATTATTTGTTCCGTCTACAGAGGACAAGGTAAGAACGTGTATATTAGCGAAGAATGAATTGAATCTAATCATGTCTCATTCTTTCAGATGCGGTGACTTGACCGTCGTAAATGGAGAAGCCAAAGGTAAGAGAACTCTTACACTTGCTTCGGTGTACATGCCGTACGAAGCAGTAGACCCGCCTGGAACAGAGGTGAGAGAACTGACGGCACGTGCAAGAAGGATGGGTGCTATCCTTATTTTAGGATGCGATGCCAATGCACATCACAACCAATGGGGGAGCGCAGATATCAATAAAAGGGGTGAGTTAATGTTTGATTTTATAACTACCAACAATCTTATTATTTGTAATAGGGGCAATATGCCGACATTCAGAAACAGAGATAGGCAGGCAGTGATAGATTTAACATTAGTGAACCGTGATGAGCAACTTGTTGCGGACTGGAGGGTGGCATCGGACTGTACTTTTTCAGACCATAGTCGTATTACCTTCACAGTGAACATTGACTCATCCAGGGGAGTTCCGTTTAGGAACCCCAGGGGTACGAAATGGGACTCCTTCAAAGAAGGAGTGCGTATTGGGTTGGAGCAAGAGGCCCTTGGCGATTTGCTGCCGACTGATTTGGATGGTGCGGTGAACAGGTTCACTCACCTTCTAAATGAGAGCTATGAGCTATCGTGTCCGGTTACATTTCCGGGTAGGCGCAAACAGCCCAAATGGTGGACCAAGGAACTTCAGGTTCAAAGGTCGACGGTAAGGAGGCTGTTTAATAGGGCCAAACTCACGGGAGCACAGAGTGATTGGAACACCCACAGGGTGCAATTCAACAAGTACAAGGCGGATCTAAAAAGGGCAAAGAGGCTCTCATGGAGGCAGTTCTGTGATTCCATCGAGAATGTCAACGAGTTGTATAGAGATCCGACGGATTTTATCCAAGGACCCTAAAGGCCTTGGGTATATCCAAAGGAATGACGGCTCATGGACTGAGTCCAGCTCTGAGACCCTAACCTTGCTTATGGAGGCGCACTTCCCCGGGTGTTTGGAAATTGGATGTATGGACGATCGTCAAGGAGACGGAATGTCTGTGACATTGGACAATACATCCGACCTCATCGAGGAAATAGTCACAAGGGAGAAGCTAGGATGGGCGGTCAATACCTTCGACCCATATAAATCACCGGGTCCGGACGGTATTTTTCCGGCTATGCTATGCAACATCCCGGACGATGCACTATTTCTGCTGGTGAGCATATACAGGAAATGCCTTAGTGGCGGGCATCTGCCTAGGGGGTGGAGAGAGGTCAGGGTAATTTTTATACCCAAGGCTGGTAGGGTGGGCCACTCGAAACCGGGAGATTACAGACCTATCAGTCTGTCTTCATTTTTGCTGAAGACACTTGAGAGACTGATAGATCTGTATCTTAGAAGTAAAATTGATACCCATCTCATCAGCAACGCTCAACACGCTTACCTGAAAGGTAAATCAGTTGAGAGTGCGCTTCACGAGGTGGTGGGCTACATTGAGCACGGCCTGAGATACAAGGAGTATACTCTTGCTGCGTTTATGGATATAGAAGGGGCCTTTAACAACATTAGGATCGAGGCCATTAGGGATTCGCTGGTGGGGCTGGGTGTTAGGGGCTTTCTGGTTGAGTGGATAGTCCGTATGCTTAGCAGCAGGATCATCAACTCGAGCCTGGGGGATCATAACGTAAGGAGAAGGGTTACCAGAGGGACGCCTCAGGGGGGAGTTTTTATCTCCTCTTCTGTGGCTGCTAGCGGTTAACGGAATTCTCAGGACATTTGACTCCAGGGGAGGGAAAGTCGTTGCCTACGCGGATGACATAGTACTGCTGGTCAGGGGGAAATTTTTGCCCACGATCAGCGAGATTATGCAGGTGAGGCTGGGCGAGCTCTCGGCATGGGCGAAAGATAGGGGACTGGGGGTAAACCCCAACAAGACTGAACTGGTGCTTTTTACCAGGAAATATAAAATAGAGGAGTTTAGGAGGCCAGTGTTAGATGGTGTCGAGTTGCCTCTATCGGACTGTGCGAAGTATTTGGGGTGCTTCCTAGACAGCAAATTGTCGTGGAAGAGAAATACTCAGGAAAGGATGAAGAGAGGCCTCAATGCCTACTACACATGCAGAAACTCCATCCGTAAGAATTGGGGACTAAGACCGGATATGGTAAATTGGATTTACACGTCGGTAGTTAGACCTATTCTCACTTATGGATGTACTGTCTGGTGGGATGCATTGAGAGTGGATAGCTGTAGGAAGTTGCTCAACAAGGCCCAAAGGAGTGCCTCTCTTGGTATCACAGGTGCGAGGAGAAGTACTCCACAGGCAGCGTTGGATATCATACTGCATCTATCCCCAATTGAACATTATGTGAGGAGTGTGGCTGCTAGGAACTTATTTAGGCTCTACGAGTCTGCGCTGGTAAGACCTAGGAGAGATGACCACACAAAAATATTGTACGAAGTAGGACTGCTTGATCATGGTAGTAGTCTCGAGGGAATATCGGATCATATGATATTGACCTTAGACTTCGGTGGAACACCTCCGGTGGACTTCCCGATTAGGGAGGTCTGGCGTGGATCCAATGTGCTGTTTGAGGGGTGGGCAGTATTCACGGACGGATCCAAAATGGACACGGGCACGGGTGCCGGTGTTTATATTGCTGACACTGACGTGAAAAATTCATACAGACTCCCAGATGAGTGCAGTGTCTTCCAAGCGGAGATCCTGGCGATCTGGAGGGCGACGGAAGTGATACTGGGACACATCGTTGGGGGATCTAGGATGACAATCTATGTCGACAGTCAGGCGGCACTCAAAGCACTGACAAACTACACGGTGCGCTCGCGCCTGGTCGCACGGTGTAGGTGTGCTCTGAGGGAGCTCATGGAGGCATTCACGGTGAGGCTGTGTTGGGTACCCGGACACTGCAAGGTGGATGGCAATGAGTTGGCGGACGAACTTGCGAGGGAGGGTTCAAATCTGGACTTGGCGGTAAGAGACGGGGGGGGGGGTAAAGCCCCCTTTATGTTACTACTTTGAGGTTATACGGAAGGGATTCCGCGAAACCGTTAACCAATCATGGAGGAACAGAATGGACTGCAGGGTGTCTAGGGCGTTATGGCCCGCTTTGGACGCAGGGGCAACCAAGGTTCTTCTAGGACTGGACAGGGAAGGTCTCAGGACCCTTACGGGGTTCCTGACCGGTCATTGTGCTGTCAGGGCTTTCACAAGCAGATGGGACAGGGACATACCGGATTTTTGCAGGCTGTGCGAGGACGTTGAGGAACTGGAGACGGTTGAGCATATAATGTGCCACTGTCCTAGGTTACAGGGTCTCAGACAGAAATGGCTAGGAGATAGATTTCACGACGAACTCGGGTGTGTCGCTGGATGCAATCCAGTTGATTTGCTGAGATTTGTCAGGGAGATAGAACGGCTGTTTCTAGTAAGGGGACGTTAGGATCCGGTTTCTGGGGAGTAAATATATACTTTCTACCTTTCTTTATTTTTATCTTTCAAGCTATGTTTTCTGTCTATTTCTACTCTTTCTCACCGTTTTTTTCTCTGAAGGGATTCACAATGGACCGTATTGGTCTCCGAGTGGAGTTGTGCCCTTGGGTACATAACCCTTCCTAACCTAACCTAACCTAATAATATATGACAATATATGAACATTCATATATGTCCATATATGAGCATATATGTCCATATACCCTCAAATTTCGGATCTAAACATATATGGATTCATATAGGAACATATATATGTGGCCATATATGACAATATATGAACTTTTTCACCTGGGTGATTGCATTCGGATCATAATTAAACATAATTATCATACAAAGAAAATGTTTCATAACTGCTGCTTTTGCTTAAGTTGGCACTTTTTGAATGATCTTTGCCACTCAAATAGACATATCAAAATACCATATACATACATATTGCCACTCAAAATACAATGCCATATACATATTGTACATCCTTAAACGTGTATAGAACTGAAAAATAATTTAACAATAATTAGGAGCAAATGATTAACACAATAAAAAAAAATATTCTAGTCCTACATTTTATTTTTGAGCATATATCGTTTTCGACTGTTGCTGGACGTACGAAAAATTCCTAAAAATGTTTTAAATTCCATTAATCATAATTTTCGAAAACTAGTTTTGACACTATTACATGAAATATTAATTTTTTTTACAAAATTTTTAGAAATTATTTTGCATAATTAATGGGACATGTGAAAAATATTTTTTTGTCCAAAATATTTTACTAAAAGTGTTGAGATAATTGATAAAACTTCTTGTGCATTTTTTGTGTTCAAAGTGACGATGTAAGGATTTTTTTACAAAAGATGTATATAATTTTTGGTTAATATTATATTTTAAACTATATGGTAAGCACATGTTATGCCAAAACGAGTGAAAAAGAAGAGAGAACTTTAGTAATTAAATAAAGAGCCTATAAGTCGGTCCATTAGTAATGGAGAAAATACCTGCAAAACCTTTAATACTCTCGAGATGGCCTGCGTTTCCACTCTGTGGCTAACCCAGTATAAATACAGGGTGACTATATGATTATTTTTTAAAAGCCTAACTTCTTATCTGTAATTGCACATACGTTTCGTTCCATTCGGTCCAGAAGTTAAGAAGTATTTAATACCACGTTTTCCACTTTCCAACTGCAGTGCCTTTATTTTAATTTACTCAGTGTAGCTTTGATATACTTTTCAACTTTTTTTCTTTTTGAAAATATCTAAATTATGTGATACACAAAAATGTGTATTTTTTTATGCGCAATAAATGGTTTTTTATTGGTCAATATTGACCCCGAGGGAGGAAAGTGTAAGTTTTTTTAGGATGGTATAAAGGTTAATTATTTTGCAATGCTAAACAAGGATATTTCAAATGTTTTAAAAAAGCTAGAGTCGTAAATCGAGTGTTGACTGTAGTTCTAAAATATCCTTTTTATACAATAGCGGGTTTCATTCTTGATGTTATATTTACTACGATTTGTTCACAACAAAGCGTGTGTCTTTTTTAATGTATGGTAAATTTATAAATCAGCTGATTTTTGTTGTTCGTCATTTATAACGCGTGTTATAAATACACACAGTTTTTTTTGTGGTATTTTGCCACAGCGTGGTAAATTTTAGTATATACATTTTGTTGCTGGTTCTGGTAAATGCTGATAAATTTATCAAACGTACACCATTAACCAGATATACAAGGGTTATTTACTACCAAGAATGAATACCGCTAATATTTTAAAATTGTGAAGGGATAAAAAAATTTGGATTTTCCAGATTTGGAATCAGGAGATACAAATCTATAAATGATAGTCCGGTTAACTTCAATTTTCTAAAAGATTAGTTCTAATGTTAACTAAAAATGTTCCAAAAGACAGATTTAAATTATTAAGCTATCACCACGAAAAAACAAAATTAAGTTTTACTTATGAATAAATATAAAATTTTTTTCAGAAGTTAATTAGAACAACTACAAAAAATTTCAAAATTTTTGTAACACTTTTAAAACAAGACTTATGCAATAATTTTGTTAATCACCAGCGTTCATCACATCAAATACACTTCGCATCGCTCACCTAACGAGGGGATTAAAAAATTATATTTTATAAATCCCTAAGTTTCTGTGATTGAGTTTTACGTTATCACTTGAATTGTCAATCATTTACATTTTAGAGTTGCCATCTTCATTAACAAAAATAAAAAGTTTACCCAATATTTGCAGGGATTCATATAATTTGGCAACCCTTAAAAATGTAAACAAGGAACAAAAAAAAAACCAAATAAAATATATTTATTCGAAATGGAAATTATTGAAATTGTATCTACCCAGGTGAAAATCGAATCATACATGAACATATATGAACTTGTATATGATCATATATGGATATAGCTTAGCAATATAATATATATATGATCATATATTTTATCATATATAACTATTAGAGTGTCCCTTAAGGTGTTCTACAAGTTTAAATGTTAGAAATGTTGAGACGCTACCCTCTATTTTTTTTTGTATTTGTCTTGAAAATAACTCATGCGAAATTTTACGCCCCTACGACCACGCCTTCCCTACCCGATAGGACGTTAAAGATCAAAACATGCATTTATATGGGAAAAAGGGATATTTTTTAGTTTTTGCTGTTTTTCTGCAATATTGCAATAGTTTTTACCTTAGATGATAAATTAATCGAGATTAAGATAAAATTATGTATTCAAAAAGGTATAAAAATCCACAATCGGTAAGAACAGTAATAAATAATGCCCCAGACCACTAATGTGGCAAATACCACTTCAGCAAGAAATTCGAGCTCAAATTTTAAACGTTTTTAAAATTGATTACTGAAACATAATTTTTTTATTTAATACACTCATAATTGTGAGCCATAAAAGAAGTTTTTTGTTTTGGATGGCGTTAACCTGTCCTACGGTGATGTCAAAAACGAACAAAATTTTTGGGGTGTTTTTCAAATCTACAATTTCAAATTTTAAAAAAAATTCTTTAACAAAATCGAAAAAATTTAGATTTTTTTTTTGCTTAAACTTGTTTAAAACATCTAAGAGATTAAAAATAAAAAAATTTAAAAATATCCCCCAGTACACTTGGGTAGGGCAACGATTTAAATTTTACGGATTTTGGGGAAATTGTGTTTTTTAGTAATAAAAAGGCCATATCATGGAAAAACGCATATTTCGCTCTTTAAGGCCCTGTCGCTTAGGGAAAGCGTGGTCGTAGAAGCGCAAAATTACACATGTGTTATATTCAAGTCATCTTAGGGTTAATTTAGTACAGAATATATTTTTATGGATTTATCGAATGGTTTTAGCCAGGTTTGTAAAAAAAGAATTCAAATACTTTTTGTTCAAATATATATAAAAACGCACAGGATCCTTGGATCTGAATGCGGCACGGTACGGGTTAATGTTGTTCAATATGTCCAAAATTGTTGGCACTTAATCTTAAAGTATTCTGTTATTATCTTTTACATCACGTTTCTTAAAATTCAAAAGTAGTAAGAAAATCTTTAACGTTTTTTGAAAATTGAAATAAATAAGTCTGGGGTCACTTGGGGTCGCAGGTCCACATGGGTTAATAATGTTCGAAATATTTTTATTTTTAACTTTGAGTAATGCTTATAAAACTATAAAAGTTAGAAAAGTAGCTAATTTTTGATTTAAAATAAGAAATAAGCCTTTTTATTACTAAAAAACACAATTTCCCCCAAAATCCGAAAAATTTAAATCGTTGCCCTACCCAAGTGTACTGGGGGATATTTTTAAATTTTTTTATTTTTAATCTCTTAGATGTTTTAAACAAGTTTAAGCAAAATAAAATCTAAATTTTTTCGATTTTGTTAAAGAAATTTTTTTAAAATTTGAAATTGGAGATTTTAAAAACACCCCAAAAATTTTGTTCGTTTTTGACACCACCGTAGGACAGGTTAACGCCATCCAAAACAAAAAACTTCTTTTATGGCTCACAATTATGAGTGTATTAAATAAAAACATTATGTTTCAGTAATCAATTTTAAAAACGTTTAAAATTTGCTGAAGTGGTATTTGGCACATTAGTGGTCTGGACATTATTTATTACTGGGGTAATTCTTAACCGAATTTGGATTTTTATACCTTTTTGAATACATAATTTTATCTTAATCTCGATTAATTTATCATCTAGAGTAAAAACTATTGCAATATTGCAAAAAAAAAAACAGCAAAAACAAAAAAAAATATCCCTTATTCCCATATAAACGCATGTTTTGATCTTTAAGGCCCTAGAAGGCGTGGTCGGAGGGGCGAAAATTTCACATGAATCATTTTCAAGACAAATATAATAAAATTTAAAATTTGCTGAAGTGGTATTTGGCACATTAGTGGTCTGGGCATTATTTATTACTGGGGTAATTCTTAACCGAATTTGGATTTTTATACCTTTTTGAATACATAATTTTATCTTAATCTCGATTAATTTATCATCTAGAGTAAAAACTATTGCAATATTGCAAAAAAAAAAAACAGCAAGGCCCTAGAAGGCGTGGTCGTAGGGGCGAAAATTTCACATGAGTCATTTTCAAGACAAATATAATAAAATTATATGGTCGTATATCATCATATATGAGCATATATGATCATATATGATCATATATAAGCATATATGAGCATATATCATATATGAGCATATATGATCATATATGATCATATATAAGCATATATGAGCATATATCATATATGAGCACATATGAATCATATATGATCATATATGAGCATATATGAATCATATATGAGCATATATGAATCATATATGAGCATATATGAGCATATATGAACATATATGAGCATATATGAACATATATGAGCATATATGAACATATATGAGCATATATGAACATATATGATCATATACAACCATATACCCTCAAATTTCGGAACCGAACATATCATATATTGAACTATATATGAACATATATGAACTCTATATGAACATTAGGGTGGTCCTTATATTGCACTTTGTCGATTTATGCTGCTCCCAACCCCTAAAAACGTCAAACGATGTCTAAAAAGTAAATTCTGAAAATTTGAGCAAAATCGATTAACCCTACGATGCTGCTCAAATTGGTCAAAGTTTGAGCTCCTGGGCCAAAATGGCAAAAAAAAAAGTTTTGATTTTCTTGAAATCCGCCATTTTGAAATGGGTATACCCGAAAATTTAAAAGATAGATTTTTAAATTTTTTTTTATTTTTAATACCCAACTAATATACTCTAAAATTAATAAAGAAAACTAACATTTTTCGAAATTTTGTTTACCAAAATTTAAAAAAAATCAATTTAGAGGTTTAAAAAATATGCCATAGGGGTTGGGAGCAGCATAAATCGACAAAGTGCAATATAAGGACCACCCTAATGAACATATATGAACTATATATGAACATATATGATCAGATATATCCATATATGATCATATATGTTTATATATGATTGGATTTTCACCTGGGTTTCTAATTTTATTGAAAATGTGTTTAATTGTGTATTTATGTTATTTTTAACAATAAAAATAAAATTGTGTAAAAAAAAGTGGTGTTCATCAGTCTTTTTATTTTGCCGGATTAATTGCTTAATTAGTTATAATTATCGTTAAGTTATTAAATTGTAGTGTTTTTATTAAAGGTTTTTGTGTTCAAATGCATTTTTATTCATTTAACATCTAAAAAAAATGCAAGTGATAGATTTAACAGTTCAAGTGATTAAAATGCCGATCAGGTGATTTAGAAAATTCCGTTTTTTATACAATTTTGTTTGAAAACTACGTTAGCTAGCGTGGAAAATCACCGCGATCATCACCGTGTTTTGCAAAATTCAAAATTACAAAAATTTAGATGAAGTGAGGCGTTGTGATTTAAAAAATTACCCTTTTAGAAAATTTTTAAAATGAAATTGTTTAAAAATTTTTCAGAAGAGAAAACGAACAAAATTTTTTATGGATGTTATTTTAATTTGCTATAATTTAGAAACGGTTTATCGGATTTTACATGTGTCTTTTTGGTCTTCATAACTAAAAGTTAAAACAAATTAATTGCAGTATGAACTTTTTCTAGCGATGAATTTTTAAAATGCTATTTTTAACTTTGAAGATGAATAATGCAAATTTAATTTTAAATTATTTTGATTACAGCGTTACCTCATCTATTAAAAGAATTACTTAGATTTTGTGTCATTGTTGCCAATTTAGCTATTTTCTCGTCAAATCTAGCGATTTTTAAACGCATTTAGCGTAGTAAAACATGATTTAGCTATTTGCTAAAAATCTAGCGATTTTTTACAAGTCAGTCTTGGCGTTTTTCTTAGCGTTTTTTTTTTTCGGGTATCGATAAGTTAAAATTATTATCGATGTATCGTCATTTTTTTTAAGCAAAACTTGAAAAGTCTGGAAAAATCGCGATTAATGGCTAGCTTTTTAAGAAAATTTAATAAAGTTCGAAAAAGTTGGCTATTTTTGTTAATAATTTTTAACCCATTAATGCCTAACCCCCGATTCCATTGTCCAATATCGATGAAATTTCACACATTCTTTACTTAAGGTCTTAGAAGTTATTTGATATAATTTTCTTTTGATTTCCCATACTTGGGACTTATGAATTAACCACTGATATAAAATAATTCCTCTGTGGTTTTTTAATTAAATTATTTTGTTATGCTCTTTCATGTAAAACTCTTCATTTTTACTTGAAAATAATCGATATTTCAAGCAAGAGTACTTCATAAAACTGTAAAATACGTATTTTGATGGTCATGTTATGAAATCATGCCTGTAGCCCAAGTGAGTGGTCCTACCCAGCTACAAATTTTTTGCACTTTAAAGAATACCTAACCCTATTAGCCAACAATAAAGTTTTCCGATGTGTCGCTTCTCCAATTTTTCAGAGGCAATTTCAATTCTTTCTTTCAATTTTTCAGAATATGTAAATTTGCAGACAATTGAACAGATAATTACCAATCCCCAATTTTACACCAACATTTTCCTAAAGTATTTTAATCCTTTCTCCACCTACCTGTAAAAATCAATTTGATGCAACTCTTACCTGTCTTTAGCTATAATTTTTTTAAGATGGCTCCTTTTTGGGTATTTAAATACCCAATAGGCAGGAATGGGTTAAACAGATTTTGAAAATTTTTATATATTTAACTAAAACTGTTGCATAATTTTGTAATATATAATATATTTTCTAGCGATTTATAGTGGCTATCATATTTTGACAATTTATATGGCATATGCTACCTACATACGTCCTTTGTTCTAATCTAACCATGTGCATTTTAATTCACTATACAATTTTTTGATGCATTTCTTAGTGTAGGACCCTTGAAAATGTTCATTATATTTATTTTATATAAAACTTAATCAAAGCTAACTTTTTGCGAAAATTGCTGGCCACTATTTAAAATATATTTCCAAAAAAAGAAAAAAAAACTTAAAATTATATTTAAATGTGAATTTTTCAAGCTTTTTCAGAAGCTATAACGAACAACTCCGTACAAAAAAAACTATTTGGTAGAAAAGACTTGGAAATTTTTTTGAAATACAAAGTTTTTTTCGGAAGATAAAACTAACAACTCCAACAAAATTTGATATAGATGCAACGTCAATACGCTATATTTCGGCAACGTAATGTCGGTTTTTGATGATTTAAACGTTATATGACAGCTATATAGAATATATGTATTCTTTTCTATATGTTACCAAAAAATTATAAATTTAGTTCATATGGGGAATTATAATGGGAATGCGTTTTTCAAATGCATTTTTAAGTTTGAAGCACGCAATTTTTTTCTTTGTAAATTTGATAAATAAGCACTTTAAGATGTCGTTTAACCATATTTAGTTTCATTTTAATAAAGAAACTATCAGGGAATTTTGGAAAAGCACTAAACTTAAACCTGATTTTCTCAACATTTTTTATGGAGCTAAACAGACTATTTACCGAAAAGCTCATATATGTGATAAATTCGTAACACACCTATTTTTAAGTTCGTCAAACGTCAAACAAAAATTTCGTCAAACTACAATATATGTATACTATATATATTTAAAATTACCTTTTTTGGATCCTTTTCGATCATTAGATGATAATTTTTCCGAAGCGCGTGAACGTTTTGGGGGAGTGTGATCTCTGGATCGTGACGAACTTTCAGACGAAGAAGATCCGGAATCAGATTCGGAGTCAGAGGCTGATGATCCTGATTTTATTTTAAGCACATAAATAAAACAAATTAAAACAACATTACAGCAACATTAAATAGTGTTATTACCTGAATCAGATGAACTTGAAGAATGTTTACGTTTGATTTTTCCTTTGTCGTTATGCATCTTTTTTGCAACCGGCGATAATCTTTTTCTCTTGTGAACAGGACTATATGCATTCCCTCTATTATAAACTGGAGATGTAGATACATTTATTCGTCTTTTTAAATTTGGAGATTGGCGTAAACCTAAAGGGATGTTTAAAAAAAATAAAATTAGTAAATAAATAATATTAATTAAATAGTGTCTTATTCAATTAATTTTAGTATTTATGGTTGTGCACACGTAAACTCCACAGGACAAAACACGTCCAAGAAAAACGTAAACTAAATAAATCTTATATTTTTAATACAACATCCACTAGTAGAGTTTGCTGTACGGTCTAAATCGATATCGCGAGTTTTTAAGCCTCAAAACCGACAAAAATTTAAACGATTAAAAAAACATAATTGTTCCGGAGTTTTTGTTTCGAGCCCCTTACTTATTTTGTTTTGTCCAAATTTAACGTTTTTCATATTAAATGCAAATTCAGAGTTCTCGGCTGCCAATCTGGCCGCCAGATTGGCTCCACACACTAAGCTAACGAGCACATAATATTTGACAACTTAAAACGTAAATAAGTGATAACAGCTGACTAAACGTTGGTTTTGCTAGTTTGCCTGCACTGGCATAACGTTTGTTGGAAGTAACTTGCCAATGCTGGAATATCTAAAAAAAAAAAATTCACAAACATAAAATTTTTTTAACAAAGTGTTGGTAAACTTTTTAAAATCAATGCTTAAAAAGCAATTTTTACTAACTGTCAAGACTTTGCCAGTGCTTTAATTTTTTTATGGTTGTAAATTTTTAAAATCAAGTTTCTGGCTGAGAACATGTGGCCTATAATGCAATTGTCAATTCATGCTATGACGCTCATACATGTTTGACAATGACATAAGAAGACAAAGTCGAATTAATTAACTTCAAATCTATGCGTAGTTTTTACAGTGATTTGGCACACTTCAACATACAAAATGAACATGTCAACACATGCGACATATGCAGCATATGTTGTTAATGATGCATTCTAATCATTTGTATGGCTCATTATATGCAATATAACTGCAAATAAAAAAAGAAAACTTTCTAATTTTGATTGTTATTACTTTCAAGGAATTTCTTATGAAGCTTTTACAAACAAAAAAAACTATTTCAATAATAGTTCTTAATTAGATAAAGAAAAACGTTCATATCTTTTATAAAAAAAATTCTGCACTCATTTTTTATAAAACAACAACAGCGAACATTTTCTATTAACTTTAGAACAGCTAAAAACCATAATTATTTCGAATAAAATTTATTCGATTGTTTTAAACTAGACCTTAGTTTTACTGCTTGCTTCTTTTTATTACAAGACATATTTTTATTTAAAAATTTGAATAAAATAAAGTGCAACGGCAATAGAATTGAATACTAGGGTATTCAATCGGTTAACCGTTACTCGATTAATCGATGAATTTTAATCAAACAATTGTTCGAGTTAATTAAAATAGCAAATTTCGAGTAACGAAATTAAAAGAATTTTAATTGTTTGGTATTTTTTTAATACAATTTTTTTATACAAATCAATTATTTATTTACTGATTTAATTTTTGTTTAGTAGGGGTATAACATTTTTACAATGCACCATGATATGGGCAATACTGTGCTGATAAAAAAAATTAATTCAATAGTAGATTCAAAATAATAAATTAAATTAAAACTATCAGGTATGTGATGGAAAACGTAATCGATCCAAAATCGATACAAAACCGATAAAAGTTGTGATGAACAACATAAGTGCCGTTTTCATTTCGGTTTTACTTGAAATCGTATTCTATTTCATTTTCCATATTGTCCCATAGAAATATTGACTAAAAAAAAAGTGTGACGGAAAACGAAATTCGTTTTTTTTTTGCGTTTTTAAAACGTGTAGTCGGGGGTTTACGATTTTAAAACTATCGCATTTTTTTGAAGTTTGTTTGCAATAATTTTTGTTGAAATGTAAGTATAAATATTTAAAATAATATAAAAATAGATTTATTTAGAAAATTTTCAGGGGAAAGCACATAAATATTCGACAGGAAGACATGATAATAGAATTTATGGAAAAACATCCTCAATTGGAAAAGGGATTTGCCAAAGGAGACAGAATTGAAATCGAGAAACTTTGGCAGACCCTTGCAGACGAGCTCAATAGTATTGGCCCACCAAAACCTGAACGTTGCTGCCAATTGGATGGTTAAAGGAATCGATGTGGATATAAAGTGTCGACCTATTTTATCCAATATCAATGAAAAAGCTTCTTTGTAACTCGAAAACATTCTATAAAACTGAAATTTATTTATTAGTGCAAATTAGTATTTTTTTTTTACTTACAATTTTTCTGTCAAGTTTAATGGGTTGGATGAGTCTCGCAACTTTTTTCGTTCAATATTTTCTTTGTTTATCTCTTCATTCATCAAAATTAAAGAAGATATTACAACAAAAGCCATTTTTAATGATGTCTGTTTAAAGCCAAACAAATAATTTGAACAAAACGTGATTGTAAACAAAGCAACAGAGTTGTTTTTTTTTAAGAAATACGTAGAATTGAAACAAATATGGAAAATGAAACCGATACGATTTCAATCACACCTTAAATCGATAGGTTCGATTTGAGCGTTCGATTTAATTTTAAAACGATTCTATTTCTATCACATACCTGTATAATTAAAAAATAGTAAATTCAAAATAATAAATAAATAATTTAAAATAATATATCAAAATTTTATATAAAAATTAAAAATTATTTTTTAACTTAAAAATAATTAAAAAATAAAAATTCCAATTAAGTAAAATCAAAAAATTATAATTAAATATAATTCCGCATGAAAAATAAAATACAAAATCTCCTACCATGAATCAATCACATTTGCCTAATACAAAAATGGTTTCACATCCTTTTCCACAACCATATCCCAGTCCCAACAACATACCCCCATGTCGTTTGGACTCAAACACACCTCTCAAAAAAAAAAAAAAATCAGCCTTACGCTGATATGCCGTTATGGCTCAAAGCAATTCCCGGATCGCTTTCGTCCCCTGCCTAAGGGACTCTTTAGCGGCATCCAAAAACCTATAATTCCTTAGAATCTAAAATTAGCAAGATAAATAACTATCCGCTAATAAAAACCAATAATCATAATCCATAAATGCCCACCCAAGCTCTGCAAGGGTAGTTTGCTACCAAGAGTGAAACCGGTAGTATTTTGTCCCTTGTATTTTATTTAAGAAAATAATTAAAGACCAAAATAAAATAATAAACGCAGGAAGACATTCTTGGACTACTGTGACCAGCAAAATCTGAGATCGAATGAACACTGGCGTTTACACTGCCTTGTTCGAACCAGAAAATAATCAAATAATTTAATGAAACTAAACAAATTAATAAAGTAAAACTACCCAGGTAGAAATTGCCAGCCGTATAAAAAAGGAGTACTGGCAAACCACTGCAACAGGACAATACTGTCAAGAGTGTTAATCCCACGTTCGGCCAACGCATTACCGACCGTCGCTGACGCTTTGCCAGTACTGTGCCAATTGCATTTTTCTGCCTTGGTACTTTATTACAATACCAAATTTTTGCTGAATAGTTCTTTCATCCATGTTAACATAAATTTCATATAAGAACACAATGTAGTTCTGTTATAGACGAAATTAAACTGAACCATAATACTTTTTTTTTAGGTTGAAAAATAATCTCAAATCGGCCGTGTTTAATATGTTAAAGAATTTTTTTTTTAACAACTTGATATTCTCAAATTTTTATATAAAAAATACAGAATTAAGAAACCACCCATCCAGAAATTGACGACGGTTCAAAAAATTAAGTAACGGCAAACTACTGATATTTTGTAAAACCAGTGCTTTGCCAGTACAGTTTTTACTAAATTTACATTGTTATTTTAATTTTTTTCAAGATTTTACATATTTTACGGGTGTTTTCGATAGAGAATTTAAAAGGCCCATTCACAATGATAGTGACTGTCATAAAACGGATTGTACTAAAAAATAGAGATTTAATTTACTAAAACTTCTTTTGTTTTGTTTTAAAAGTTTTAAGTCAAAATTTTTTGTACATATTTTACCCATTTTTAGAGATGTAATTCTACCTGGTATTTACCCAGTTTATGGGTAAATACCAGATTTGGAAATACTCTATTTTGGAAATTCATTAGGGTATTTATAAAATATATTTGAAATGCCAATAACTGAAATTTATGATAATGAAAATGAAAAATTATTGTCTTTTTTTGAGGAAAATATAGAAATTTCTGTAAAACCAATACATTTGGCTTTGTGATCTTTCAACTGCTCTGTAAGCATTGTAATTTTTATGTATTAAATATAGAACTTTATAGTTCACTAAATTTTGCTGCTCAACGTGTTTTTTCACCAAATTTTCTACAACATAGTTTAAACCCACATTTTTGGTAAATATTCGGGTATTTAACCATTTTTACCCATGTCTGAGGCCCTTCATCTTTCCCCACCTTTCATCTCTATATTATCCCTTTCCAAAGAAAGCAACACACTAAATATATAGGAAGTATTTCCTGACTGTTGCCTCTTTTTAAAAAAAAAAAAAAAAAATATCCTTTTTACCGGGTATTTACTAATTGGTTGGAAAGTTTTGATTTCTTGTCAAAGGCATCGAGTTTATAAAGATTATTTCATTTATTGAGTTATTAAATAAGGGAAAACAGAGTTTATTGTAAATTAGAGAAATATAATAAAATAAGTTGTAATGTGTTATCGCCTCTACTTTTCTATACGACCGCTCTTAACGCTCGCTCAACGATGACTGACTGCGAAGTTGACAGCTCGCCCTCTCCTGACATGACGTCCACACTGGACGGGCCTGACTCGGACCCATCATCTTCTAGTTCAATGTCTGGATTACCATGACACCACGGCTTCATATGATCGGTTGACATAACGTTACAATATTTTCTTTGGGTTATAGGCAAGTCGGGCAAATCTTCTATGATGTATCGATCGTTACCCAGGACTTTTGTAACGATGTACGGACCCTTATACTTTGGATCCAATTTGTGAGATTCACCAGTTGCATGTGAGACATACTCGACAACGACTAAATCTCCGACTTTGTAGACTGTAGGTTTTACATGACGTTCATCATATCGTTCCTTCCATTTCTTCCTCTGGACGTGTATGTTTTCAGCAGCCTGCTGACGCTTTGTCGTTAATAGTGGAAAGTTCGCTGGCTTTGAGATAGTTTTTAATTTTTCACCTGCCATCTGCAATTGATATACCCAGTCGTTTATATCCGGGGATATGACCATTACTTTTTCAGCTACTGTTAGCGTTTTATCTGGAGGTAAAGTTGGACTTCTACTCATTCCATCGACATGTGGCATTTTTGTACCAGAACGATGAACTATAATGTAGTCAAATTCTTGAAGTTTTAACCACCACTTTGCTATACGTGGGGGTAATGGCGAAGTTGCCTTTGTTGTAGCCACGGCATTGCAATCTGTGACAATACGAAAGTTTGTTCCCAGTAAATAGATTCGAAACCTAACGACGCTTTCCACTATAGCTAACACCTCTAGCTCGTGACTGGCATATCGGGTTTCAGCTTCAGTGCACTGACGACTATAATAAAATACTGGACGGAAACCTTCATCTTCAAGTTGTAGCAAAATTTCAGACAAACCAACGTTACTGGCATCTGTGTGTACCTCGTGCTGTTTTTCAATTTTATAAATGCTTGTTCTTGTTCTTCTTTCCAGATAAATACTACGTCTTTCCTCAACAGTTTTGTTAATGGCATTGCTATTAGGCTGTATTGTTGAACAAATTTACGAAAGAAGCCTGTAACTCCTAGAAACTTGCGGACATCAGAAACATTTTTAGGAGTTGGGAAATCTTTGATGCATATTGTTTTCTCTTCTTCCGGACGTATACCACCAGAACTTACAATATGTCCTAGGAAAACTACTGTTGTTTGCATAAATGAACATTTGGATGGTCTTAATGTTAAACCTTCTTCCCTTATAGCAGCCAAAAATTCATCGAGCACTTTTATGCCTTCATCAATCGTCTTACTCGGAATAATAACTTCGTCAACACAACTTAAGATGCTATTTCGATGACTTAACTTTCTTATTATTTGAGTGATCATTTATTGGAAGACCATAGGAGTATTGATGAGCCCGAAAGGCATCACATTATGTCCATATAATCCTTCTGGTGTTATAAAAGACGTATACTTTTTACTGTCTTCTCTTAACGGGATTTGGTAATAACCAGACGTCATATCGAGTGTTGTAAAATACGTATTACCGGCCAATGCAAGTTGTTCTTCTACAACAGGCATAGAATATTGTTTCTTAACTGTAACTGAATTTAGTGCACGATAATCAGTACACACACATACGGCTTTCACCATTCGCCATTTGCACCAACAGAACTGAAGCAGCATGTGGAGAACTACTTTTTTTTTTTTTTAAAAAAAAGAGAGGCAACACTAAGGAAATACTTCCTATATTGTAATGCAGCAAATTATCAATGATACTTGATAACGTTTGTCGTTGACTAAATGGTACTTGATACCTTTTACCCACTACCGGCTGATCTTTCGAGACTCTTATGTCCATACAAGTGTTTTTACAACGTCCCAAATTTTCTAAATTTTCGGCAAAACATTCATCATATGACAGTAATAGATTCTTAATAGAGAGACTTTGCTCTTTATTGATATCTTGGCCAATATTAAACGTTGTGTTTGATAATGACTCAATTTTCAATGCACCAGACTCGATTATCAGACGATGATTTTCCTTACATAGGACATCTCTTCCCAAAAGCATATCATATGACATCAACTCGTCCGGGATAATGTTGTTAAGAGATATTTAGCAGAATTCAGTTCTAACACTTAAATTGCAACTGTACTAATTTTTCTTTCTCTGTTGTAGATGAACTTCAAGCACTTGTAACTTGGAGTTCGGCGATCGATGAATTAAAGAATGTTCTTTTTATTACTGATAATATTAATGAATTTTATTCAATTATTTATACTAAAATTACTCTTTATTTCACTCAATTATATTAACTTAAAATTTATGGCTTTTTAGCCAATAAGAGTCGAGAATGCTAAAACTTGCTGAGTACCATTATTTGCTTTAAAATTGGAGTATAAAATTTACGTCTTCCCACCCAATGGTTGAAAGCATGCATTTAATGCCACCTGATATTCATGTGACAATTTTTATTCACATAATGTGTAATCTGAAACACTTAGCATTAAGGTGGCTCACAAAATGAAAATTAATATTAGGGTAACTCAATTATCACAAGTTTAAACATTCTCCCCCGCGTTGAACGGACGTTCAACAATGTTGTTATATGCCAGCTAGGTATTCATTGTGAATCTGCGTGGCGCTGGTGAAGGTGTTGGGTTGTGACTGGTTGATCCACATGATGGAAATTCGATGGTCTCCGTGACACTTTCAATAGGCGGTTCACGTTTGTTTTTGCATGTTACGTATCTAGTTAGCAGAATTATGAGTGCTACCAAACTGACTGTGAGTGCAAGGTACCCAATGGTATGGCTGTGCAGTTGATGGGACCTCAATTTGTTTGGTAGGTCCATGATTTCTTGTTCCTTCAATGATTGATGCAAGATTGTTAGTTCATCAATGTTTTTGGCAAACGCATTATCCAAGCTTGTAGATCGATTGTTGTTTATTAGGTGTGTGACATTCTCGTATCCCGCTAGGTCAAAGATTTTTCCAAGGCTTGTGAATGATGATTCTAATGTGCTTGATACAGTTTGTTGTCCAGTCATGGTGATAAATTCATTTTTAAAAATACATCCTGGATCAAGCGCCAGCAACCCCGACCATTTTAACGAGATATTTATGATTTCTTTATCACAAACTGCTGTGGCCCGTGATGATGATGAAGCATAAATCCATTGATTTCTGCTGATGAGTGGGAACCATTTTGTAGTAGTGTTTTCGAGTATGCAGGTTGGTAATGTTTTGTTGTTGTACAAGTTTATTTCACACCCACACCTCTCTGACCCGTAGGTGTATCGGATTTGAACGTTGGAAAACAAGAACACATCGGGTTTAGTTATGTCGCATGAGTTCAACTCCGATTTTGTGAAAAGTGCGTATTGTTTATGGGATGCGCTTTTACCTAAGAATCTTAAACATGGCTTGATGGCTACCAAGGTCTTGTTGATAATGTTAGGCACTAGTTTAAATGGTTCACGTTCAATTAACGGTAAAGTTACCTTGAACACTACATGACGTTGCGTAAGTCTACCTCGTACCTTCATTAGTCTGAATAATTGTAATATATTACTTTGTCATCCACAGGGAGGATTACTGAGTTTGGTAAATGAAGCTTAATTTGATTCACTTCATTCTGTAATTGATCTGGAGTTAATAACAGCGGACTGATTTTTCCATGACGGGTGTCAATGAGACTGTTGATAATTGAAGCTTGTATTTTTTGGACGTTGTTTGCAATTGTGGTTAAGTCCAGGACTCCAAAATTAAATAGTTGAGTGAGGTGTACTTGGAATAACACGTTATTGATGTGTTCCATTTCTTCTTAAAAGGTTTTGATTGTTTGCTCCAACTGTGCAAATCTTGCCCTGGTGGCTATTTGGCCGTTATGTATGACATTTAGAGTCGAATCCACAACTGATGTTTGATTTTTAAGCAACTTCAACAAATATGACTCATTTTCATTCACTTGTTGGATCGTATCAGATATCTAGTTCCTACGATATTTAGAGCTCCTCTTTTGCTTCGTAGTAGTTGATTTTCCAGCTGTAAAACGCCTTCCATTTGTTTGAAGTGATCGATGATACTGAGACATGATTCGTTTAATTTTATCATTTCACAAATCTTCTGTAGCGATTTTGTTCCGTTAGTCAAAATTGATGTTTTAGACCAGTAAGCATTCAGATCATAATATACAAATATGTTCCATTCGGTTGTTGAAATTGCTGCTGTCCCAACTTGCTCAAAATGGATTCCTATTTTTGATCCAAATTTTTTATTTTTCACTGGAGTTCCAGATGCTATTGGCAACAGCAAAACTATGATAAGCAACGCTAGACATGAGATGGGATGACAGCGTTTTTTTTTTCTTGGCCCTAGGTTATTCAGTGGTCTCAGAAACTTGGACCTTGGCTTCATTATTCTCAACAGTGTCCATAGATTCTGATTCTATATCGATTGGTAGTAGAGCGAGTCGTTGAATTGGACGCTTGAACAGTCCACTAGCCGTTCTTACTTCAGCGACTCTGATGGCGCCGTCATCACCAGGGAAAACTTCTACGATTCTCCCCAACGGCCACTTCATGACAGGTAAATTATCTTCCTTGATGATAACCATGTCTCCAATTTTAAGGTTAATGAATTGCCTCTTCCACTTGTAACGTTGCTGCAGTTCGGCCAGGTATTCTGTGGACCATCTTCTCCAGAATTCTTGTCTTAAATGAGTCACCAACTTCCAATGAGATAATCCTGACAACTCTGTTGCGGAAGCTCTGCTGTCTACTTGCGACGTGAGTGCCTCTCCAATCAGGAAATGTCCAGGGGTTAGGGCTTCAAGACTATTTGGATCGTTTGAAATGGGTGCCAATGGCCGTGAATTAAGTATTGCCTCGATTTCCACGATGACCGTCTCTAATTCCTCATGAGTTAAAGACGCCGTTGCCACACTGCGCCGAAGGAGATGCTTCGCAGATTTCACGGCTGCTTCCCATAATCCTCCAAAATGTGGTGCTCTTTGTGGAATAAAGTGAAAATGTATTCTTTTCGAGCTGGATGTAGTCATGATTGTTTCCTGTCCCTATTCGGAATAAATGCTGTCGACTAGTTCCGATAGCTGATTTTTGGCTCCTACGAAATTGGATGCATTGTCAGAGTATATGTTCTGACAACGACCTCGCCGACCAATAAACCTTTTCAATGCGTTGATAAAAGCTTCTGTTGACAAGTCCGACACTAGTTCGAGATGAACGGCCTTTGTTGCAAAACAGCAGAAGACAGCGATATAAGCTTTTGTTGGATTTTTACCTCTGACTTTATGGTGTATCCAAAATGGACCGCAGTAGTCTACACGAATAGAAGTTTGACGATAGGATTGTTATATGGAAGTACCATTGGGTGTTTTGCCTCGTACTGTAGTGCTGAGGCCTCTAGTCTACCCCCAACACGAATAATGGATTGGTCGTCAAGAAATGGGGACAAACTGCTAATAGAGCTGTTCTTTCCAACTTCGTTGCAGTTGCGAAGTTGTTTTATCTCTTGTGAGAAATCGGAAGCCTGAATGGTTTTTACGATTACGGATAGTGCCTCGTTCAGTTCATCAGGTGATAGTGATTTATGTGTAGGACGAAGCTGCTTTGATATTCTTGAGTTCCTTATGAATCTGAGGGTATATCCAATAACCCTTTGCAGAGTCCTGAATGAGTTTTTGTGATTGATTTTGTATACAAATTCATGATTGCTGGAAACAGTTACTGCCGAGATGGTGGACAGTTTATTTTTCTCGATGTTGTCTTCAATTTGTAACGTCCTTGAAAAGATAGGTGGCCAGAGTTCTTCTTGTCCATGTAGAAATAGAGGCCCATAAAACCATAAATTACAGTCAGGCAGTTTATGCGCTGGTAAGCCCATGGATAATATGTCAGCCGGATTGTCTTTTGATCCGACATGGCGCCATTGTTCGGGCAGTGTTAATGATTGAATCTTAGCCACTCGATTAGCTACAAAAGTGTGGTACAAAGACGATTGGGCATTTATCCAAGACAACACTATTTCAGAATCCGTAAATAGAAAAACAGGTTGACTTTTTACTTGGAGATCAGTCCTGATTCTTTGCGCAAGTTGGGCAGCCAGAAGTGCTGCACATAACTCTAGGCGTGGTAGAGTTTGTTGCTTTAATGGAGCCACCCGAGTTTTTGCACAAAGTAGTTGTACAACTAATGCTTCCCTCTTTAAGCCTTGCACGGATGTAAGCAACGGCAACAAAGACCTTCTCAGATGCATCAGCAAATATATGTAGCTGAGTGTTTGTTGGAAGCTGCCCTTTAAAAATGTGTCGTGAAATCCTCAAATTGTTTAACTTGTCTAACTCGTTTCTGAATTTAACCCAAATTGCCCTTAGTTCTTCAGGCAATGGCTCATTCCAGTCTAATTTATGTTGCCATAATTGTTGGATACACATTTTCGCTCGGATAACCACAGGTGCAACGAGTCCGAGAGGATCAAATAATTTTGCGATGTCCGAAGTTGCCGAACGTTTTGACACAATCTGAAGTGTATCCAGTTTGACCTTGACACAAAATTGGTCGGTTTTAGGTAACCATAGTAGTCCTAATGTTTTAATTGTATTATCGTTGTTGCTATTAAGTCCAGATCGACTTCCTGATCGCCGATTGGAATACTGTTAAGTAGTTTTGGGTGGTTGACACACCATTTCCTTAAGTTGAAACCATGCCTTTTCAAGATAGTAATTAGTCGATCCTATGTTGCAATTGCAGTGTTGAGGCTATCCGCACCTACCAAGACCATCATCAACGTAAAAGTTGTGTTTAAGCATTTGAGAGCCCTCTGGATAAAGTGCTGCATTTTCATCAGCAATTTTCTGTAGACATCTTGTGGCAAGATATGGAGCCGCCCGTGTACCATATGTTACAGTGTTGAGTTTGTAGTATTGGATGGGTAACGACGGATTTTTTCTCCAAATAATCAACTGATATTGTTGATCGTCCTGATGAATCAAAATTTGCCTGTACATCTTCTCGATGTCAGTAGCGAAAACAAATCTTGGTTGTCGAAAACGTAATAGGATTGAAAATAGTTCACCTTGAACTATCATTTAAGGAATATCCTGATGTTGTTTTGGAGATTTCTGGTTTCAGTATGCTGTGGTGGGGTATAAAATATTTAGGACCGCACATGGTGTTGATACCTTGTGCATGTGTCCTAGTTGTTCATATTGTTGCATGAATTCTATATACTAGCTTTGGATGGCCTTATTTTTCAGAAGTCTGCGCTCAAGGCTTAAAAATCTGTTGAATGCCATTGTGTGTGATTCCCCCAAGGCTTCTGGATTTTCTCGAAACGGAAGATTGACTATGAAGCGCCCATCGCTGTGGTGTATGTGAAGTGTGCCTCACACTGTTTTTCTGCGGGAGAAAGGCGTTTTTCAGCTAATTCTACCTCATCTAATTTCCATAGTTGTTCTATCGTTTCTTCCAATGACGTAGCCTTGTCAAATATTGCACATGTTAATGTACATGAGTTGCTGGAGACCGAGTTCCTTTTGATAGGTCCACCCACAATCCAACCAAGTGAAGTATTTCGGAGGATTGGGAGATCTTCATCGAGTTTAATTGTGTCATTTTGTAATATGTTATAGAAGAATTCGCCGCCGAGTAGAATGTGGATTTTTTCTGGTTTGTTGAAGTGGGGATCTGCCAATTGGATATGTTTTGTAATGACCCAGGACGAAATTTCAATCTGTTGACTTGGTTGTGGTGGGATGATAGTTGGAAGTATATATGCTTCCAAGTTGGTTGCAAAACTGCTGTTTCGGGACTTCATGATGACATTAACTCTATGCGATGATCGTTTTTGGAGTTTTAAAACACCGTTTATGCATAGCGAAGCTTCTGTTGGTGAGATTGCTAATTTCTTGATGAGACGTTCAGAAACTAGATTCACCTGTGAGCCTGAGTCTAACACTGCCCGGAACTCACCGGATACACCATTTGGAGCCGTAATTAACACTCTCGCTGTCGCTAATAAGACAGACCCCTGGCGGCCCGCAGGTTCACTTGATGCTGCCGTTGTGCTTGCTACTGCATTCGAAGTAGATGCAACGCTGTTCGTTGCTTGGGGTGATTTTTTCCTTTGGGAGCTATTTTGTTGTGGTAAATGTAGTAATTTGTTATGCGGTTTTGCGCATTTTTTACAGCTACCTAAAGTGCATGTTTTCGCCTTATGATCAGATCTGAAACAATTCACACATAAGTTTTGTTGTTGCACCCAGTGCAGCCGTTCTGCTTCTGAAAGTTGTTGAAATTTCTGGCAGTGGAAAAGCTTGTGGTTGCTCATGTTGCATAATTTACATGTATCAATGTAGTTTTTCGTTGGATGTTGCAACTGATGAAACAGCCTTGTGTGCTGATTTCTCTTTTTGACCAATTGCTTCCATCGATTGGAACTGGAGTTCCAAAAATGATAAAAACTCACCAATCATTGGTACGTCCTTTGGGTTGGTCAATGACTGGATGTACCTGATGTGGGTATTCCTGTCAAGTTTCTTCATCAATAGTTGAATCAGAATTGCATCCCATGATGTTTCAATTCCTAAATTATTTAAGGCCAATAAACACTCCCTGGTGGTGTCATGAAGGGCCTTAATTGATGGCGCCGATGACGTCACAGAAGGTTGATTAACTAACTTTTCTATCAGATTGGCCACAAGAATTCTTTTGTTGTTGTAATGATCTTGTAGCGTTTGCCAGGCGGTGCCGTAATTTGTTTCTGACAGAGAAAACTGGCTTATTAAGTGTTCAGCTTCCCCGGACAAATTGTTTTTTAGGTACCACATTTTTTGAATGACTGGAATTGGTTGTCTGTCTACCATTGCGGAGAACAAATCATGGAACTGACGCCATTTCAGATAATCTCCATTGAATTGTGGTATGGTCAATTTTGGCAGCTGTAATGAGTTCCCATTTAAACCATTATTCATTGATTCTGGTGTTTCGGTTTGCCTGCGCCTATCTTTGTGCTGAAGTTTGTCTGCTTCCACAGAAAGCCTCACCAGATTTTGATGCATTGAGTCATATAAGGCGTTGTATTCATTCTGGTCTAGGCCATATGCGGCTGGGTTTGTCAATTGATCATGAGCTTCATCATGTAGCGTTTCAATTTGTTCCCATAACTTCTTAATGGTGTTTATACAAGGGGCGCAAAAGTAATCCTCCTATCAGAAAATGCTATAAATTTTGCGATTGGCCCCTAATGTCAGTTCTATTTTGACATTTGTGTAGTAAACACATGCGAAATACACGTTAATAAACAATGTTACGCTACACTGCTCCAGAACGCGGAATATTGGTGACTATTTATTTGACCAATAATCGGTCGGTGACTTTCGGCACAACGTGAATTTCGTCGCAGATTTCCTGGCCGTCCAACGCCTACCGGTGAAACACTGCGACGTTTAGCCGCTCGCCTCGAAGAGTCTGGCACAACACGAGATGCTGCCAGGCGTGGCAGACCCCTGGAGTAGCCGTTCTGCAGAGAATATTGCTGCTGTAGCCGAGGATGTCATGGAAGCGCCGTCGACATCGACCAGACGACGTGCCACGCAAATGGGTATCAGTCGACGGTCTTTACAGCGAATTTTGGTACAAGATTTGAAGATGTTTCCGTACAAAGTCCAGACGCTGCATCAGCTGTTAGCTGCTGACCGCCAATCGCGTGTAACATACGCTCAAGCCATCCTAATCACCACCAAGAGGAAGATGATTTTTCATCAAAAATAATCATGAGTGATGAGGCCCATTTCCATCTTAGCGGGTACGTAAATAAGCTAAATTTACGCTTCTGGGGCACTGAAAAACGATGTGTAACCCACGAAGAGCCATTACACCCGCTCAAAGTCACTGAATGGTGTGCTGTTTTCGCTGGAGGAGTCATCGGACCTTTTTTCTTCGAAGACGTCGCGGGCCAAACGGTTACTGTGAATGGTGAGCGCTACAGAGCAATGATCAACGAGTTCTTTTTGCCGCAACTTGATGAATTGGGATTGGAAAACATGTGGTTCCAACAGGACGGTGCAACGGCACACACTGCACGTGCCACAACCGATATGCTGAAGGATGCATTTCCCGGGCGCCTAATCTCCCGTTTTGGCGATTTGCACTGGCCAGCAGTATCGCCTGATTTGACCGCTCCAGACTTCTTTTTGTGGGGCTTTTTGAAGTCGCGGGTTTATGTCAACAAGCCTCAGACTCTTGCAGCTCTTAAAGACAATATCCGTCAAGAATGTGAGGACCTATCGCCGGAAGTTTTGGCCAAAGTGATGGAAAATGCCATAAAAAGGGCTCAAATGACAATCAACTGTGGCGGCGGCCAGTTACATGACATCATATTCTCGACTTGATGTAAAAAAAAATTAAAATACCAAATAAAAATAATCCACAAGAAGAATCAAAGTTTTTCATTTTTTTTTTTTAAATTACAGCCAAAAAACATCGGAAGGTTATTTTTGCGCCACCTTGTATTTAGTAGTGTCCGACCGAGTACTCGGCTTCGGAGTTCGGCCAAAAAGTGAAGTTCGGCCAAGTTCGGTGTTCGTCCAAATTTTGGCCGAACTACCGAACTTTTTATGATTATTTATAAAAAGCACAAATAAATAACAACTGTGTTATATTTACTTTTCCGAATTTACAAAAAAACTACATAAAAAATACAACGTTGAATATGATAGAATATCAAAAAAAAAAACAACGATATTTAAATATCAATGTGTGTGAAAAAATTTTAAAAAGCCAAAAGAGTTAAAAAAAAAAATCCAAAAATATACCTACAAGACTTATAAGCAAATAATCAAATTTAATGCGATATAATTAAATATATAAAAAAAAAATTCGAATGGTAAGTAATCCTAAAAATTGCTTTTCTGTCATTACAATATCAAACTTTTTAATTTTAAATATTAAATATTAAAGTTTAAGTTTTTTTCTATATCAACTTAAAAATCGATCAACTATTTTTCTTTGACTATAAAATATAGTACAAATATTTTATTCTTTTTGTGTACATAAAATAGTACAACTATTTTCCAAATATGATTTTTTAAAAAAATACACCTATAAATTTGTATTTGGTTTATGTTTAATAACTTTTTGGTTTTAAAACAATTAATATTTTTTTTTTCAAACAAAAAGTTCGGCTTCGGCTTCGGCCGAACATTGATATTATGGCCGAAGTTCGGCTTCGGCTTCCGAAAAAAATTAATTCGGTCGGACACTAATATTTAGTTCGAAATATTGTTTTGGTTGATCCTCCGTAATATCCAGTCTATTTAATAGCCGTTTAAGAGGTGTTAAACGAGCCATTAACCTTCGGATGGTACCAGACGTATTATTGCAATCTTTATGAATGTGTGTATTATTGTGTGTTTTCGAAGTTCCGCTGCGGTCTGTAGAATCCTCATGATGGTCGCCATCAAGCAATTTTAGACGATTGGCTTCATTTCTGAACAGTTCCATGTGCTGCTGTGCTATGTTACTGATTTTGTCATAGTAGCCTTTCGAAAAATAATCCAGTTTCAATGGGTCATCGCATTTATCCCGTATTTCTGAATCTGTTTCTTGAAACTGTTCCCAAGACTCCAGAAGACGCTGCAACCGTTCCTCGAGATAGGCTGATGTTGCTTTCCTGTCTGGTGAATCCTTTTTGAAGTTTCTGATGATTTTCTGGATGACTTCGCCGGTTTCATTTTGAAGTTCCTAATAGTTTTCCAATTGTTGTCATTATTACAATATCAACTACTGTACTTAAGGGAAGGAAATTGGGCGCTGGATGGAAACCTCAAAATGCTGATGATCCGAATGTTGTGTGTTGAGACGGCCTTTAGGGTGTTTCGAGTCCCTTACCGCTGGTGCACAGTGGGATAAATCACAAAATTTGTGGAAATAATTCGGCAATTTGTTAACTTGTGGTCCGATTGCAATGAAATTTGGAACATAAAAGACATAAAATGGAGTTTAAGTTTTGACTTTGAACCTTCCAGACCCTTTGGGGGCGGCAAAATGGCTGCCCAAAGTTGGGTACTTTTTTCATAAAAATTTTGAGTGTTTGCCATTTTTTTGTTTCTCATCCGATTTTCAAAAAATTAACATATTAGTAATATTCTTGTAAAGATGAACAAAAAACATGCTTACATGTGTGAGTTACTTCCAATAGTTTCCGAGATATTCCGATTTGAAAATGTGAAATTCCAAATTTTGTCCGACTCAGGTCCAAAGTTTTTCGAATATCGGGAGAAAATTGGGACCAATTTTCGTTTTAAAATAACGCTTATTTAGCCAATAAAATTCTTGATTGAATAAAAAAAAAATTAGTTCAATATCTTGTTTCAGTCAAAAATTACATTAGTTTAAAGTAGAAATTAAAAAAAAAAGTAAATTTTGGCGATATTTTCCCCAAAAAGCACCAAACTTCTTATCGCTCCAGACAAATATTTTTCTTCTGAACATATAAAGTATGTATACTTTTCTGGAAGGTCTTTTTATATAAATGCGAGTTGTGGTAAAAAAATTTTGATTTGTAAATACTTTTCCCCCATCCGCTTCCAAAGTTGCCATATTTTTGAGGTAAATATCAACTTTAACCGGTTTTAGATACTCCAACCGATACCTAATGTAGTGTGTAAGGCATTTCCAATCCCCGCTTTAAATGACGACATGGCAGCAACATACGAAAAAAATCCCATTTTTGGAATTGTGGGATTGTTTTCAGAAAATCATAAATTCTGACATTTGTTTCGATTTGTTGACCTTAGAGTCTAGTTAAATCCAAAAAATCATTAGATTATGTCTATTAATAAATATTTTAGTGAATGTGAAAATTTTCATTTAAGCAAAAACTGAAATTTTTACTTTCATATTTGGATTACCCAAGTTTTTGTTTTACCAAGATGGCTAAATTCAACCTTTTTTAAAAAATCGCAATCTACAGGTAATTTTCTTTTCAACGATACCAAACACTGGTATGTTATGTTCATAACTCCTAAACAGAAAATCTTCAAAAGTTAGCCCTTATTCATATATTTCTTCTAATGTGTCCTCGTATTCACATCTTACATAATTGGGTCAGGTAAAAAGGGTTTTATGATGTTCTTCATTAATGATACTAAAGGTTTTGTGGGCCCACCCAACGTTGTAGTTGCATCAATTGAATCTTCAAATCACACTAAATTGGACACTGCAGAAATATCTAAAATTGACAATTTTATTAAATTATTTGATAAAAAAAATGCAGTCCGTTTCCGGCTCTATTCTGAAATTTAAAACAAAATATTATAAGTGGATGAATGATAGCCTGGAGATAAATTTTTTTGCTGTTGGTGCACCCTGTAAGCCTTATAATGATTTGTGTGCAAAATCTAAAAAAAAAAGAACATCGATTACTCTTTCTACGCATTCAAATACAGAAGTTTCTGACACGTTTAAGGAAATGTGAAAAAAGAAAATCGCCCTAAAGAGGCGTTGCAAATCGCAGATGCCATTGCTCTTATGTTGGAATTAGGGCTAAGCAAAAATAAATATCTTATTTTGAGAAAGGCTTTGAATGATAAAGGACACAAAATTCTGACCTCATATAACGCAATAAAGGATAAGAAGGATAGTATCTTACCAAAACCTATTGCTGTTAATGAACATGAAGCTGGCATTGAATTGTCTACTCTGCTCGAAAACACAGCATCTAGGATTGTTTCTGACTTTTCTAGAGATCAGCTGGAAAGAGTCAATAATTGCGATGTTGTACTAGTGTGCAAGTGGAGATGTGATGGCTTATCAGCCCTTCCTGAATACAAACATGCTTCCGAAGGCCAGAAAAAATCAGAATATTAGAGCGTATTCACGTCATCGTTAGTTCCATTAAGAATTCGCTCATATTCTACTACTGACCCTTCAACAAGTAATGCTTTCGATGATGTATGTATCAATTCAGCACCTGGAATCAATACTTTAAAAGGCAGACAGGCTTAAACATAGATAAACCACTTGCTAGTTGCGGAAGTACAAACGATGGCAATACAGCAAGAAGGTTTTTTAGAGATTTTGAAATTACTTCAATAATAACAGGAATTGACAAGGAGTTGCTTCGAAAGATCAACATCATGTTAATGGCAATTAATAGTAAACATAAACTAAATTCCTCAAAACTAGGTGTATATACCGACGAAATAACAAAACTTCTATTATCATTATATCCCTGGAAAGAAATGACACCAACAATTCATAAGGTATTGTGCCATGGAAAAATCATCATTGAATCAAACATTCTTCCTCTAGGTGAACTAACAGAAGAAGCTCAGGAAGCAAGGAATCGAGATTTCAAACATGCCCAATTGTTCAGTTCCAGAAAATGTTCAAGGCAATCACAGAACGAAGATATTTTCAATAACCTATTACTGTCTTCCGATCCCGTCCTGTCGTCAATGAGAAAACGATGGCTTTCTTATAACACATTGGCATCTGTAAATAATGAAGAATTAAAAGATTTGCTTTATCTGTTAGATATAAATAATGATTTGTCCGATTATTTTGTATTAAATAAAGAAACAACCTAATTTGTTTGTCTTTTTTTCATTAATGAAGAACATCATAAAACCCTTTTTACCTGACCCAATTATGTAAGATGTGAATACGAGGACACATTAGAAGAAATATATGAATAAGGGCTAACTTTTGAAGATTTTCTGTTTAGGAGTTAAGAACATAACATACCAGTGTTTGGTATCGTTGAAAAGAAAATTACATGTAGATTGCGATTTTTTTAAAAAAGGTAATCCAAATATGAAGGTAAAAATTTCAGTTTTTACTTAAATGAAAATTTTCACTATTCAATAAAATATTTATTAATAGACATAATCCAATGATTTTTTGGATTTAACTAGACTTTAAGGTCAACAAATCGAAACAAATGTCAGAATTTATGATTTTCGGAAAACAATCCCACAATTCCTAAAAATAAAAAAAAAAAATTCCAAAAATGGGATTTTTTTTGCTGCCATGTCGTCATTTAAAGCGGGGATTGGAAATGACTTACACACTACATTAGGTATCTGTTTTAGAATCTAAAACCGGTTTCCACTACCCAATTGGAGGCGTGTACAAATTTTAACTGTGAGTTAAAGTTGATATTTACCTCAAAAATATGACAACTTTGGAAGCGGATGGGGGAAAAGTATTTACAAATCAAAATTTTTTTTATCAAACTCGCATTTATATAAAAAGACCTTCCAGAAAAGTATACATACTTTATATGTTCAGAAGAAAAATATTTGTCTGGAGCGATAAGAAGTTTGGTGCTTTTTGGGGAAAATATCGCCAAAATTTACTTTTTTTTTTAATTTCTACTTTAAACTAATGCAATTTTTGACTGAAACAAGATATTGAACTAATTTTTTTTTTATTCAATCAAGAATTTTATTGGCTAAATAAGCGTTATTTTAAAACGAAAATTGGTCCCAATTTTCTCCCGATATTCGAAAACCTTTGGACCTGAGTCGGACAAAATTTGGAATTTCACATTTTCAAATCGGAATATCTCGGAAACAATTAGATGTAACCCACACATGTAAGCATGTTTTTTGTTCATCTTTACAAGAATATTACTAATATGTTAATTTTTTGAAAATCGGATGAGAAACAAAAAATGGCAAACACCCAAAATTTTCTATGAAAAAAGTACCCAACTTTGGGCAGCCATTTTGCCGCCCCAAAAGGTCTGGAAGGTTCAAAATCCATGTTCCAAATTTCATTGCAATCGGACCACAAGTTAACAAATGGCCGAATTATTTCCACAAATTTTGTTATTTATCCCACTGTGTGGTGGGGGGAAACTCAAAATTACAAAAAAAAAACCGTTGGCAATAAACCGTTGGCTGATTATCAGCAAGTTGCGTGTTTAAAGTGTTTTTAGGATGTTTCGAGTCCCTTACCGCTGGTAGGGGGAAACTCAAAATTATTAAAAAACGTCGGGGTCACCAAATTGTTAAGAGATATTTAGCAGAATGCAGTTCTAACACTTAAATTGCAACTATGCTAATTTTTCTTTCTCTGTTGTAGATGAACTTCAAGCACTTGTAACTTGGAGTTCGGCGATCTATGAATTAAAGAATGTTCTTTTTATTACTGATAATATTAATGAATTTTATTCAATTATTTATACTAAAATTACTGTTTATTTCACTCAATTATATTAACTTAAAATGTATGGCTTTTTAGCCAATCAGAGTCGAGAATGCTAAAACTTGCTGAGTTACCATTATTTTCTTTAAAATTGGTGTATAAAATTTACGTCTTCCCAACCAAAGCATGCATTTAATGCCACCTGATATTCATGTGACAATTTTTATTCACATAACGTGTAATCTGAAACACTTAACATTAAGGTGGCTCACAAAATGAAAATTAATATTAGGGTAACTCAATAATCACAAGTTTGAACAGATGTAAATAATTGTTGACGTAGAATTATCATCAATGGTCACTGTACTTTCAAACATTTCTTTAGCTTCTACAATTAATTCACCAAAACCATTCATTATTTTTGTTATTGGTTGTACGATAACATTTTCCGGGACACCCGATTTACTTATGAGGGTAAATTTACTTCCAATATCTGCAAATGCTAAGAATTTTGTATCATTAACTTGTACCTGTTTTAAACAAACAAACAATTTCCATCTTTTTATCTTTCACTATGGCTACAGTTGACTTGGTTTTACATTGATTAGCATCATGACCGACTTTTGAACAAATTGTACATTTTTATTTTCGTTGAGGCTGAGGACACCTTGACAGCAATATGACCCCAATTGTTACAGTTGAAACACTTTGGACCTTTACGTTCATTAAGTTGTCCAGTATTTGCAGCTTTTGTTGTAAACTTTCTTTACCAGCATTAACGTAGAAATATTTTCATTACATGTTCGTAGATTCATAGCCAAAAGAGTTCGTGTCAAATTACCGTCGTTCAGACCATTTATGATATACGACAAAATTGAAAAATCATCGATATCACCTTTACGACCAATTGCCAGCATTGAATAATAATATTCAACAAATGACTCGCTGTTATTTCTTTTACGTGCCATGAGTTCTCGGTGTGTATCAGCAATACTCACTTTACAGGGAAAATCTTTCAAAAATAACCTTTTAAATTCTTCCCATGTTTCGATTACTGGTAACGCATCTATCCAATTTTTAGCCAGACCCTTCATCTTATGATGTACAGCAAATAATACGGTTTCGTCAGACCACCCATGTAGTCGTTGCAGCCTTTCAATTTCTGATAGGATCAAAATCCGGAATCACAACAATATAATCCCTTAGAGAACCGGAAATGCCTGATGAATGTGTTGTGGTGCGTGCTGTCGTTTGGCCACTAACCGCATCTTCATAACTACTGTCAATACGGTTAGCATTAATCGTCAATTGATTTACACTTTGTGCCAAATTAAGCACTACACTCTTCAAATCATCAAGTTGTTGTCGCATTGATTCGACTGACTGATCACTAAAACCATAGAAATCATCTTCAAACGCTTCATCTTCGATTTCAACCTCTTATTTGCCGCCATAGATTTCAACAAGCTTCGAAATCTTTTCGTTTTTATTTCCCGACACAGTCAGTTTCTTATATTTCAGCAGTTTATTTAACTGCTCTAATTTAATATCTTTAGATTTATCTTCATTTTATTTAATTGTAAGTATTAAAAAAAAATACTTTTATTTAATAAAAATTAATTTTTCCTTTCGTCTAAAAGCATTTATTAGCACTTCAAATCTTTTTCCTTAATTTCACCCCTTTTCTTCAAACAACGCCGATCTTCTTTTTTTTTCCTTGAAAAACTTTGCCAAACGTTGCTTGCTTTTTTCTTTAGAACTTTTGCTATCTTCTTTTCTCACTTCCTTGTATCTGTGAGATCAACTTTTTTCTTTGCTTTTTCGTTTGCCGTTGTTGTCCTTACTTAACGTCAACACTGTTGCCAATTTTTCTCGAGAAAAACAACTAAATTCGTCTCAAAAATCTCTAGAAATAGCTGGAAAACCTCTAAATTGGTAACACTGAACGTCAAACACATGCAAATCTCTTTAAGCTATTCCTTTTGTTTCTTCCAATTTTCTTTTCTTTCTCTATTTTTACTTCTTATTAGAAATTGAATTCACTTTTGTTCTTTAATATTTATTAAATTTGTAGGCATTTAGAACTTTATCCCACTTCTGATTTGTCAAAGGCACCGCGTTTATAAAGATTATTTCATTTATTCAGTTATTCAGTTATTAAATAAAGGAAAACAAAGTTTATTGTAAATTAGAGAAATATAATAAAATAAGTTGTAATGTGTTAACGCCTCTACTTTTCTATACGACCGCTCTTAACGCTCGCTCAACGATGACTGACTGCGAAGTTGACATTCTATTCATACAATAAAATACTACACCGAAAACAGTTCTCAGTTATTTTTTAATAATTTTTTAACTGAGTCTCAGTTGAAGAAATACCGCTTAATAAGGCTCAGTTATTTTACATTATATAATCCCATTACAATTTTTTCTAACTTTTTGCGCAACTTTTTTATTAGTTTTGTTTTCATTTCTTTTTAACGTTTATTAATAAATTTAACATTAAATTGTTCTTGATTTACCGCTTATCTATTCTTTCTATCAAAATCTGCATTCTCTATAAAAATTTCAAATTGAATTCACATTCACAATTATGCACGTACGCGATATTTTATAAATCCATGTTTTCGACCTAAAAATTAGTAAATATGATTTACATAATTTCATCAAATCTAACAAAAAAGGATAAGGCTTCATTAGTCTGTAGGGTCTTCAAATTACTCGGGTTTTATTTTGTTCGAGTAAATGAGTAACTCGATTTTGATGTTTTTAACTTACTCCATTAATCGAGTAAGATTTCAAAATTACTCGAGCAACTCGAATAATTTTAATAGTTTTAGTTCATTAATTTTTACTTAAAAATTTATAATAAAACACAAAATAAACATTTAATTGAATATAATAATGTCTTATATTTTAGACATTGGTCTCGGTGCCGAACGTCTTTTCTAAAAAATTAAAAATAACATAAAAATAATCTCGATGTATATAAAAACAAAAAACTAATAAAACTTTAAAAAATATTACATGAGCCAGAGTAAAAACTAAAATTGTTTTTATATAAATAGAACACGTTTGGTTTTCAAAGTTTAGTAACGTCATGATGCTAGCTAGGAAAAATTAAGCAAAATTGATGATTGATAGGTTTTTTGTTAAAGCTCTACCTATTATGGAGGCTCTAGATTTTCTTAAACTTCGGAGTATCAACCTAGCTAATATGTTTGATTTGCTTTATTTTTGTAAATATACGGAGGTTGAAAGCTCGTTATAAATTAAAAAGAAAATATTTTTATTTACTCGATTAGTTGATTAATAGGCCAAATTGTTCCAGTTATTCGTTACTCGAAATAAGTCACTTTAATATGCTCGAACAGTTGTTTGATTAAAATTCAACGATTAATCGAGTAACGGTTAACCGACTGAATACCCTATTCGTCTGTATATTTTCCAAAGTACGTATTTGAACACCATGAGCTGTTCATTTTTGTTTTTTCTTGTTTCAACGTACAAGAAAGATACAACAAAAAATGTTTCCATTAAATTTGTTTTCATTAGTAAATAAACCTTGCATCTCATTCTCATGAGTATGGTATGATTGTTTCTCGATCCTAGAATGAAAAATGAATCGTAAACAATTTGGTGCGTTTTAACATGAAAAAAAAATATTTTCTCTTCTTGAAAAGGGAACGGCGAACAAAAAAAATATGAACGTATTTTACAATGTGTGTAATATATATGATACTTATTTGTTCTTTTTCACAATTCTGTAATATTAATAAAATGGATAAAGACTTTAGAAATTGTATTATTGTTAATTGAAATTTAAAAATATACATTGTTTACAAAACAAATTAATTGGTGTTCCTTATATTGGAAGTTAATTAATTAAATTGAAAAATTCAAAATTATTTTTAATTTGTTTTTTTAGTGACATATTGGAGAGTGTGTGGGCAATATTGAAATATTTGTTTTTTGAAATTTGTTTTTTGATGTATAAAAATTAATGAATTAAATTAAAAATGCATATATATATTATTGAGATATAAAAATTAATCAAAATAAACGTCGTTTCATGCAATACGGCATTCACACTAGAAAGCAAAACATATGTTTTGCCAAAACACGTATTAAAGCTCTTTAATCCATTCAAGCAGTTCTTTATTCTTTTCCACTCGTTTTGGCAAAACACATGTTTTGCCAACTAGTGTAAATGTTAATTTTTCAAATCTTTTGACAAATTTAAAGTATTGATCAATTTTAATTTACCGAAATGAAAATTTTAAAAAATCTTTTCCATTAATGACATGTTTCCATTGTTTCCTCTAATAAAACCCGTTTAATTTTGATAGTTTACCTGTTTGATTGCTTTTCTCTGTTTGATTACTTGTCTCTGAGTTTATACAGATATTTTATAAAAAATTTTGGACTCATTAGTGAAAATAGGAACATAGTTTGTTTCATAAGTAAATAGGAACATAGTTTTAGACAATAGGAACATAGTTTTAGAACATTTATTAGTTGATCTTTAACGCGAGTGGCGCGGCACGTGTAATAGAAGTTTAATCAAAATGAATTACTATACTGTTTTAGAAAATGAAAATAAATTAGAGTGCACTGAGTGCAAAAAAAAATTAAGTGGTACAAACAAAAACAACATTTTGCGACACTATAAACTTATTCATAAAAAAGATATTGTGATTGCAAAAAAAAAGAGCAAATAATGATGTATGCAGTGTTGGTTCGACTAAAAAAACATCTAAAGTCCCGGTAAAAATAAATATTGACAAAAATGATTTTTTAAAATGTTGTGTGGCTTTAGTTGCGGTTAGAAATTCGCCATTTCGCATATTTGACGATCGTGATTATTTTAAAACTTTAATCTCACGATTAGAAGAGGCATTTGATACCAATTTAAATTCAAGGAATATTGTGAAGGTACTGGAGTCATCCAGTATTAAAATTCAGGAAAGTATAAAAGGTAAAGTTAAAAATGAAATGGTATCACTAAAACTGGACATTGCGACAAGATTAGATCGTAGTATACTTGAAATAAATATTCAGTACATGAAAAATTATACAATATGCATTAGCACCTAAGGTAAGTACATTTAAAATTATACAATTTTTAAACAATTCTCAGAATTTTAATTTTCCTTTTTTTATCTTTTATTTTTTTTTATCTTAAATGTTAAAAATGACAAAGGATGGTTAAACACATTTTTAAACTTACAAATTATAGTAAACAATTTTTGTTTTTAGCAATCGATTTTTGAGAACGGTTAACTAAACGTTTACTATATTTTAATGACGTTTACTTATTTTTCCTACTTTTTACACGTTGTTAATAATTACACACACAGGGAAAATATCAGTTGGAATTCGTTCGATATTACATTATTTAAGTTGGTACACAAATATTTTAGCTGTATGTGCATACAAATGTTAATCAGGACCAGTTAGCTTGTCTAGTGCAAGTTTAAAAATTAGCTTAACAAACTAACTTTCTTAGTGACAGACAATTGGTTGATTTCCCTAATTATAAAATTTTAAATATGGTTGGGAAAACTACTAGTCGATGCAACTATAAAAAAAAAATCTTCAGTAAACACAGCCGTTTTATTATAACTATAACCCTTGCTCTCAATTGCCGCAACTATCATACCTTGTTCTGAAAAAAATAATTGTTATTTGCTATTTATGTCAAATTAATTATTTAAAAATAACAAAAAGAAAATTATAACAAAAAAATTTTTAGTAAAACATATAAGAACAAAAATTTTAAATTCTTAGAAAATACGGAATAAAATTAAACAAACACGATGGAATAGTTGCAAAAAACAAGAAAAAGATGCTGATGTGGTAAGCTTAAATTTTGTGTACATATAAAAGAAAATGATTGTAGTTGCTCGTTTTTCTTTCAGAATTGAAAATATATTTGTAAGACGGATTACTAGAATGCGCAACATTTTTCTTCTTAAATTATAAAAACGGGTGCTTCAAATATGGGGTAAAATTGAAGAAAACTAACATGTTAACACAACTACTTAGTAACGGTATTGCTCTATCTAGCGCAGTTTCGAAAAGATGTTTTATAATTTTTAAGTAGAGCCTACGGTCTAGACCGTTATTCCGGGTTTCCCGGTCTTCGGTTTACCCGGATAGACCGAAATACAGGGTAGAACGAAAACACGGAAATCCCAGAAAACCTGGCTACACCGAAAACCAAGTAGACCGGTCTACTCGTAAAAACCGGTCAGCGCGATTAAAACAAACTACTTTTTGCATAAAAAATATGTTATGATTTTTTAAACACAAAATCACATTTAAAAAAAAAAAAAATGACTAAAAAAATATAAAAAATTAGTATCTTTTTTTCAAAAAAAGTACTCTTTTGAAGAAACTAACCTTTTCAAAATAGTATCATCTTTAAAAAAGTATATTTTTGAAAAAAAATATCTTTTTCAAAATAGTAAATTTTTAAAAAAGTACCTTTTTAAAAAACAGTACCCCTTTTCAAAACAATACTTTTTCACCAAAAAAAACTCCCTTTTTCAAATAAATTACCTGTCCAAAAAAGGACCATAAAGAAAAGTATCTGATTTCAACAAGAACATTTTTTCAAAAAAGTACTTTATCAAAGGAGTTTTTTTTTTAAGTACGTTTAAAAAAAGTTTTTTTTTTCTTTAAAAAGTATCAAAAGATATATTTTCCAATTAAAGTTCATTGTTTCACTTTTATCAAAATAAGTGACTTTTCAACAAAAAAGTATCTTTTTAATGGTACTTTTTTTTAAAAAGTCACTTTTATTGAAAAACTAACTTTTTTAAAAACGTACTTTTTTTAAGAAACGACATTTTTTTTAAGGAATGACATTTTTCATTAAAAAGGGTTATTGCTTGAAAAAGATACTTTTCTGGAGAGGTATTCGTTTTTGAACAATTTACTTTTTTTGGAAAAATGTACTATTTTTATAAATGTACTTATTTTGAGAAAAGATACTATTTTGGAAAAGTGACATTGTTTTTAAATGTATCTTTTTGGAAAAATTGTACTTTAAAAAAAAAAAAAAGATATACTTACGATGCTTTTTTTAAAAAAAAAGTAGTTTTTTTTTGAAAAAAGATTTTTTTTTTGAAAAAGTTTAGTTTTTCGAAGAGGTAATTTGTTGAAAAAGGATATTTTTTGTGAAAAAGTTACTTTTTTTTGAAAAAGGATAGTTTCTTTGAAAGATGTACTTGAAAACATATTTTTTGAAATCAATATAATTCTTTTGGAAAAAGAGTACTTATTTGTGAAAAATGCAATTTTTTGAGAAAATGCAATTTTTTGCGTTAAAAAAGGGTATGTTTTTATGCAAAACGTACATTGTTCTAATCGCGCTGACGGTTTTTTATAAGTAGACCGGTCTACTCTTTATTTCAATCATATTTATATTCACTGTATATTTATTTTAATAAATAAAAATAAAAACATTGGATATGGTGTATTACTTAATTAAATTCGGTTCGATCTACTTAATAAATTCAATTGTGACAACATGTATTTTTTTTTCAATTCCGTATGTATAATTGAATAGTCAGTACTCATAGCCAAATATTAATGACTTCAATTGAATTTCTAAGTAAAATAAATATTAGTAAATGTAACTATCAAAATTCGGTTGGCAAAAAATTCGGTTGCAGCAATTGGTTCTGTTTTCTGTGTGCAGGCACATTTTAAAAAATCACACATCAAATTCAAAAAATACCAATTTTTATTTAAAAATTGCATTTGATTTTCAAAAAATACTAAACGTAATTTAAAAAGACCAATTGTAATTTCAAATTTGCATTCGTTATTACAAAAAATATATTTTTATGTAAATCTTTTTTTCTACTACATTTAGTATCTTTTTCAGATTTTTATTATAAATTATTAACACATTTATTATTTTTTTATTAAAAAAAAATGTTTTTTAAATACAGCGGTCCGAACCGCGGATTTTTAAAAATGCATTTATCTTAAAAAATGTATTTATTTATTATTTTTTAGGAATGATCCATTTACAAAAAAAGACATAAGACAACTTACTTGCCTTCTGATATATATAACAGCGCTTTTTTAAAACACTTCCCATTCAATTTTTTTTAATCAACAAAATAACGTTAAACATCTTCGTTTCGGTATTTTAACGTTATTTTGACTTGATTCAAGAAATTTTAAAATCAAACAGGTAAACTAGCAAAATTAAACCGGTTTTTTTAGAGGAAACATTGGAAACGTGTCATTAATGAAATAGCAAATTAAAAATAATTTTGAATTTTTCAATTTAATTGATTAACTTCCAATATAGGGAACACCAATTAATTTGTTTTGTAAATAACCTAAAACTTATCAATAATATTTAACGTTTGTATTTCACTTTATATGATAAACTAGTAATATAGGGTACAATATTTTATTTTGAAATAATTTATTGACAAACAACTATTTATCAATAATATTGAACGTGTATTGTTGTCACTGTATATTTTTAAATTTCAACCTGAACTGGTTTTAAGATTTTCGAAAAAAATGTGTTAAATCTGGTACTTTTAATTAACTAATGTTCATGCTTTTAAGCAATCTTACGGCTTGTTTTTACAATACGTGTATAATTTCAGACGAACGTGTGGCAACCGAACGCATACGTAAGGAAATGAGTTTTTATAATTCGTTCGTGTGTCTTACGTTTGAGTACGTTAAGCTTTATGTTATGTCAAGCAGTAGAGATTGCCATGTTGCCGCCGAAATCATATAATAATTTTCAATTTCAATCATTTTAGTATTATTTTAACATTTATTTTTTATTTAAAGGAAATTAAATTTATAAACCATTTAAATGTTTAAATTTTATTCATTTTTTAATATTGGGATACTTCCCGTTAAAATTCTTAAATTTGCAAACATACATATGTATTTACAATTGTAACTATTTTTTGTATTATATACATAATTCTCTTTTTGGAAATATGTATAAAAAGAACTTGATTTTTTTTTTAACATAACGGTCCTTGTTTATATATCACGTAGACAATTTTAGCTAGCCACTAACAATTAGAAAATTAAAAATTTAGTCAGTAAAAAGGCACGTAAGCTACAAATTGTTTTAAAGCGCTCACTCGCTAATAAAAATTGAATAAATTAATAATACTAAAGCACAAGGAGTGCTGTTAAAATTTGTATTTTATTAAAAGCTGGCTCATTTTTAAAGTGCCGTAACAGCCATGACATTGCTTTTCGGTTTTGGTTAGTTTATTTCATATACAAATAACTCATTTTTCGTTGGTAGATGGCAACATAACACTATAAATGAAATATAAACAAAAACAGCTGATTTTTGCTTGAAAAAAAAAATTAATTTATTTTGTTTAGAAAACAATAAAGTGGATATAAAAATATAATTTGTATAAAAAAAATAACAAGAACATTTACAACTAAAAATGTAAATAAATATAAATATAAACGAAAATAAAAATAAAAAGCAATATTCTTTTTTTATTACAATTTTTTGTTAAAAAGTATTACAGTAAAACCCGGTTAAGATGAACTCCGAGGGACCAAAAAAATTAGTTCGTCTTAAGCGAGGTTCGTATTAAGCGGGTATTTATAACGATTAAAAATATGTATTTATTAAAACAAAAACAAGATTTTTACATAAATAAAAAATAAAATTAGCATTTCATGCATTCACAATTAAAAATTCAATTAAAATTCTTCATTAAAAAACAAATCTGTTATTTTTTTCTGAATGACTGAATTAACGATTTCATTCGTTATAAGTTTTTCTATTACCAAAATATGATTGTCAGCTTCTTCGGCACACGATTTTGTTCGAATATATCACTTGACAAATTTTCAACATCGGCAGGATAAACCTGATAAAGTATGTGACGTCAAAACATTAGCATCTATATCTAGAAAGTCATCCACGGATATGAAATTCATATTAGGTCTATCCCATTAAACGGATAAAGAGTGTACTAAACATGGTAATTTGTATGAAAACGAGTTTTTGGGACTGCTTAAAACAGTTCGCAATAACCGACGGTTCGTATTAACCGAGTTCGTATTAAAAGATGTAGTTTATATGTAAATTGTTGCCAAAACGTCGGGACTTTTAAATTAGTTCGTATTAACCGAGGGTTCGTCTTAACCGAGTTTTACTGTATTTTTTTTTTTAATATTAAATTGTGTTGCCTTTTTTCTTTGACGAATACTTTTTTGTGAACGTCTGTTTTTGACATTTGTGACGTTTCAAATCGCATTGTGGAAACCAGAAAAAGAGACGAAAACGACAACTCTTACGTTTTCACTCAATTCAAAGTGACATTTGCGATACAAAACCCCAAAATGAATTTCTTCACTCATTTACACGAATTTTTTGAGTGACACGTCTTACAAAAACAGACCGTTAATTTAATTTTAAAGTTAATTTGTGTTGTTTAATGTATTCTCTGCATAAGTTTTGTATAATTGAAATACAATTTTGATTATATACATTAAAAAATAGGCATTTAAAAAACGCATAAAAAACAGTTTCTCTTAAAACCAGCTGTCATACAAAATTTAATAGATGTTGAGTATTTTGTTCCTTCTTTAGTCTTTGTGTTCTTTGATTTGCGTGAAAGTTTTCTCTCGTAAGCGAGTGTGAGTCAAAAGTCACTCACGTGAAAATTTTGTGTTATCACCGGCTTGTGATAATTAAATTAAAAACGAAATAAAGTATTTAAATTTAATAAAGATGAAATGTGTATTTGTAAACTTAATGTTTATAGAGATTAATAATGTAGTGTGGTCAAATTGGCAATTTGAAATTGCAAACAAATATACGTTCAGGTAAACAGACTAAAGCGAACGACAAGGACAAACATCTTAGGTAATTCCTTGTTTAATTTTTTTTATTCCAAAAAAGGGTTGTATATGTGATATTTAGTTATTTTTTCCGTTTCGTTTCTAGAATTATCCGTTTCGTTTCTAGAATTATTATCCATTATCTAAATTATCATTTAGACAACCATTGATGGAATTAGTTGAAAGATAATTTTGTTTATGTTATATATAATTATTTCTATATATTTTCAGATATTACATTAATTCATGTCGTCAATGTGGAAGTATGAACATTTTTATATTTTTTTGTAACTTATAACCAGGGACAGGAACTTCATTCACTAAAACAGTGATTTAGGCGCCATAATATGCATGAAAAATCTGAAAACATGAAAACTAAAAAAATATGCACTTACATTTTTTTTTAATTAATTATTTGCACGTTTTTAAGCAATTTTAAATAAATTTTAAAGGTAATTTGTATTGTCTAATACAGTCTTGAAATATACACATTTAAAATCCCACTAAAACCTGTATCTCATAATTTCCAGTTGGCAAATAAAATTTAAGAGTACGCTTAAAAGGGCTTGAGCAGCTCGGATCCTCTTTAGTTTATATTATTTATTTACGAAAAACTAAGTAAATTCCAATAAAAAAAATATGCAAAATAAGTAAAAATGTGCAATAAAAACAGGCATTTAAAGCGAAATATGCAAAAAAAATGCTTTTATAGCTAAATATGCTAACATATGCACTAACAAATCGATTCCATTTTAACGCAAACTCTTTGATTCGCAGACAGACATTTTGTTTACAGTGTACGATAAGCAGGAGTGCCCAAAAGTTCCTTATGGAAGAGCAAACACCAATACAATTAAAGAAAAACTAATTTTTATTCAATATTTTTTGTTGTAAAAACCAATACATTCAAAGATAAAAGAAAAAAATATTTCAATGTTTACCAGCAAAGCATACGAAAGTGTTGTTGCTTTGCGCTTGCGTGTATACAGTGAAGAACGACAAAAAAACTAATAGGACAAAGTTGTTTGTGTATTTCGTATTGCTAGTGCTGAGCGCTCTATATGTGTATAAAAACACACAGCCTATAGCTAAGTGTTTTTACAAAAACAATTGAGTACCAAGCGCATAGGCCTTGGGCACCCCTGAACTAAAGTATAATTGTTAGTGTCCGACCAAACAGTTCGGCCAGAAAATGCATTTGGTCTGTATTCTTTATTTTAAAACATTATGGACAAATTTGGCGAATGGAAAAATGTTTATTGGGCTGATTAAGAGACGATTTCGAGTGACAAATTTTAAGAAAAGTCCGTAGTTAAGCAATAGATTCACTGTTCGGCCTTCAAAATTTCGGCCAAATCGAAAATAGTTCGGCGGCCGAACTTTTAAGTTTATAGCTAAACTTTGGCTTTTTCCTTAAATTTTATACACAAAATCGAATTAAATTGGCTTAAGAAACATGTTTCCAATACAAAAATGTATAATCATTGCCTGTAGATACCCAAAAACCGACCAACTATAGTTTTTTGGCCGAACTGTTCGGTCGGACACTAATAATTGTTCTACAAATTTGTTGAGCTTTTTTCAGTCTACTAATATTCAGCAAAAATGTTGGTAACTTTTAGCAAGGATTTTTTTAATTTTAATCAACTAAGTGTGAGCAAAACTTTTGCTGAATCTACTAATTTTGTTACTAAAAATCAGTTAGTGATTTTCAGCAAAAGATTTTTCTGACATTAGCAATTTTTTTGTAGGTACCCTTCTGACTAATAAAACTTTGCTGACTGCCATTTAACTCTATGTACAAGAAAAAGATAACAAAACTAATTTCTGAAGGTATTTTCCATAAGCTAATCAGGCCTAAAAATAAATCAAGTCAATTACATTATTTACCCGACGTTTCGTCAATTTTTTGTTGACTTTTTCTAGGGGTTTCGTCTATTTAAAATAATAAAACATTACATTAGTACAATAAGCATTAATTAAAACATGAATTACATGAACATTTTTCACATTAAAACATAATTACATTTAACTATAAAACACAGCTTAAATAATTATCACAGTTCGATTTCTATTGCAATGCAACTATGTAGCTAGCGCTTATGTTATTTGTATCCTCTTTTAAGTTCATTGTTTTTGTTTATTTTGTTGTATTCGTAAGCTTTCTATGGTAAATCTTTTTCTTTCGTTATTCTCTTTATCTAATATTCTTATTTTATCAAAATCAGCTGTGTGTCCTGTATTTCGCATATTCCTTTTTCAATATCCATCTTGTGTTCGTTCATTCTTGTTTCTAAATTTCTTTTTGTTGTTCCTATGTATATTAATTGGCAATCATGATCGTTGGTTCCTTTACATCCTATTTCGTATACAACGTTGTTTTTTGTTCTTTTTTGATCGGTGCTTTAACATTAGAAAATAACTTTTTATTGTTGTGTTGGGTTTATATGCAAAGTTTATTTTTGCTGATTGTTTTCCTTAAATTCTTATTGTCAGTGAGTCCAGGGACGTATTTTACACTGTAAAAATGTTTGTCATTGTTTACTGTGGTGTGTTTTTGAATATCGTTGAAGTTATTTTGTTTTACTAAGTTTTTTGGGGAAACTGATGTTGGTGAGGATTTCTGTCAGCCTTTTTATATTTTCGGTGTCAAATGCTTGATCACTTATACTCAATACTCTAGAGATGAGGTTTTTTGCGGTGTTGATTTTCTGATTAATGGGCTGCGTTGAATTGAAATTAATAATTCGTCCCGAAGAAGTGTTCCTTGTGTACCAATCAAAAATAATCCTATCAATGCAATTTCACCTTTTACCTTTTTCTCTACCGTAAATTTGATTTTTGGGTGGTAATTGTTGAATGTTTTTAGAATTTCATTTACATCGTCTAAGTTTACTATCGCTAGAATATCATCTACATACTTGGTTATGTAATTTATGTGAATGTTTTTTGTTTTTAGTTCTGATATTGCTTCGTGAAGTAAGTTATCCAGTATTATATCCGCTATAGTTGGGAACAGAGGGTTGCCCATTAGCATGCCAAATATTTGGTTATAGATTTTATCTCCATAGACGAAATAGTTGTTGTCAATGAGGCAAAATTGGAGTATTTGTAGAAAACTTGATCTATTTATTCCTGAGTGGTCTTTTATAGTATTCCATTTATTCATTATATTACGTATTGCCAAATGGACAGGAATATTTGTAAATAATGATATTACATCGAAGGAAACTATAATATCTCTCTCAGAAAGATTTTTATTTTCTACTTGACTTTTCATTTGGATTGAATTTTTCACGTTATATTTTTCAGATATTAACATGGTACTTGCATTGATGAAACGATAGGTCTGAGAGTCATTTCCGGTTTATGAATCTTGGGTAATCCATAGATTCTCGGGGCTGTGGCTGCAGAACACATTAAAAATCGTTTTTAAAATAGGTCAATGTTGCCGTTTTTTGTAGTTCAGAAATAATATTGTTACTGTCCTTTTGTAGTTTTATAGTTGGGTCCGATCTTGATGTTCTATAAATATTTTTATCCTGTAGTAAATCATTCATTTTCTGCTCGTAATCACTCCTGTATACTGCTACCGTTTTGTTACCTTTGTCCGCTTGTATAATGACTATATTTTTGTGTTTTCCACAAATTTTCTTGTTTTTTCGTAAATTGTAAGTATGAATTTTTCCTTTGGTGTGTTTCTAATTTTTCGATTAAATGTTACTATGTCATTGGCTAATTTCGTTCTGGCTATATCATTTTCCTTACCATAATTTTCATATATTTCTTGAATGCATTGTTCAATGTCCGCTATAATGTGAATTGGGGAAAAATTTTGTTTTTCAACCGGAATCGCGAATTTTTTGCCTAATGATAACATCCACCTTCATTCTAATGGGATCTTTATATTAGTTTTATTCTCAAAAAATTTTTCATTAAATGTTAGCCCGTAAGTTTTAAACCTTTTTTTCTTTCAGTGTATTAAGTTTTTTCCTTTGTCCCTCTCCCACGCTTTTCGTTATGTGTTTAGGTTTGTCTGTTTGTTTATTTTTTAATGTTTCGTGATCTGCTTCAGTCAACATATTGCTAATCCCAGTGTTGAGATGAAAAAGTTTTCGTCTAATTAATTTAATATTTGTGTTCGTTTGTGATATTTCTAAGTTCAATATTTTCTTATGAAAATTATGTTCAATTTTTATCAGTTTCCCTTTTATTGTATTGCATTTAAAACTATTTTTGTACTATTTTATTTATTACAATAATGCTACGACACTTGCTTACTTCTATATCTAAACTACCCAGGTAGAAAAATACAATCTTTAAAACGTTTTAAAAGCATTTTTCATGATGGTTCAAGCGTTTTCAGAACATACCAAATTACAAATTTAAAGCGTTTTGAGAATGTGCAAAATGATAACCCAAATTTACGGTCTGAGGATGGTATTTTATAACGTTCTCAAAACATTGCAAAACAAAATTTTTGAAATGCTTTTTCAATCGTTAAATAAGTATTTGCAGAACATTTTGGCTTACAGTTATTAAGCGTTATGAAAACGACCCAAATGATAACCGCTTTGAGGGTTGTAATTTTGAACATTGTCAAAACGCTCGAAAGAAAAATTTGATTGAAAATAGATTGTTTTGAGCAGTTTCTGTACTTAGCAGTCGCCAACCAGCGGCTTGTCTGTGTCAAAATTTTGGATGGTGTTTCAGTTTCAAACTGATGTAATAAAAAATCTGTAGAAAATAAATGTTGTAAAAAAATACTTTTTTCACAAGTTATGTACTTATTACCCTTTAATTCTTCATATACTTAGGTTGAACTGAAATTTTCTTTGCCTACACCCTTATTTGGCTTTCCGCATCCACTAAACTGTTGTTGCAACTCGTTTGACATTATAACAGAGAGAACAGCTGCAATCGCAAAAAAAAAAAGTATTTCTAAAGTACTATTGGCAAATGTTAGAAAAACGCTTTAACTCAATGGTTTTACATTGGTTTTATTTTATAAACCGTTGTAAATTTTGTACGATAAGAACTTCTTAAGTACTTTTTACAAACGTTGGAAAAACGCTTTGAACCAATGTTTTTACAGTGTTTTTATTTCACAAATATTTGTAAGTTTTGTATAAAAAGTATTCCTAAAATACTTTGTCCGAACGTTCGAATAGCAATCCAAAATAATGTTTTTTAAATGCTTTTTTTTCGTATTATTTGCAATTATCGCTTTGGAAACGCTTTTATTTTAGTACCATCAAAAACAAACGTTTTGAAAACTCTTCGTTTTTTCTACCTGGGTAATTAAGCCTTTACCATGACCCAAATTGTATTTAAACTTTTTTTTCGAAATTCATTTTATTTTTTTGTCTTTAAAATTAATATTTGTTTTGAAAAACTTTTTAAATTTGCTTATTTGTATTCGCAGGGTAAAAATAAATTTTATTTGACTACAACATTAGTCGATAGCAATTAATTCAGTTAATTTGAAAATTGTCGGTTTCAACTGAGGAATTCTTTAACTGAGCAACTGTGAAATTTTATCGGTGCACAAATCCAAAAAGTACTTTGATTGTATAGCTTTTACATAATTGACAAATGTTTATTTAATTTTAAATATCGTCACCTAATATAATAATATTTTATATATTTAGCACATTCGACTAAAAAAGGTACAAAATAAACTGCATATACAAAAAACCCGAACCCGTTTCTCTGAAAACTCAAAACCGAAAACCGGGTTTCTAAATTCGTTAGTATTTTATTTTAGACACTTTAATTGTATTTAAGAAATTATCAAAAGTATTATAGTATTACCAAAGGTTAGTAAAACCCTGTACTCAGTTTGGCCAGTTTGACTCCCAATTTTTGTTTAGAACCTCAAAAGATTTTTTTTGGCCAAAAGCTAATTCAGACTTGACGATATTGCTTAACCATATTTGGCAATAATGTAGTGAAGAGTCTACTGAACAAATTTTGTAAACATTTTATGTGCAAAAAATCATTTTTTCCTACACTGTTTAGGAAAAATATAGGAGAAAATTACTTTTTTTTTACTTTTTTCAGCATAACTTACAGGGACTCATAATTTTCCACTAACAATATATGACAAAATTGTAGCCATTGTAAATCTGAACAACTTTAGTGAACATATCAAAACAATCTGAATGTGTTGGTAGGCATCCGAAATAGCTTACAAAGACCACTTTATACCTTATAAATAGTCATTTTTGACTAGACTACACTTTTATTGCATTTTTTTTTTTACTTTCTTCAATAACAAAGAAAGTAAACAAAATTGCTCGCTTGAACTAATTTGCTTTATTTTTGCTGGGTAATTTTAAGATTGATTGTTTTTAACATGACTTAGTTTACCATTTTATATATTTAAAATAGTTATCCCATTTTTTTTTTATTAAAAAAAATTTTGGGTTCCGTGAACCAGTAGAAATATCTCTAGAGGTCCTTGGGGCAAAATTTAGTGGGAACCGCTAATGAGCACCCATTATTGAGATTTTGCTATGGTTTTCATACATTCAGTCAGTTTTATCGCATTAATAATCCTTTCTATGGTAAAAATTCAGAGTTTAGTTTAAAAATGCACGTATATGGCAAGTATAGAAAAAAATTAGAATCCATACGAAAATGTATTTTTTTAGACTATGCTCGTGAACTTTACCTTAAAACGATGTATTAAAATTATCACCAAGAATTTATACCGACTAGGGCTGATTTTGATAATTTTCGATATCTGGCATTTAGCAATATTTAAAGGAACTAATTTTTATTCGCATACGAGAATTTAGCTATTTTACATACAGTGTCGCGCAAAATAAAACCAACAAAACATACGTAAGTTTTGATTTGAAATATTTCATATTCCGTCAGTTAGAAAACAATTTTGGTGGGATCTTTTATACTATAGAATAGAGTATATAGGAAGTATATAAAAAACTGATGAAAATAAATATGTGGAAAAGTCAAACAAAATAAGACTGCAAAACAAAAGAAAATAAAAATGTATGTGCGCTTATTCTAAAAAAAATTTAAAATTGGGGTTACATTCTTTTTTACTTTATGTCACATTAATAGTATTTTACACGATAATAAACCACTATTTAGGGACTTCAAATCCTTTTGCGTGATGATTTTTTAAAACTAATTTGGTTTCATTGGGTACATAAAATCTATATTTCTTAATAGTTTTCAATGCTCCGCAGGATTTGTGCTAAAGCATTGCCAAAACGTACAAATAATGTAAATTTTGAGTAATATTAAGTAATATAAATTTTTTAAGTAATATAAATTTAAATTTTTTAAGTAATATTTGAGCTATTCAAACTAAAAAATTGCGAATTTATTAAAATACGTATTTTAAGACAATAAATTTTAAAATTCCGCATTTTGCACCAAAATCCCAATTTTTCGCCTGCCGAGTCACGCTTTTAGATCAAGTTGGTCACGTTAGTAGTACTTGACTTCGTCTCAGATCATATTTATAACTATCTACATCATATTTATAACTATCAGAATCTGAATATGCATATTCATCTAAACATTCATAGCCATTAGTATCCGAATTGACATCACTATAAATCTCTTCATCACCATCGATAATGAATTGTCATCATCGGAATCAACAAGATTTTCCATTGCATTATTTGGTTGCGCTATTGTTTAGTTCCCACCTTCCCAATGTTTTTAGTTTAACATTTGTATCAAACACAAGCGCTTAGTTAAAGTGTTGTTTACAAAATTCATAAGTATTATTACCAAAGGACTTCTTTTGTCGGTTGGCTTGATTACTATTGTTTTCGTTGCATCGTCATTTTCTGAATCATCGAATTAATTTTTTTTCTGGAATAAGTTGGTTTTTTATTATCCATACTGTTAAATTCAATTTTCATTAAATTCTTTCACAAATTGTATATTCTTAAAAAACTTCGCTTGGAACAATTTGAATTTATTAAAGCATTTTGAATTTAATATGTATGAAATTATCAGCAATCAATATATCCTAAAATTTCGGATCTGAATATATATGGATGTAGGTTTTCAAAAAATTGTTAGAAAAATAAATCATTCACGTGTGGTTGTCATAAATTGTGGAAATAATCCGAGTGTTTATGATAAAAACAAAACAGGTTGCCCAATGGAATGACTGTCATCGAAAATTATAAAAGTATTGAAATGGCCCGCATGTTTTTCGGATCAACACCCCGTCGAGTTTCCGCATGAAACCGTCAATATGAAAGCGTTTTTCGTCTAAAAGAAGCAGTTATTGATGAGTGGAGATCTATAACGGAAGAACTTCGAATAAATCTGGTAGACAGTATGTCTGATCGAATTTTCGAGTTGATTCAAAAAAAGGAGGCCTCACGCATTATTAAAACTGCTGCTTTAAAATGTTTTTCCTAAATTTTTGTAAATTTTGATATATTAATATAAGTGTATTTATAGTTATAAAACACTAATTGATTTTGTTATTCCTTTGAATAGTAAAATAAAAAAAAAAAAAATTTGTTTTTTTTTATTAAATATTATTAATGTTCCATTAGTTTTATATTTATGCCATTAAACTCTTCTACTTTTTTCTTAACTTACTGTTCATGCGAAAATCCTAATGTACTAACAACTTGAATTTGAAATATAGAGGGCTCTACCCCTTATACGTTGTACTTAAACAACTCTGTATAATGTTGGCACATTGTCTGTTCGCTCAGTTTTTAGTTAGTTAAGTCTTAGCCCTACGAGAAGAAACATTGTTAAATAAAATAATTATCTACTTGGAAATTTACCCTGCTTGACTTTTATTTGACATTGGAACTCTAGTGAATGAGACTTGGCTCTGGTCCTTCAATCGCACACATTTTCACTTACGAAAGTTAGTAAAATTAATCATTTTGAGAATATCATATTATATACTAACTGGGACTTTAACGGACACATTTGTTGTTGTTTCCCATACAAATTTTGCAATTTAGCTGTTTGTTAAATTTTAACTTCACATTCAGTAATCGGGCCTAAATAGTATTAAATATAACATAAAAATCTTTTTTCTAACCGACTTGTAAGATAATATAATTCAAATAAATGATTTACGTATGTTTTATTGCTTTTGTTTTGTGCGACACTGTATATAAACAAGGAAGTTATGTACTTTTGACCGAATTTTGCCACTATACATTAATAGGTCATTACCGTATAGATTACCATGTACAGATAAAAAAAAGCATAAGGAAATCTACCTTTTAATATACTTTCTTTCTTATTAATTATGTAATTAGTTTCTAAATCAGCAAACTCATCACAGGCAGCTTGCAAAAAATTAAAAGAAAGAAAGTTTGTTTAAAATTCGTAATGAAATGTGCATAAACTTACTTGGAGAACGCCTCGACCTTCTGGGTGGTGGAGTAGGTGATCTTCGTGAACGTACCCCACCAAGTCTATGTGATGATGGTGGTGGTGTTTTGTGAGAACTGCTATTGTAGCGACGTCTGTGGTGATCACGAGGACTAAGGGAACGACTGGAGTCAGAAGTGGAATCAGATTGCGAACTACTAGAACTGGAATACGAAGAATTGCTACTGTAGCTGCGGCGCTCTTTTCGCCTTTTTTCACCTCTATCACGAGAACCACCTCTTCCGCTCGGAGATTTAGATCGCATCCACGGATCGTTCCATTCATCGCCACGGCCTACTGGCTCAACTCTTTGCACAATAACTTCGCGAGCAGGGCGCACGCGTCTTTCATCTTCGTACTGAGGCATCCGATGAGGAGGAAGCTCCCTATAACGAGTAGAACGTCCGTACGGATCAACTTCATCGTAATGGGCTACAGGTGGACCACGTGCGTAGCGATCAGTTGTACTATAGACGTCGCTAGTTGCTTCTGAATATAAAGGATGGCGCACGTTCTAAACGAAATACAATAAAAATAATAAAACAAAAAATTTGATAACGTAAAACGTGATTGATGTGCAAACACTTACCTCTGCAGGTGATAATCTATCCTTCAAATAGTAGGGATCTTTTTCTAGCTCATCCGGCGATAACGTTAAATTCATTTTTTTGTCTTCAAAGTCCATATCTTGCTCCTTTCGTTTATTAGCCTTTCGCATCATTTCCTTGGCTGTACGTAGACCGCGTTCCCATGCACTCTCAACGACAACGGGGCCATCTAGCGCTATTTTACGAGTTTCATGATTAGCTGGATAAGTGCTAGCAGTATGATGTAATGCTGCAGTGCGATGATGTAGTGAAGGTCGCTCAGTTCGATAATCGTGATAATCCGCAGCATGGAGGGGATAATTTACAGTGCGATTTCCGACTACACTTCCACTTGATGGCAATGGTACCGGTCTTACCAAATCAAACATGGTGTAGTTTCCTTTATCAGTTACACCAGGATGTAGAAAACGACAACTCATGCCCCATGTACACTGGCCACGAGTGTAAAACCTACATACCGGTTTGGGTTCCGTCTCTTCCGGGCGTTTCTCGTCTTCGTCCGATACTTCGCCTTCTTCTAGTTCCTCGCCCTCTTCGATATCATTTTTTTCAGATTTCACGTTTTCTTCTTTATTGTCATTACAATTTTCTAATTCTCGCTTTTCATCATCTTTGCTAACCTCATGGCATTCACCTTCTTCTGCCTCGAAATCCAACGCATCTTCATCATGAGTCTTTACTAAATCTTCCAATGACTCTTCAACTTTTTCTTTCCCATTTGTGGTTTTATCTTCGACCTCATTTGGCGATGAGCCGCTGTTCTTCGCATCCTTTAATTGCACAACAAAAAGAATAAAAATTAGAAAAAGTTCTTAAATTATTGAAATTTTTATATGATATCATAACACTCCAAAAAAAAAGCTAGACAAAACGTATAAAATTTAGCACAACCCGAAAAAATGCAGAACTATTAATTAAAAAGATAATAGCAATTTGATTTTCAAAAAAAACTGAGATATTTAATATTAGCTTAAAACCCCGGTACTTCGTTACCGATAGTTTTAACTATCGAAATATACTTAGAAGAAGATTTAATTATTATTACGAAAATCCCTGTATTTTCGGAATTTATATTCTACAAAAAATCGCCGGATTTAAAATTTTTTAATTTGCTTAATTTATTATTTTTTGTGTATATGACACACCCTGTTAAAAAAATATATATTAAAAAAATGTTTGTATATATAAAATTTGTATTCAGCTTTCAAAATTTTTAAACGTATAAAATTTATATTCAACTTCGAAATTTTAAAATTTGTATAACTATTTAAGTTATAACCATTTAAGATAAAAATCTTTTAATATTACTTCAAAAAGAGTTACTAAATCTAATTTAATTGCTTTTACAGCAAAAATATGTGTAAGGCATTACAATGTAACAACTTTTAAATTGGTTAAAATGTAGCGGTTAGTGTTTTTTAAGTTTCGAAAGTATGTGCTTTAAACAACATCCCAAAATGTAAATCTAATGCTAGTTTTTCATTTGCAAATGTAATTATATGTAACTACATATATTATCACTTGTAATTGCAAATTTATTACAAAAAACTAACTTTTTAAAAAATCCAGTCTAGTTGTTCGATCCTCCCATTCTCCCTATCAATATTTAGAAAAAAATAGGAATAAATTTAATAATATATTTAACAAAGGGACGCATAAATGTTTTGCAAAATATTTTCTTGTGTGCTGTGGTGCCAGTTTTGACGAACTTTGTACTTAAATATCAAAAAACAGACTACTTAACTGAAATTTGCTTTTATTTTTGTCATGGGATCCCGGCTAAAAATGCTCAAATATGTTCATATATGATTATTAGTATTATCGACCTTTTTAGTTAATATTTGTTAAGATTTTTATTTGTTAAGATATTTGGCAACTCTATGAGAGAAAACAAGCAAATTATCAAAGCTCTTAAAAAAATTTAAAAAATAATAATAAAGTGTTTTAGAAAATAGATAGTAACTATTATAAAACATAAAATAATAAATACAAACTGAATAAAGAAAAACTTATGGCGTTTTCTTTTCTGGCAAAAAATGTAACATTTTGTTTGCCCTTTCTAAAAAATTGCACTTTTTGTGTTCTTTTCTAAAAAATTGACAGCACTTTAAAAAGGAATCATGTTCTTTTAAAAATATGTCGCCCTATTAACATGCAAAAATGTTGCCATTTTCACCCTTTATAAAATGATGGGGTGAAAATGTTGCACTATAATACAGCTGATTTTATAGTTTTGTTTTGAAAGAAAAAAATATTTAAAGACGAAAATTAACAAATTTTGTTTTATAAATAATAATAATTTTAAAAAATATACATTTAAATTGCTAAAAATGGAAAAAGCTGCTGTAGTGACATGCGTAAACAATGTTATTGGGGTACTAATGGATTCTTCCTCATCATCAGATGAAGAGGAAATGTGTGTTCTCCAGGAGCGAAATATTGTGCTTGCATCAATTCCTGAATCCATTTTAAATAAAAAAAAAATAATTAATTAAAAACAATTTGAATGCCAATTTGCAAATTTGCCGCTTTTTAATTTTTCAACTTGTTTTCTTTTATAGACAAATCAGCTGATCTAAAGCAGGGCAGCATTTTTGTATAAATTCATGTTTTATTGTGACTTTCATAGTCATATTAAGAGGGTTATGACAACATTATTTAAATGTCACTTATAAAAATGCAACATTTTTTTGTCAGAAAAGAAAACGCCATTAAAGAATTAATAATAAAAAAAAATATATGGCTGAATGCAGTAAATGCAGATCAGCAATAAGAGGTGAAAGTGGCATTCGTTGTAATGGCGTATGCGACAAAGTTTATTATTTTACGAAAAAATGAGCCGGGATTGATCAATATGCGGCAAATATAATTGATGAAGATAATTTCGTTCGTTTTATATGCGACGATTATTTACAATATAAACATAACGTTGATATTGTCTTAAAAGAAATACAAGATTTTGTTGAAAAAAGCAAAGTAAAACTAAAGAAATATAAACATGAATTTGAAAGCTCACTAACACAAAATGAAATAGAAATTAAAGAATTACTTGAAGCTATAGAAAAGCGTTACGAAGATTTAAAAAATTAATATATTCAAAAACTATGTGAAAAAAATGTTCAAGAAGTTAATAAGCTTTATTGAAATGCAAATAAAATAGAAATCAAAACCAAAGATATGTTCAGTACAATTGAAAAGAATAATGCAAATATGTGTAATGAAATAAAGAAAATTGTAAAAGAAACAAATGTCAAACCAAAAAAGACATATGCACAAACAGTGACAAAGAAATTAGTGATGCCAGATTTAGCAAAAAATGTCCCCTTAATAATAAAACCTAATTAGAAACAAAGTATTGAAATCGGATTTAAACGAAAAAGTGGACCCAATAAACTTTAAAATAACTAATGTTGAAAACAGAAGAAATGGAACTGTTGTTATCCAAAGCCCCCCCCCCCCCCCCCCCCCCCCCCGAAATATTTTTCATTTTTGATTTTATTTTTGTTTTGTTTTGGTTAGTATGTAATAAATGAATTTATAATATTTTTTTGAGACTATAATTTTTCAAACTAATGTTATATTAACTGAAATTTATCTATGGAAGCACTACCATAAAGACCATCAAATCCGCTAGACGCTATTCAAGATTGCAACAAGGAGCTTTTTCCAAACGTTTACATGTTTTCACATTTACTGATAGTAATTCCTGTTACAACTGCATCCGCGGAGAGAAGTTTTTCCACCCTAAAAAGAGTTAAAACATATTTAAGGAATTCTATGGGTGAAGCTAGACTTGGTGCTCTAGCATCAGTGTATCAAGAAAAGGTTGAACCTGACAAAATCATTGACACTTTTATGAAAAAAATCGTTGAATTAAATTTTAAGAGTTTTGTTAATAGTATATAAGGATCTTAATTAATATGATAGCTCACTTTAAAAATCAAAATAAAATTATTTAATTGATACATAAATTTGTTTAATATTTCAAAAAAAAAAAAAAAAACTTATTTGTAGATATAAGAAAACTAAAAAAACAAAGACATGTCAAAATATGTTTGCTTCAAAATTGCTATCATAACTGGGTATAACGTCAATGGTAACTTTCCCATCCAAAACTTATTTAACAGATACAAAATATTGGTGTCCGACCGAACTCATTTTTTTCGGCCGAAGCCGAACTTAGGCAATTATATCACTGTTCGGATTTTTTTTTTTAACTCTTTTGGCTTTTTGAAATTTTTTCACACACATTGATGTTTAAATATCGGTGTTTTTTTTTTTTTTTTTTGATATCACAGTGCAACACGAAAAAAAATAACCATATACGGACACCACTACGTGATAAAAGACTAAAAAAAAAGACCCGTGTCTCCCAATTTTTCCCAAAGTCATATCCTCTTTTGTTTATGGGCCGCCAAAGATTTGGGGCCTCGGTATCATTTTTGCAAAAAAGTGATCATTTTCTCAGGCTCATATCTGGCAAACCGTTCAGAATTTCGATTTACTCTCTATGGCAAAGTTGTAGCTCTTGTCATAAGGAACAAAAATTGCAAACATATAAAATCAAAAAAACTTCACCTTCCAGATCAAAATCGCAAAAAACTTAAAAAAAATTAGATTTTTTTTACCTTTTTCCCGTGTTCAGGTCCATAGGTAGCAAACCGTTCAAAATTCAAGGAAACAATCAACTACAAAAATTTACCTAAGATCTCAATAAACAAATTTCTAGAACATATAAACTTCCTGGGAATTGGGTTTGCTACCTATGCACCTGAACAGGAGAAAAAAGGAAAAAAAAATGAAATTGAAAAATTTTTCACTTTTGCGCGCTACCTAAACAGTGTTAAGAATCATCTCTAGGAAGTTTATATGTTCTAGAAATTTGTTTATTGAGATCTTAGGTAAATTTTTGTAGTTGATTGTTTCCTTGAATTTTGAACGGTTTGCTACCTATGGACTTAAACACGGGAAAAAAGGTAAAAAAAATCGAATTTTTTTAAGTTTTTTGCGATTTTGATCTGGAAGGTGAAGTTTTTTGATCTTATATGTTCGCAATTTTTGTTCTTTATGACAAGAGCTACAACTTTGCCATAGAGAGTAAATCGAAATTCTGAACGGTTTGCAAGATATGAGCCTGAGAAAATGATCACTTTTTTGCGAAAATGATACCGAGGCCCCAAATCTTTGGCGGCCCATAAACAAAAGAGGATATGACTTTGGGAAAAATTGGGAGACACGGGTCTTTTTTTTTTAGTTTTTTATCACGTAGTGGTGTCCGTATATGGTTATTTTGCCATGACTTAAAAAATTACACACAGTGTATTCTATCATATTCAACGTTGTATTTTTTATGTAGTTTTTTTTTGTAAATTCTGAAAAGTAAATATAACCGCAGTTGTTATTTATTTGTGATTTTTATAAATAATCATAAAAAGTTCGGTAGTTCGGCCAAATTCGGCCAAAATTTGGCCGAATACCGAACTTGGCCGAACTTCACTTTTTGGCCGAGCTACGAAGCCGAGTACTTGGTCGGACACTACAAAATATTAAATATAGGCTCTCTTATGTAACAAATTATATGCTTTTCAAACAAAACAAAAAATTTAAAAAATAAAAATCTACAATGATTCGTATCCGAAAATATTATCAGGCCAGAAGCTTAATGTAGAATGGGATAGATGCAGAGTTTTCGACGGTACAAGTGTAACACAATGTTTTAAATGCCAAGGATACAACCACAAATCATCGGAGTGCAGGAATGAAGAAACATGCTACAAAAGTCACGGTAACCACAAAAGCAAAGATTGCAAAAAGTAAACAGTAAACAAGTGTGTAAATTGTATAAAAGAAAATAGAAGGCTGAATTTAGGAGTTGATTACAACCATTATACTAACAACAGAGAATGCCCAGTATATCAAAATAAATTAACTTTGAAAATGAAAAGAATAGGTTTGACAGTTTAACAAATACAGAAAATATATGTAATATACACAAACATTCAAGGACTTTTAAATAACTTCGCCCAGTTGGAAATCATAGTCGAAACCTTTAAACCAGAGTTCATATTGCTATCAGAAACTTATATCAGTAATAAAATTGATGGAAAAAAATATGAAATAAAAGAATATGATAACTATCCCATAATTTCGAATTCCTTGAAGACTTTAGGTGTAATATTATATATTAAAAAGCAATGGTACATAAATAAAATGAAGGAACATGTAGTAGAGTCCAAGCACTGGATTAGTGTCTATATGGCTAAACGAGAACATATCTCATTTATAATAGTAATTGTTTATATATCACCAAGCTGTTCTAAAACCGAATTTTGTGATACATGTCAAGAGTTCCTAGATGGAATATGTGAAAAAAGCTGTGATATTTTAATAGCAGGAGAGTTTAATATAGACTGGTATAAAGATGTTTATAAAAATAAATTTGAAAGTATTGTAAATGACAATGGGCTTAAACAAATTATAAATGAATCCACCAGAATAACGCAAATTTCAAAAACTTTAATAGACTACATAATAACGAACAATGAAATAATTTCGGCAAAAGATAATATAAACAATAAAAAAGCAGACCATGAATACATAGACATTTTTATTGTTTGTGAAAGAAATTATCCTGAAAAACAAAATAAAGAAATATAAATTTTTAAATATAATAAAAATAGTTTTAATAATGAAATAAATTCAATATTACAATGTAATGAAAATAATAATCTAGATGTTTTGAAAATACGATACAAAAATTTACAATAAAAAAGACAATAAATGAGAAAAGTAATAATAAATGGTTCAATAGCGAACTCAGACTTCTCAAACAAGAAAAAAATAAACAAGTACCAAAAAGCTACTATGGAAAACACTAATGCAGCATGGAATGATTATAAATCAATAAGAAACACTTATAAAGTTAAAATTAAAAATGAAAAACATAAATACATAAATAATAAAATAAATAACACAAGCAATCAAAAAGAAATGTGGAATAAAATAAAATAATTAGTGATAAAGAAACCCAGAAATGTGATAAAAACTGTGACATTTAACCAAATAGAATATAAGGACAACTTAGATATAGACAATAATTTTAATAATTATTTCGTAAATAGCATTACTGATATAAGAAACTCCATTGAAAACGTGCAATATGAAAATAAAATACCTGTGATAAATGTTAAATTTGAATTTCGTGCAATATCTTTATTAGAATTAGAAATTATATATAAGAATATTAAGAAAAAACCTGACTATAAGAAAATATAAAGCAATATAATATTAGATAACTGGGATATAACTGACAATATTTTACTCAATATTAAAAATAAAACAGGAGATTTCCCAGAAAATTGGAAGGAATCATTTCCCAGCCAGAAATTCATGATGGTTCAAAAAACTAAGTACTATCAAAGCATACAATATACCAAATCCAAAACGTTCTGAGACAGTTTGAAAAAAAGCATATTTAAATTACTTTAATAGCACTTTTTAAACAAACTTTACTGATGTTTATTGAAATAAAAATGATATCTGTGGAATTTTGATAAAATAGTGTAGTCAATAAAACTTTTAAATGTGGATGCACTCAAAAAAATGTTACAGTTACTACATGACAGTTGTTTGTGTAGTAAGCAGTAGTAGTTGTTTTTAACTGTAATTACAGTTGTTTTTGTATGAAATAATGCAAAACAACTATTTTGACAGTTGTTTTCAAAAACAACTAACGAAAACTACTTAAATTTTTAACAGTTGTTTAAAGCAGTTGTTTTAAAATTTTTGTAAACAAGTACCAAACAGTAATTTTGAGGTAAACAGTTCAATTTTGTTAGTTATTTTAAAATAAAAAAATATATTTTGAAAAACTATGTTTTGAAAAATTCTCGGTTAGTTTATAGTAATATGTTTAGAGTTTGCAAATAATAATTAGATAATTTAATTGTATCTCCAATGCATTAAAACGTCATAACTGGAGTACCGTTTGGAATGTTGACTTGAGACTTTAAGTAATTATTACCTTATTCAAATTCAATTGTTTTTTTATACAAATTTTAACAAATATTATTTGCAAACGCTGGACATATCATAAAAGCAATTACTAACTAAATGAGAATTTTTCAATACTTGAAATTTTAAATACTTCTATTTTGAAATAACTAACAAAAATTAACTGTTACTGCAAAATTACATAAAAAACATTACAACATTTAAAATACCTGTTTCAAAATACAGTAATTTTCTTCAGTTGTTTTTTAAAATATCTGTCAAAATAGTCGCTTTTAATTATTTTATTGAAAAACAACTGTAATTACAGTTAAAACTGCCATGTAGTAACTGTAAAACATTTTGAGTGTATACTCAAAAAAGCTTTACAGTAGAATCTACTGAAAATGACAGTTAAGACCACTGCAATTTTAGTTAAAAAGGCGACAAATGTTATTTCCGTTAAAACAACAAAATTTGTAGTTGTTTTTAACTTTTAAAAAGCAACTAACAATTTTTTACTACAAAAAAAAACAACTAGTACTAGTTATTACTACACGAACAACTGTCATGTAGTAACTGTAAAACTACATTTATACTACAACCAAAAACTAGTCATTTTTAAAAACTACTTGTATTTATCTGTCAAATTCCATACAAATTTGAAATCAAAAACTAGTAGTTTTTGAAAAACTACTTCTTTTTGGGTCTGATATAAATGTAGCATTAAAACTTTTTTGAGTGTGTGTAGTTGAATAATTACATGACTCTAAGATGTTACACCAGCTTTTATTTGCGTGTACGTAGGACTTACAATCTCAGCTAACTTTTCTAAATTTTACATTGCTCGACCATATTTCATAACTTTAAAAAGCCTAAAATAAAAAATAACTCAACAGCAATAAAATATAAATTCCCATCCGCATGAAAATTATTGTTAAAAATAAGAGATATGGCAACACTAAAAAATATGGCATTTTTTAAATGTCAAATGAAAAAAAAAAAACATAACTGTAAATTTGAGCTTATAGCATTTTTTCAAGAAAAATAAAGAGTTATATTAAACATTCAATAAAGATGGGTCGCCGAAAAATAATAAAAAATGATGACACCAACGAAGAAGCCACCGAAAAACAAAAAGGTTTGTTATACTTTCATGTCTATGGATTTTTTAATGTTTTGTATAATTTGTTTAGAAGTCTAAGATATTCTTAACTCTGTACTGATGTATGAACCGCCAGCATCATTAGAACAAGCAGCAAAGAAGTCTAAATTGTCAACTTTAAGTAAAGAAACCGACGCACAACTTTCTGCTGCACCAATACCAAAACGTAGAGGTACGTCTAAGGTTGTCTAAAAACCACAAAGGAATTCCAAAGATGTTTTTACAATTGGTGTCTCTAAAACAGTGGTGGCCAAAGAGTGGAATTTCATATTGTTTATCAACCACGCGTGATAGGAAATTCCTCTCTTTGGCCACAACTCCTCTAAAATTTATAAATAAAACAAATATTTTATTTTCATTATTTATTTTTAGATGCAATCGATGCCAGAGAAGATGAAACAACAACACAAAGCGTTGGAGTCCAAACGGTTGCAGAAGAACAATATGGTAAGTTTAACAAATATTAATTTAGAAAATTAAGAACTTACAGATTCTATTTATTTATCATTTTAAAGGTATTGTTCAGTTGAGAGACCATTTAATGAAGGAAATAAAAGGACTACGGAGAAGTGTTACCTATAGCATTAACAAAATGCAGAACGACGTCTTGTCTGAACTGACCGCACAAAGAAAAACCGACAAGACGGCATCGATAGCAGACATAAAAAGATATTTAAATTTAGTGTCACAAATAAATGAGCTGGAAGATTTTTACCAATTTGACAACGAAATACAAAACGATCAGGAGTTAGCTGCATCTTTTGTAATATACTTTTATACACACACTTTAATTTCATTACAAATATTTTATTTTTTAACAGCGAGAACTAATGTCGTTCAAAACCAGAACCAAAGGACTTTATGAAGCCATTGGAGGGGTTTTAACCGCTTTGATGTCACACGAACTCCAGCTTTTATTTAGTGTTTGTGGCAAATCAAGGGGTGGCCAAACAAAATTTTAGTGCAACGCAAATGTATAAAGAATTAAATGGTAATTTGTATTAAAACACTTATTTTTCTAAATTAAAATCGTTTTTAGAAAGTGTTTTGCAACCGTCAGATAATGACAATCGTAATTAATTTTTTTTTTTTTTTTTTTTTTTGCAGACCATCTCCTAAAGCAGTTTCCAAATGAAAACCAGAGTTCCATTGTCGAAAACTAGCCGCTGGTTGGCTGCAGCAAAAGGTCGTCAGAACCCTACACCATGAAAATTCAACGTATTTGTCAATTACGTTTTAATGTAATAACTTTTTTACTTCATTATTTAAAAAAAATTGAATTACTAATAAAATATAAAAAAATAATTAATGTGTTTTTAGCACTGGGAAATTACTTTCTTTTCGGTATTTGGAGTACTGGAAAATTATTCCACATTTTGTATATAAAATTCTATGAAAGCAGTCAATTTTTGCATTAAATGCACTTTAAAATCATTATACTATTGGGTTTTCAAATGTTTTGGAAGCGTTTTAAAAACAAAAGACGTAGCGCTTTACAACTACTTTATGTTTGGTTTTTGTAACGTTTTAAGAATACTCTAAAATACTAACATGAGACCGTAAATCTGGGTTGTCATTTGAGTGCCCTGAGAACAATATAATCATTAAAAACATGTTGCTTTGGTAACGTTTCAACTACCATGCGTAGTACTTTCACAATACTTCTATGTTTGTTCATTTCTGGCTGGGTTATTACCCCAATTGAAAAAGTAAAGAATACTAATATTTGCGAGGAATACCGCCTAATAAATATTCTAAACACATTTGAAAAAGTTATGGAAAAAGTAGTTAAAAATCAGCTTGAAAACTATCTAGAACAGAATAAACTATTATCGAAATACCAGTCTGGTTTCCGAAAAAAAAATATTCATGTGAAACAGCTTTGAGTTACATAATAAACAGGTTGAAATATATAAAGCAGAACAATAAAATACTGGTGATTTTCCTTTATTTCAAAATTGCTTTCGAAACAATAGATAGGGAAATTTTAATAAAGAAATTATACAGTTATCGAATTAAAGACAAAGAATTAAAATGGTTTCAGTCATATTTAACCAAGAGAATGCAAATAACGTGTTAATAACGTGGAATCAAGTGCAATAAAAAATGATTATGGAGTACCGCAAGGCTCATTATTAGGAGCACTCTTATTTATTATATAAGTTAGCAACGATACGTTAATATCCATACTACTTGCATAAAGAATATGAATACCCATACTACAATATAAGTTACACTCATCTTTTTAATGAATATCGGGTTACATCAAAGTTTAAGTTCAATGACGTTTAAATTTTACAAAGTGCAGACACTAGGTCAGCACTTTTTAATTAATGTTTTTATATCAATTTTATACTGGTGAATATGACCAAACCCTTTGTCAGCATTTTAAGGTATTGTTAAGCAAGAAATAATAAAAATTATTCATTCCTTATCGAATCGTAAAACAGAAAAGTATTTTATTTTTATTTAGAGGTACATAGCACCTATGCCAAAAATAAAATAACACAGTACCATAAAATAATACTGTAAAAAACCTAACTGGCGCCCAACGTGAAATAAAATAAAAACTTTTAAATAAAAGGAACATATTCCTAAATAAAATAAATAAAACAAGAACTTTTTCAAAAAAGGGAACATATTTCCTAGATAAAAATAACTAAAAAAATCTTTCCAAAAAAAAAAAAAAATGGAACGTATTACTTAAGTGAAAATAAATAAAAACGTTTTCAATAAAAGGATCATATTCCTAAATAAAAATAAATAAAAAAAATTTTTAAGTAGCTACTTTGATTTTTAACAGTGTGTGTTGTGTTCAAAAACGTTCATAAAACGTGCGTGAATCGGTAATTCATTGAAAAGTGAGCGTTATTCTTAATTTTAGTGAAGAAAAAGGAAATTATTATTTTAAGTGCGTGAACCATTGAAAATAGTTTTTTTTCTCTCTTTCCTTTGTTTTCAATCGGATTATAATGAGTTTATCTAGGGAACAGTAAGTGCCTCTGTGGAGGCATTAACGGAAAATTTGGCAGCACAGATTGCCACCCTAGCCCAACAATTTAAGAGACTTAATCCTTAGGTAGAGACTTACGAGTCTGTGACCGTAGCGGATAATAGTATAGGTACTTCTTTGGACCTTATAAAGTCCTTACCGGAATTCAAGGGCGAGATGCAATCCTATCCAGCGTGGAGGGATGCATCGCACTTTGCGATGAATTATTATTATTGGTAAATCCATTTCGGAATTCTACGACTCGGTAGATAAGAATTTGACCCTAATAATAAATAAGGATTAGATGACATACTCCGGTAACGAAGAGGTAGCCACTTCACTAAATGAACGTGCAAGGGACAACGCTTTACGCGTTTTTATCTCGTGCTTACGTCGTCCATTGAGCGACATTCTATTTTCTGCCAGGTCGGCAGATTTACCAACAGCTCTGGCAACAGCTCAGGAGTTGGAATCTGACCAGAGGCGTCAGGAATTTGCTAAAATTTTTGCGGCTGGCGACCTTGCAAAGGCAAATTATTCCCAACAAAGAATGGGTAATTTCCCATCGGTACACCCCTCCTATAGCCCCACTCGCAGACCAAATCCTGGAACTGGGCACGTGTTAATGTTAATCCTACACCTATGGATGTAGACCCAGGGTCCTCAATGTTTAGGCGTCCAACAGCCCATTCGAATGTTCAACAACATTCACGACAAGTACTGCCAATAGCCAACAATCCAGTTAGACAACAATATCCAAAGCAACCGATGCGGGAAATCCTAGTAAGCGGAGGTACGAGGATTCAGGGAGGACTGCTCCCATACCGAAAGCTCAGAGGGTTAATTATATCGAGTCCGAGGACACTCTCGAACAGGGAGACGTCAATTCAGTATTTGAATATTACCAGGACATAGAAGAGGACTAGACTCCTTGGTGGGTGTAGTTTCATTGGAACAGAATTTAAATGTTAATTCGGTAAATGGGACGAACTTGATAAAGAAAAAATTTAAATAAATGTAATGTTCGATGGGATAATTGGTTCGGACTTCCTTAGGGATATTCGGGCTATCATAGACATGGGAAATAACGTTTTGAAATTTAGAAAAGGGGATACTCCTCCGACATGCGGGGGCAAGGATGAAATTAACTTCATGACAGTGGACAAGGGGGACATACCGCCACATATTGGTGGTAAGTTCAAGGAAATTTTGGTTTCGAATGCAAACGCATTCGCTGACGCAGAGAGATCCTTTCCATTCAATACGAATGTGAGAGCGAATATACGGACGAACACGGACGAACCAATCTATAGCAGATCATACCCATATCCAGTATCAGTGTCTAATTTTGTGAATAGGGAAATCGAGTCGCTTCTAAAGGATGGTATTATTAGGAAATCCTCATCTCCTTATAATTCTCCAATACATATTGTTGGAAAAAAGGTCTTGACGACCATGGCAACCCAAACCAGTGATTGGTAATCGACTTAAGAAAGTTGAATGAGAGGACTATCGATAACAGATATCCCATGCCGGATATATCGGTAATTCTGTCAAATTTGGGGAAATCGAAGTATTTCACAACATTGGACCTTAAGTCAGGTTTTTACCAGATAATGCTCGATGAAAGGGACAGGCGGAAAACTGCATTTGGGGTAAACAATGGCAAATACGAATTCTGTATACTGCCATTCGGTTTGCAAAATGCACCGAGTGGATGTCAAGACAGCCCTTTTTCAGGTTATAAATATGTTTCAGGGGGTATAATTTATTGTCTCGGACAATGAAAAAACATTTCGGTCGAATGCAATTACCACGTTCCTTAGGGACCATTTCAATACGGAGCAATATTTCGTCCCACCGATGCATAGCAGGAGCAATGGTCTACCCTCATTGAAATCGCACGGTGCATTAAGGCCCAGCAGAATGTGGACGTTACCACTGAGCTTATACTCCTTGCGACGGTGAAGTATAATGATTCACTCTGTCACAGAAAGAAAACCCCTGAATATTGTGAAGGATTTTAAGAGCGATTCTCTGAACGAGATTAAAGAGCGCCTACGGTCCGCACAGCATAAGACTATGATCGTGAATGACAAGGGTGCGGCAAATAGGGTATAAGAACATGGGGAGATCGTATTTGTAAGGAGGATCAATGACTTAACGGACAGAATAAACATAATACAGAATGGTAGATCGGTAATGTAATCGGGCAAGATGAATTTATTGTTTTCGAACTCATTGGATCCAGAAACGGGGAAATTATTTCATTTCTCAATGGTCTCGCCTTGCCGATAATTCTTGCTAAGGAAAATATAACAAATCCGACTATTTTCGATAACATTGAATTGAAACACACACTCGAATCAAGAGAGGTGCCCATTAGCATAAGTAGTATCTTAAGATCTAGAAATATAAGTGTACTACAAAATGAAAACATGATTTACTATATTGTGAAATTCCCAGTATTGACTAAATTTTGTAAATTTTTAAGAATATACCCGATAATTCATAATAATTCGGTGATAAAACTAACATCAAACCAAGCATCCTCCCAATGTTGCATTAATGTTGGATCAGCGGAAATTTGTCGGGAAACCGAGCAACCATGCCATTATCAATTATTAAATAACAACACAGCTTCCTGCCAAACACAGACCACATTCTACCAATACATTGGGTATCTGAAGGATTGATGATCCTGAACAACGTTCACAATACCGATGTTACCGAGGGTGAAACCATTAAAGTAAATGGCAGCCTACTCATTACATTTACTGGAAATATCACCGTTAATGAAACCGTCTACTACAATAATTACAACAAGTAACGAGGAGTTGTAGAACCTCATCCACCAAAGGTACTGAACCCTATAAAAACTGATCATGAGGTGACATTGACATTACCATATTTGCACAGAATAAATCTGCAAACTTATGAAGTGGTATCCAGCATGCAGGAACAAGTAATAGCTCATAAGGCAATTATAATATCATTGACAATTGCCTTCGCATTTACATTATGGTTAATCTACCATTTACGCAGAAACAGAAAAACCAATCCCGCCGATATTTAGCATATCATCCAGCAGATAAGGGGCACTCCGACAAGTAAAGGGGGAGGAGTTAGCAACGCTACGTTAATATCCATACTACTTGGATAAAGAATATGAATACCCATACTATAATATAAGTTACACTTATCTTTTTAATGAATATCGGGTTACATCAAATTATTTTGTGATTGGTCAGTACCGTTTAAATTTTACAAAGTGCAGACACTAGGTCAGCACTTTTTAATTAATGTTTTTATAATCAATTTTATACTGGTGAATATGACCAAACCCTATGTCAGCATTTTAAGGTATTGTTAAGCAAGTAATAATAAAAATTATTTATTCCTTATCGAATCGTAAAACAGAAAAGTATTCTATTTTTATTTAGAGGTACCTTTTTAGTACCTATGCTAAAAATAAAATAACACAATACCATAAAATAATACTGTGAAAAACCTAACTTATACTTAAATGATATTTAATTGGAGAAGTGTGAAATTATTTTATATGCAGATGATACATTCATTTTTACGGAAGGAGAAACAGAAAATATTTGCCACGAAAATCTTTCAAGTGATATGAACTATATTAATAAATGGCTAAAAATTAACAAGTTAAAATTAAATGAAAGTAAAACTAAACTAACGGAGATAAATATGAATGCAAATATGAATAAATATGAATGCAAATATAACACCATGAAAATTCAACGTATTTGTCAATTACGTTTTAATGTAATAACTTTTTTACTTCATTATTTAAAAAAAATTGAATTACTAATAAAATATAAAAAAATAATTAATGTGTTTTTAGCACTGGGAAATTACTTTCTTTTCGGTATTTGGAGTACTGGAAAATTATTCCACATTTTGTATTTAAAATTCTATGAAAGCAGTCAATTTTTGCATTAAATGCACTTTAAAATCATTATACTATTGGGTTTTCAAATGTTTTGGAAGCGTTTTAAAAACAAAAGACGTAGCGCTTTACAACTACTTTATGTTTGGTTTTTGTAACGTTTTAAGAATACTCTAAAATACTAACATGAGACCGTAAATCTGGGTTATCATTTGAGTGCCCTGAGAACAATATAATCATTAAAAACATGTTGCTTTGGTAACGTTTCAACTACCATGCGTAGTACTTTCACAATACTTCTATGTTTGTTAATTTCTGGCTGGGTTATTACCCCAATTGAAAAAGTAAAGAATACTAATATTTGCGAGGAATACCGCCCAATAAATATTCTAAACACATTTGAAAAAGTTATGGAAAAAGTAGTTAAAAATCAGCTTGAAAACTATCTAGAACAGAATAAACTATTATCGAAATACCAGTCTGGTTTCCGAAAAAAAAATATTCATGTGAAACAGCTTTGAGTTACATAATAAACAGGTTGAAATATATAAAGCAGAACAATAAAATACTGGTGATTTTCCTTTATTTCGAAATTGCTTTCGAAACAATAGATAGGGAAATTTTAATAAAGAAATTATACAGTTATCGAATTAAAGACAAAGAATTAAAATGGTTTCAGTCATATTTAACCAAGAGAATGCAAATAACGTGTTAATAACGTGGAATCAAGTGCAATAAAAAATGATTATGGAGTACCGCAAGGCTCATTATTAGGAGCACTCTTATTTATTATATAAGTTAGCAACGATACGTTAATATCCATACTACTTGCATAAAGAATATGAATACCCATACTACAATATAAGTTACACTCATCTTTTTAATGAATATCGGGTTACATCAAAGTTTAAGTTCAATGCCGTTTAAATTTTACAAAGTGCAGACACTAGGTCAGCACTTTTTAATTAATGTTTTTATATCAATTTTATACTGGTGAATATGACCAAACCCTTTGTCAGCATTTTAAGGTATTGTTAAGCAAGAAATAATAAAAATTATTCATTCCTTATCGAATCGTAAAACAGAAAAGTATTTTATTTTTATTTAGAGGTACATAGCACCTATGCCAAAAATAAAATAACACAGTACCATAAAATAATACTGTAAAAAACCTAACTGGCGCCCAACGTGAAATAAAATAAAAACTTTTAAATAAAAGGAACATATTCCTAAATAAAAATAAATAAAACAAGAACTTTTTCAAAAAAGGGAACATATTTCCTAGATAAAAATAACTAAAAAAATCTTTCCAAAAAAAAAAAAAAATGGAACGTATTACTTAAGTGAAAATAAATAAAAACGTTTTCAATAAAAGGATCATATTCCTAAATAAAAATAAATAAAAAAAATTTTTAAGTAGCTACTTTGATTTTTAACAGTGTGTGTTGTGTTCAAAAACGTTCATAAAACGTGCGTGAATCGGTAATTCATTGAAAAGTGAGCGTTATTCTTAATTTTAGTGAAGAAAAAGGAAATTATTATTTTAAGTGCGTGAACCATTGAAAATAGTTTTTTTTCTCTCTTTCCTTTGTTTTCAATCGGATTATAATGAGTTTATCTAGGGAACAGTAAGTGCCTCTGTGGAGGCATTAACGGAAAATTTGGCAGCACAGATTGCCACCCTAGCCCAACAATTTAAGAGACTTAATCCTTAGGTAGAGACTTACGAGTCTGTGACCGTTGCGGATAATAGTATAGGTACTTCTTTGGACCTTATAAAGTCCTTACCGGAATTCAAGGGCGAGATGCAATCCTATCCAGCGTGGAGGGATGCATCGCACTTTGCGATGAATTATTATTATTGGTAAATCCATTTCGGAATTCTACGACTCGGTAGATAAGAATTTGACCCTAATAATAAATAAGGATTAGATGACATACTCCGGTAACGAAGAGGTAGCCACTTCACTAAATGAACGTGCAAGGGACAACGCTTTACGCGTTTTTATCTCGTGCTTACGTCGTCCATTGAGCGACATTCTATTTTCTGCCAGGTCGGCAGATTTACCAACAGCTCTGGCAACAGCTCAGGAGTTGGAATCTGACCAGAGGCGTCAGGAATTTGCTAAAATTTTTTGTGGCTGGCGACCTTGCAAAGGCAAATTATTCCCAACAAAGAATGGGTAATTTCCCATCGGTACACCCCTCCTATAGCCCCACTCGCAGACCAAATCCTGGAACTGGGCACTTGTTAATGTTAATCCTACACCTATGGATGTAGACCCAGGGTCCTCAATGTTTAGGCGTCCAACAGCCCATTCGAATGTTCAACAACATTCACGACAAGTACTGCCAATAGCCAACAATCCAGTTAGACAACAATATCCAAAGCAACCGATGCGGGAAATCCTAGTAAGCGGAGGTACGAGGATTCAGGGAGGACTGCTCCCATACCGAAAGCTCAGAGGGTTAATTATATCGAGTCCGAGGACACTCTCGAACAGGGAGACGTCAATTCAGTATTTGAATATTACCAGGACATAGAAGAGGACTAGACTCCTTGGTGGGTGTAGTTTCATTGGAACAGAATTTAAATGTTAATTCGGTAAATGGGACGAACTTGATAAAGAAAAAATGTAAATAAATGTAATGTTCGATGGGATAATTGGTTCGGACTTCCTTAGGGATATTGGGGCTATCATAGACATGGGAAATAACGTTTTGAAATTTAGAAAAGGGGATACTCCTCCGACATGCGGGGGCAAGGATGAAATTAACTTCATGACAGTGGACAAGGGGGACATACCGCCACATATTGGTGGTAAGTTCAAGGAAATTTTGGTTTCGAATGCAAACGCATTCGCTGACGCAGAGAGATCCTTTCCATTCAATACGAATGTGAGAGCGAATATACGGACGAACACGGACGAACCAATCTATAGCAGATCATACCCATATCCAGTATCAGTGTCTAATTTTGTGAATAGGGAAATCGAGTCGCTTCTAAAGGATGGTATTATTAGGAAATCCTCATCTCCTTATAATTCTCCAATACATATTGTTGGAAAAAAGGTCTTGACGACCATGGCAACCCAAACCAGTGATTGGTAATCGACTTAAGAAAGTTGAATGAGAGGACTATCGATAACAGATATCCCATGCCGGATATATCGGTAATTCTGTCAAATTTGGGGAAATCGAAGTATTTCACAACATTGGACCTTAAGTCAGGTTTTTACCAGATAATGCTCGATGAAAGGGACAGGCGGAAAACTGCATTTGGGGTAAACAATGGCAAATACGAATTCTGTATACTGCCATTCGGTTTGCAAAATGCACCGAGTGGATGTCAAGACAGCCCTTTTTCAGGTTATAAATATGTTTCAGGGGGTATAATTTATTGTCTCGGACAATGAAAAAACATTTCGGTCGAATGCAATTACCACGTTCCTTAGGGACCATTTCAATACGGAGCAATATTTCGTCCCACCGATGCATAGCAGGAGCAATGGTCTACCCTCCTTGAAATCGCACGGTGCATTAAGGCCCAGCAGAATGTGGACGTTACCACTGAGCTTATACTCCTTGCGACGGTGAAGTATAATGATTCACTCTGTCACAGAAAGAAAACCCCTGAATATTGTGAAGGATTTTAAGAGCGATTCTCTGAACGAGATTAAAGAGCGCCTACGGTCCGCACAGCATAAGACTATGATCGTGAATGACAAGGGTGCGGCAAATAGGGTATAAGAACCTGGGGAGATCGTATTTGTAAGGAGGATCAATGACTTAACGGACAGAATAAACATAATACAGAATGGTAGATCGGTAATGTAATCGGGCAAGATGAATTTATTGTTTTCGAACTCATTGGATCCAGAAACGGGGAAATTATTTCATTTCTCAATGGTCTCGCCTTGCCGATAATTCTTGCTAAGGAAAATATAACAAATCCGACTATTTTCGATAACATTGAATTGAAACACACACTCGAATCAAGAGAGGTGCCCATTAGCATAAGTAGTATCTTAAGATCTAGAAATATAAGTGTACTACAAAATGAAAACATGATTTACTATATTGTGAAATTCCCAGTATTGACTAAATTTTGTAAATTTTTAAGAATATACCCGATAATTCATAATAATTCGGTGATAAAACTAACATCAAACCAAGCATCCTCCCAATGTTGCATTAATGTTGGATCAGCGGAAATTTGTCGGGAAACCGAGCAACCATGCCATTATCAATTATTAAATAACAACACAGCTTCCTGCCAAACACAGACCACATTCTACCAATACATTGGGTATCTGAAGGATTGATGATCCTGAACAACGTTCACAATACCGATGTTACCGAGGGTGAAACCATTAAAGTAAATGGCAGCCTACTCATTACATTTACTGGAAATATCACCGTTAATGAAACCGTCTACTACAATAATTACAACAAGCAACGAGGAGTTGTAGAACCTCATCCACCAAAGGTACTGAACCCTATAAAAACTGATCATGAGGTGACATTGACATTACCATATTTGCACAGAATAAATCTGCAAACTTATGAAGTGGTATCCAGCATGCAGGAACAAGTAATAGCTCATAAGGCAATTATAATATCATTGACAATTGCCTTCGCATTTACATTATGGTTAATCTACCATTTACGCAGAAACAGAAAAACCAATCCCGCCGATATTTAGCATATCATCCAGCAGATAAGGGGCACTCCGACAAGTAAAGGGGGAGGAGTTAGCAACGCTACGTTAATATCCATACTACTTGGATAAAGAATATGAATACCCATACTATAATATAAGTTACACTTATCTTTTTAATGAATATCGGGTTACATCAAATTATTTTGTGATTGGTCAGTACCGTTTAAATTTTACAAAGTGCAGACACTAGGTCAGCACTTTTTAATTAATGTTTTTATAATCAATTTTATACTGGTGAATATGACCAAACCCTATGTCAGCATTTTAAGGTATTGTTAAGCAAGTAATAATAAAAATTATTTATTCCTTATCGAATCGTAAAACAGAAAAGTATTCTATTTTTATTTAGAGGTACCTTTTTAGTACCTATGCTAAAAATAAAATAACACAATACCATAAAATAATACTGTGAAAAACCTAACTTATACTTAAATGATATTTAATTGGAGAAGTGTGAAATTATTTTATATGCAGATGATACATTCATTTTTACGGAAGGAGAAACAGAAAATATTTGCCACGAAAATCTTTCAAGTGATATGAACTATATTAATAAATGGCTAAAAATTAACAAGTTAAAATTAAATGAAAGTAAAACTAAACTAACGGAGATAAATATGAATGCAAATATAACTTTAAAAATAAATAATATAACAATAGAAAAAGTTAACTCTATTAAATACCTTTCTTTTTATAATTGACCATTTTCCCTGCTCCTGGATCAGCGCCTGGTATATGAATATCCATATGTGTCCATATACGGATCCGAACATATATGGAACCATATATGGAACCATAAAGTTACGGACAAAAAATAGAGTCCCTTTTTCGTAACACAATTTAACGTGAAAAGAGACAAAAAATTTGTTGGGGAATTTTGCAATATTATTTTTAGATTATAGTACAACAACAACACCTTATTTTATGAAACAATACAAACATCGTTGTCGAAATTTAAAAAAAAAATAGCAAAGTATAGAATTAACTCCATTTTTTAAAAGATGAAAAATAGGGTACGAAATATACGATAATCCTTGCATTTTTTATTTGAAATATTGTAATATCGTAATAGACAGACTAATTTCTGTATTATTTAATGTACCAACTTTGGAACCAAGGATTCATAAAATAAAGAGTTGTACTGTAATCTAAATATAATATTGCAAATTTCCCCACCAAATTTGTTGTCTTTTAACGTTAAATTGTGTTAACAAAAAGTGACACTATTTTATTGTCAGTAACTGTGTACGCGACAATATATATGGTTTCATATGGGAACATTGTTAGCCGGGAAACTTAAATAAATCTTAAAAACTTTAGATTTAAATGTCTGTGAATGCAGTGTTGAATAAATTTTGACAACAAAATAAAATTTTACATTTAAAGACAAACATTTCTGAATCAAAAATAATTAAGGCTGTTGGAGTAAAAGGTATGTTCATACCAATGTGCATTATAAAATTCGTTCATATAGGATTCTAACTTGCCCGGCTGGAAATGATCATATATTGACATATATTTTTGCAAATATGAGCATATATGAATCGTGTATGAACCTATCTGTTATATATTTAGTCATATATGGAAATATATGACACCATATATGCATATATCTTTCCATATATGGCATATAGATTCACATAGATTCATATAGGAGTTCATATATTATTTCATATATGAATTTATATATTATTTCATATATGAATTAAATGTTCTTATTTCAATGTCAGTTGCCCATATATGAAGAATCATATAAGGAGGCCTAGATTTTTTTTTAAATTTTACAATAATTATTCCGAATTTAAATTCTTAAAGTTGTTAAAAGTTAGATTTTTAAGTGCTAAACTGATTCTATTTTTAAGAAGTCTTGTGAGCGTTATAAATCTAAATAGACATGCCAATAAAAAAAATTAAGTTTTGTTTTAAATTATGTTTTTTTTTATATTTAAAATAGAGATATTATAGAGATATATTCTGTTTATATTTTGTAAAAATTTGTTTCATGATTACATCTGATATACGCGCTTACGCGGTTTTCTTCAACACTAAGTTTTTATGGTGTTCAGGGAATGGTGTATTTAAAAATCTCAATAAAAAACTTAAAATATTGAGTTTTTAAATTTTCTTCCACAGTTTTGTTTGTTGTTTTTATTTTTTTTCAAAACAAAATAAAAATGTTTGAAATTGCTGTCAAACAAAAATAAAAGATGAAATTATTTTTTCTATTTCAATTAGAGTTTTATTTAAAATAGAGATAATATTATAGAGATATAGTTCATATTTTGTAAAAATTTGTTGCAAATTTGTTTCATGATTACATCTGATATACGCGGTTACGCGGTTTTCATTACCACTAAGTTTTTATGGTGTACAGGGAATGATGTATTTAAAAATCTCAATAAAAAACTTATAATATTGAGTTTTTAAATTTTCTTCCATAGTTTTTGTTTGTTGTTTTTATTTTTTTCAAAACAAAATAAAAATGTTTGAAACTTCTGTCAAACAAAAATAAAAAAATAAAAGATATTGTTTTTTCTATTTCAATAAGAATTTTATTGTTTTTTATATTTATTGAAAATAAAATTGAAACACCAAGTTAAGTCGCCTGCATTAAAATTTTGAAGAAATGCGAAAATTGAAACACAAATAATTATAGTGAAAATATGTTGTTTTAGAACACTGTTATAAGTTTTTATTCAATTTAACTATACTATTGTGGAAAATAAATAGACAAAAAGTCAGTAATAAACAAATAAGAGTGCTATAATGGGTCGGTTCAAGCCTTTTACACCCATCACCATTATTATATTTTTTTTTTTAAATTTGCGTTAAAAATTACTTTGTTCCATACCCTCATTTAACGATACAAAGGTAGAAAGGGCATCTTAAGAAATCTCCACTCTCAGAAAATTAATTAAACTTTCAATTTATAAGACTAAAGTTAATATATCGGGAGTAAACGCCTATTTTTCAATATATTTTTTTGATCCATTTCATTACAAGGGAATAAATAAATAGGAATTTTAGTCCTATTATATTTACTAGAAGTTTGACCTTAATATAGTACTCTTTTAAATGCCAGTAAGTAAAAAACTGTTTTTATTTTTTGCAAATCCTAACCTATGCCAATTTAGTAGTTGCACGATTTTATAACGCTAGTAGCTAAAATAATAAATATTTTTTTTGAAAAGGTATTTTTATTTGTAACACAGTATAGACTTTAAATTCTTAATTCACTTTTTGTAGAGCCAAAGGTCCGTGATCTTCTATCTGGCGTATTTTATGCTTGATACGTGCAATCAAGTTTTAGACGAAATTAATGTTATTTTTTTACACTGCTTTTAATTTTTTCTTCAATTCTTTAGTCCATTTGGCTTCCCAAATATTTTTATACAATTTTTGGCATAAAAGAAGCCAAAAGTCCACAATTGGACGTGCTTTTGGGACGGTTGGACAATTCGCGTATTTCGGTACAAAAGGTATGGTTTTTGCATAACGACATTCTTACGCCTATTTCGCATAATGACAGCTTACTAAATCTGGCCAAAATAATATGTCGTCTTTAGAGTGTATATCTTTGATAAATTTTTCGAGGTTTACTAAACATTTATTAATGTAAACATCCGCGTTTACAGCCATAGCTTTTGAATACTGGATATAAAGTTGTGATATACCTTTTGCCGAAATGGCCGCCGACACTACTACTTTTGGTTCAAACTTCGCTTGGGTGGAATACCGTACCTTGTCGGGAGTTTTTTTCAAGTCATCAGAATAACATCCAGAATTTATACTTCCAAGTTTTTCCAAGCAAAAGAAAAGTATATTTCATCATCCAATATTATTTGAAAAATTTTTTTCATGAAGTTTTTTCTCAGTTGTCAGAATTTTGTTGGTATTTCTGCCAATTGTTTTTTGCTGTATTTGCGTACTGAACACCCTGAGAGGGTACAGTGTTTCTTTCTAAAAAATATTGCCATAAAAAAGGCAACAAGTGCAATTTCAGCGCCCTCAAACTATTTACAGGGTTGTTTTTGACCTGTTATTTTCGTTTTACCAATCTCATGCGTATATATTGCATAGTTGTTTGCGAGAAAATTCTGAACTTGGTAGCCGAAGGGTAGGTAGCTGGCTTCTGATGCAGAAGGTCACAGGTTCAAACTGTCATTGAACCACTATTTTTTTTATTTTAATTTAGGATTTTTTTTATTTTGTTTTTTGTTATAATATTTTATTGTTTATTTTTTCCGTTTGCAAGTATTTAACAATTTTTTTTATCTAAAAACACAAAATTATGATAAAAATTAAATAAAAAACAAATATGAAGCTAACACCAATTTTTTAAATAATTAAAAAAAAAAATTGTTATTAAAAAAAAAATTGTTGTTAAAAAAATATGTTATTAAAAGAAATTTTGTTATTAAAAAAAATTTGTTATTAAAAAAAATTTGTTATTAAAAAAAAATTTAAAAAAAAATGATTTCACGTTGGTTGAAATTCGAACCCAGCCTGCCAGGGATAACAATATTGTATAAAAGCACATGTTAAAAAAAAAAAATGCAATATGTGATCAAATTGTGTTATATTCTGATTGTAATGAAGCGAGAAGGCGAGGGTGAAAAGTTTGCGCTTTAAAATGCAATACTTTTTTCCAGAAAAGAAATCATTAAAAGATTACTCTGCCTGGTGTTGCAGTATAAGAGTACTTCAATTCACAACAGAAGAAATTAATGTTTTTTACATGCTTTTTGTTAAAAAATAATAAAAAAAAAAATGCTTTTTAATACACGATCAACTACAAAAAAAAATTTATATATGCATTTCTTATATGTCCATATATGAATCCATATACATAAATGGATTCATATATGCGCCAATCTATGGTTTCATATATGAACATTTTTAGCCGGGTTATTAAATAAAAACATAATTAAAATCAACTTTAAGAGCACATTAGATTTGCATCAATTATTATTGCGATTATTGTAGAACTATGTCTAAAAGTAAGATGGTGTGAATTTGAGAATAATCGGATAGCAAACCCGAGGCGCCCCGAGTACAAAGTTCTCGATTTTTGAAAAAAAAATTTAAACTGTTTTAATAAAAATATGTCTTGCGACACATAATTTTTAATTAATTTTGGTATTCTTAGCACGAATATTTAATATTTTTTAAATAGGACTAACGGGTTTCGAGATATTGCGACTTGATTTTTACTAAAAATGGATTTTTTCCTCCTTTCTACAAATTTTTTCAAAATTATCCTAAATTTTTTATTTTTACACTAGCAAAATAGACCAATAGACTTTTCATTTGATCATAATTATGTCAATATGGTATGAAGTATAATTTGTAAATTGACCTACAAATATCTCGGAAAAACAGAAAATTTACAAAGTAAAATTGGTATAGTTTTAGATTTTATACACATGATTATTAAAGGAATATTTACTTTAACTTTTGATTTTTTATTAATTAATGCTTTGATTACTTGATGAAGGTTTTACACGTGCTGAATCCGAATCTGACCACATAATAGCCCTATCGCGTCAGGTTTTAGAGATATTCTAACCTAAAAATGCAAAAACGCACTTTTTGGGAACATGTGAGGTTTAGAGCTTCCAGAACTTTTCGAGATATTCTAACCTAAAAGTGCAAAAAACACTTTTGAGGTTGTGTAACTTCCAGGAATTTTTTTTTTTCGAAAAGATCGTTTCGGTATCTAAAAGTGCACTCCTCCCCTACAAAATCTATTTTGAATTTTTAAAAAATCTTCATTTGTCACGATCTCAAATGTGTTTTTTGCACTTTGAGGCTAGAATATCTCGAAAGCCAGACCTGATAGGGCTATTCTAAGGTCAGATTCTTGGTTCGAAACCTATCTTTCGGTGGAGCGAAATTTGAGAAAATTGGGATTACTTAGCCCTTGGCGACCTGCGCAAAAAGCCACTGATATATGGACAAAAAAAAATAATTTAAAAAATATGTTTTGTGATACAAAACATAATTTAAGACATGATTTTGATCAAACGAAGGAATGCTTTTTATAGTATTTGAGTGAAAAAAAAATTCTAAAATTATTTTGATGGCATTTTTAGTGAAAATTAAATCGCAATATCTCTAAAACTGTTAGTCAGAATTCAAAAATTTCAAAATATTCGTATAAGTAGGATGCCCGGGAATCTAAGCATTTTTTTGTTCCCGCAATCCCGGGAATACCGGTATTTTTAAGAATACAATTTCAAACAAAAGAGTTCGACATTTATAATGTAGCAATAAATATTTTCAACAATTTTATAAAAGAAAAAGTTATGTTAACCCTTCTACGACCGAAAATTTTGGAAAATTTTTTTTCTGCCAATTCGTGTTCATTTATAATTTTTTCGAACTCCTTCTATGAAACAATTCATGCAACATATATATCCTATTGGGCATATATTCACATATATGGTTGCATATATGAGTATATATGAACCTAGCTGCCATATATTTAATCATATATGGGCTAATAGATTAAAAGTTACGTACATCCCGGCTGAAAATGATCATATATGTTCATATATGAACTCATATATGAGTTCATATAATATTCCATATATGAATTGAATTTTCTTAAGCCCAGGTGAAAAAGTTCATATATGATCATATATTGTCATATATGGTTTCATGTATGAGCATATATGGTTCCATGTATGGGAATATATGAACATATATGTAATGTATGGAATCATATATGGGTAAGTACATGAAAAGGAAAAATTCATATACCCAGGTGAAAAATGATCATATATTGCGGTTTCATGTATGAGCATATATGGTTTCATGTATGAACATATATGAACATATATGTAATGTATGGAATCATATATGGGTAAATACATGCAAATTAAAAGTTCATATATGGCTATGTATGACACCATATATGATAATATATTGCATATATTGGTTCATATATTGATTCATATATGCCATATATCTCCATATATGAATTTATATATTATTCCATATATGGCAATATGTTTTAATTTCTGTCAGATATGTTTAATCCCTTCTCGCTGCTATACGTATTACTGACAAAAATATTTAAAAGAAAATAGATTTTAAAGTTTCCATAATTTATAAAGATGATAGTAGAGAATGAATTAATAAGATAAACGTTTTTATGGTTCCTTTTTTAATTATAATATTGAATCTATAATGTTGAATTGAGCTCTTTACGCAGTATTTTGTAATTTATGTTTCAGTAATAATACTGAATCACCACCACTTATTTCACTATATGTATACAAGGCATGAAAAGTGTTTTGGTTCATATGAGATATCTCACTTGAATCTAAAGAAATAGCAGTCCATTTGATGTGTTTAGTTCTGAATCGGTAGTACCTAACCTGACTAACCATCCTCCTTTTTTTTTTAATTTAATTAATACTCAGGGGATGCCCCTACTTATGCAGTACCATGCACTGATCAGGAAAATAAGGTATGGGAAGGAGGAGAGAGGGAGTAGTGTTTGTGGATATTTGATTTAAATTTTTCTAAATTGTAAGTAACTGGGAAGACTTCTGCGGTAAGTTTGTTCCACATACGAATCGTTCGACTAAAAAACGAATTTTCTCTGTTATGCGTACTGTACTAGATAAGCGAGTATTACGAATAAAAACTCGGGCACGAGGAATAAGTTCACTTATCTCAGATGAGCACCTCCCATGGTAATATCGATAGAAAAGTGTCACACAACCCACATTCCGACGATGTTCCAATGAATCAATAGCGTTGGATACACTACTGTCATTGATAAGCTTGACCGCCCTCCCCTGAAGCTTCAGAATAGACACTGGAGCCCCTGCCCATATATGAGAGTTGTATACTATTTTCGGCCGGATATAGCTGGTAAAAATAGTAAGGAGATCGGATGGAGTGAAGTAAGTCTTGAAGTAAGTCTTCAGAAAACCAAGACAGTTGAATGCCTCTTTCGACACTTGAAATACGTGCTTATTCCAACGGACATCACACTGTATTCTCATGCCCAGAACATCAAGAGTATCCGATTCCTCAATACCAATACCATCCATAGCTACATATTACAATGTTAGTTCCACAGCCCGTCTGTGGGTTAACATACAACATTGGTTCTTGCGTGCATTAAAATCGACCTTATTAGCGCGACCCAACTCGGAGATTGTAGAAAGGGGTTGATTGCGTGTGTCATTCATGTTCTGCCGCATGCCCTCTATCTCCAAAGAGCTTGGCCTGTGATCGAATAAAAATGAACGACAAATGTTGCTGTCATCTGCAAAAGAGTAGGATAGGATTGAAGGTCTGACCAAGAAGGTCATTAATAAAGAGAAAAGGGTAGAAGAAAGAACAGAACCTTGCGGTACCCCTGAATTTAGCTGAAATTCGTTTGATGAGATTCCATCTAAAACAACACGTATAGTGCGGTCTCTGAGAAAACTCGTTATAAAAGAAGACATTACCGACACCAAAAGCAACTAGCTTAGTCACGAGTACCCCGTGCCACACACGATCGAACGCCTTGGAAATTTCTAAAGAACCACATAACTCTCACCAAAGGGAAGGAGAGAGTTAAGTGGTATATAGGAAAAAGTCCTCAGAATCTGAGGGTTTTTCTATAGGAAAAAGTCCTCAGAATCTGAGGGTTTTTCTATAGGAAAAAGTCCTCAGAATCTGAGGGTTTTTCTATAGGAAAAAGTCCTCAGAATCTGAGGGTTTTTCTATAGGAAAAAGTCCTCAGAATCTGAGGGTTTTTCTATAGGAAAAAGTCCTCAGAATCTGAGGGTTTTTCTATAGGAAAAAGTCCTCAGAATCTGAGGGTTTTTCTATAGGAAAAAGTCCTAACGACTATTTCTTAATAATATATTATAAAAATTGTGAATTGTTGTGGTGTTTGTCTTAGCTATCTTCTGCAATTACAATTAAATGTAAAATCGACCACGTGTAATTGAAACTGGTTTTAAGCCACAGCAAAAATCGACCTTACTCTAGATCAAGTGGTTAAATCGCCTGTCTAAAGTGTAGTGCGAAGTGCATGTGGCAAAGAAAGCAGGTTCAAGCCACGGTCAGGATTGCATTTAATAAATAAACATTTCATATAGATGCAATCAAACAATAAAAACCATAACAAATAATTACAGTATTGTCAAAAGGATTACTGATGAAGGTTGTGTTACCAGAAACTGCGCAGTCTAATTCAATAAAAATTTACAATGTAGTTATGATTTTTAGAAAAGTATGCTTAATCTTTTCTACCACGCCTAACTCAAATCATGTAGTTTGTTAATCACTAAATTTATGACTATGGGTTTTTCCTAAATAGTGTTTTCATGTTAATAATTATTTTTATTACAATGCAAACGCACATGCATAAGCTGTGCTACCTGCATTTTTAGTCAGATAAGGATATTTTAATTTTAGTATATAAGAAAGTTAAATTTTGTAAATAAAGTTGAGTTCTAATAAATCCATCAAAACGGATCTTTGTGTATTTTTTGGTCTCGCGCGTATTCGATTAGTGATGAAGTGAACAACCGGCTCCAACGTTCCGATAAAACCCCAACAGGTCTCCCGTAGATTGACCGCTACGGAAGCCATACTGTCGATCATTTAAAAGTGAATTGGTCTCTAAATATTTCACAAGATGGTAGGTAACCATGGTCTCCATCACTTTGGAGAGCGCAGAGCAAATTGCGATTTTCAGGGTTGTTAGCCGCACCCTTTTTAGGGATTGGCTGAACATTGGCCACCTTCCAGCATGAGGGCAAGACTCCCGCTCGAAACGAAGAACTGAAAAGGTTTGCCAATGAACGTGCCAAGGTAAAAGAGCACTATTTCAGCACCAGTGCTGAACCCTTTTGACTTTCCGAACAGAAAGAAAATCAAAGGCATAGTATATGATACCCTTTCGAGAATACCCTTTTGGAGCTTTTAGATAGACATAAAGTTTCAGAGCCAGTGATAGGGTTTCGAAATTCGAATCGAAGTCTAAAATTTATCAATTTGCTGTGCCAAAAGCTAGTTTTTTATAATTAAAAAAAAAAAATATCAGTTTTGTAAGTAATATTTAGCGATTCAAACTAAAAAATTAGGAATTAATTAAAATACGTGTTAAGACAATAAATTTTAAAAATCCTGATTTTTGCACCAAAATCCCGATTTTTCGCCTGCCGAGTCCTGCTTTTTGAATCTAAATATTCATATTCATCTAACATTCATCTCCATTAGTATCCGAATTTCCATCACTATCAATCTCTTGATCACCTTCGACCATGAATTGTCATCATAGGAATCAACAAGCTTTTATATTGCGCTATTGTTTAGTCCCCCCCCCCCCCCACCCCCCTTACCTATGTTTTAAGTGGAACCTTTGTAACTATCAAACACAAGCATTTTAGTTAAAGTTTTTTTTTTATAAAATTCCTAAGTATTCTCACCAAAGGACTTCTTGTGTCGGTTGGATTGATCACTATTGTTATCGTCGTCATCATCATTTTATAAATCATCGAATTTTATTTTTTTTAACAAGTAGAAATTGCCAACCGTACACAAAAATAGTGTAGTATAAGCTATAATATTAAGCTATATGAACTCCCCTAATGTAAATGGATATTAAGAAACAGCTGTAAAAGCTAGTTGCATTTTGTTGTAACAGAGTTAATGTCAAACTTTTATGCATATTTTTCCTTCTCTTTTTGTATTGGCAATGAACACGTGAAGTTGTAATAAAATATACTTTAGAGATTACTAATATTAAATCTCAGTGCTTTATTTGGGACTTTTCTACTCCTCTTGGCCAATACTACATGGTGGCAGCGGTGAACTAAAATTTACAAAATTTTCCAAATTATTGAAAAAAATATTAGTGGTGTTTAATAAAATTTTCAACACATTTTTTGTTGAAGAGGATAAGTGAGGTTAAGTTCCGTACAAAAAAAAATTATTAAAAATGCCTCCAAAAGAAGATAAAGCCGACAACAATTTTATGGCAAATATCGCTCCTCCCGAACCTTTCAATTTCTCACTCCCAGACAATTGGGCAAAATGGCGGAAAAGGTTTGAGCGATACATAAACGTGTCTGGGCAGTCCACAAAGGCACCACAGGAGCAAATTGATCTTTTGTTTTACATAATGGGTGAAGAAAGCGAAGAAGTTTTGCTACAATTGAAACCTGCACCAACAACATTAGCAGACGCTTTAAACAACTTTGACAATTACTTCAACCCTCGTAAGAATATTATATTTGAACGATTCAAGTTCAATTCACGTGCTCAAAGGCAAGGAGAATCTGTGGACAGCTTTATAACAGAATTACACGCTCTAGCCGAAAATTGCGATTATGGAAATCTAAAAGAAGATTTAATTCGAGATCGATTAGTAGTTGGGATGCTGAATACACAAGTTAGTGAACAGATGCAATTAAAGTCAAATCTGACACTCAAAGTTGCGATTGATACAGCTCGCAGAAATTCAAATTAAGCAGACAAAAATCATAAAGGATAAAAAAAATTTATACAACGTTGAAAAAGAAGCCTCATCAAGTGTCAGTGTACAACAAAGAAGTCTTGGCGGTCAACAACGATATTTCAACAGTTCAGGATCTAAGGGTAATGGTAATTATTATAGTAATAAAATAACTAAATGTATTTATTGTGGTTATGGTCCACACAATAGGGAAGATTGTCCTGCAAAAAACAAGAATTGTAATTTTTGCAATTTACGGGGACATTTTTCAAACGTTTGTAAAAAGAAAAATGAGAACCACATGAAGTCGAATAAAAATAAGATAAATTCAATTGAAATAGATAATTTTGAAACAGTTTCTGAGAATCAAAAAAATTCTGAGCACATGATCGGTACAATTACTAAATTATTCGCGGGGAACATTCGAGGATCGGGTAAAGAATCGTGTACAATAGTTGGGTTAGGAAATAAAGTGAATTTTCTCATTGATACGGGGACGGACTGTGTTTGCATTCCGAAAAGTTTGGTTATGGCCGAACATAAATTGGTTATTCAGAATTCGAATACGGGTATAAATGGGCCCGACGAGGCTTCGCTGAAGGTTGTGGGTGTTGCTAAGGCAACATTGATTTATAATGAAAGGGAAATTCGGGATGACGTTTACATTGTTGAAGGTCTTAGCACTCCTCTTTTAGGGAGAGATGCCGTAGTTAAATTAGGTATTCTTAAGCCTCCGGTATTGAACAATCTTTCTATTTCTGAGAATGGCGAGTGCTCGGAACTGATTAAGAAATTTCCCAGGCTTTTTCGTGATATTGGGGAATTTAAGGGCGAAATCAATATAAGGTTAAAGGGCGATGTGAAGCCTTTTGTTCAGACAATACCGAGAAGGGTGCCGATTCCCCTATTGCCTAAATTAAAGACCGAAATTGAGAGGTTGGTTGACCTGGGTATAATTGAACGTATGGATGACGTCACAGAATGGGTCAGCCCCATAGTGGTGGTTCCGAAACCAGATAATGAGATCAGATTGTGCGTTGACTACACACAGTTGAATAAAGCCGTAATCAGACCGTATTTTCCAATGCCGAAAATTGAACTTTCCTTAGCTAGAATTAAGGAAGCTAAATTTTTTCCAAAATCGATGCAAATAAAATTAAGTCCTGATAGTCAATTGCTTACTTGTTTCATATGTCCGTTGGGTCGATTTATTTTTAAGAGATTACCTTTTGGCATTTCTTGTGCGCCTGAATATTTTGTATCGAAATTTAATAAAGTCCTAGACGGTATTGATAATTGTATTTCACATGTTGACGATATTCTGATTTTTGGAAAGGATCGCACCGAGCACGATGAGGCTTTGGAAATAGTCCTGAACCGGCTTGATAAGGAAGGCATAACCATTAACAGGGAGAAATCGTGTTTTGGCGTTGATCAGGTTACCTATTTGGGTTATGTTCTTGCGGCTAGGGGCATTTCTATTGATTCGGAGCGAATTCGCGCTATTATTGATTATCCCAGACCCGAGAATAAAACAGAGGTTCAGCGTTTTCTTAGTATGGTGAATTTCGTGGCAAAATTTATCCCTAACCGCTCTAGGATATTAGAACCAATTAATGCGTTAACTGGTAAAGTCGATTTTGTTTCGGATGAGGTTCAAGAAAGGGCGTTTTTAGAGCTGAAGGACAATTTGACAAGGACTCCAACTCTAGCCTTCTATGATCCTTCAAAACGGATAGTCATCAGTTCAGACGCCTCTTGTTATGGTATTGGAGCGTGTCTTTTTCAGGTTGACGGTCAGGGAAACCGGCAGGTTGTTTCATATATTTCTAGAACTATGACCGATACGGAGAAACATTATGCTCAAATTGAGCGGGAGGCCTTAGGTATAACTTGGGCAGCGGAGAAACTGTCTGAATATATAACAGGGATCCGGGTTATATTTGAAACCGACCACAAGCCGTTAGTTCAGATTTTACAATCGAAAAATTTGGATACGTTGACACCGAGGCTTCAACGTTTTAGGATGCGTCTTATGCGATATGACTACTCGGTGGTATATGAACCGGGGAGGAACCTAAGGGTAGCTGATGCCTTATCTCGCAGTCCAGTTTCTTGTAAAGTAAACGAACCTGAGGAGCTGGGACTAGAAACAGTGGCCTTTGTACGCTTTGTGGTGAGAAATTTGCCGGTGAAAGATTATTACATACAGAAAATAATACATTTTCAAGAACGGGACCCTGTATGCAGGCTATTGGTTCGGTATATTTCAGATGGGTGGCCATCTCGTAATAAATTACCTGATTTCATGGTACCATATTACCAATATCGCTATGATATTTCATTTTCTGAAAATTTAGTACTAAAAGATACTCGGATAATTATCCTCCGGAATTGCAAAAGGAGGTAATTAGTTACATTCACTCGGGGCACCAAGGTATTACGAAATGCCTTAGGTTGGCTCAGACCTCGGTTTGGTGGTTAGGACTCAGTTTGCAGCTGGAGGATTTGGTAAAAAACTGTGCAAAATGCATCGAGGAACGAATTAACAATAGGGAAACGTTTAGGAATGAGAGTCCTCCCACTCGACCAATGGAGAGAATAGGTTTGGATCTCTTTAAATTTAACAAGTGGTACCTTATAATAACTAACTATTATTCACGTTACTTCGAATTTTTTCCACTCACATCTATGACTGAGGATGATATAATAGAAAAGGTTAAGGAATTTTTTTCACGTTTTGGTATTTGTTCGGTCTGTAGAAGTGATAATGGCCCCCAGTTTCAATCGAAATTTAAACAATTTGCTCTTGAATATCACTTCAAACACGTCACGAGTAGCCCATATTATAGTCAATCGAATGGTGCTGCCGAGGCAGCAGTAACGCTGGCAAAAACATTAATTAAAAAGTGTGATAATATTTACGAAGGTCTTTTGAATTATCGTTCAACTCCGTTAGCAATTTCGTAAATTTAAATCATTGGTTCCAATGTTGCCTAGCTTGTTAGAGACAAAAGATAATAAGGGTGTAATGGAAAGAGAACACAGAATTAGGGAAAGGCAGATTAAGGATTATAATAGGAGACATGGAACTAGGGATCTTTCGGAACTTAGGAAAGGGGAAAGAGTGTGGATAATCGATTTGAAAAAATACGGTATAGTTTTGGAGAAATTAGAAGAACCACGGGCATACCTCATTCAAGTAGAAAGGGAAAAATATAGACGAAACAGATGGCATCTAATTCCGGTGTCAAATATCAGTGCTAAGAGTTCTTCTGATTCTGAGGAGTTATATAATCCAAATGAGGATTATGTAGTTGAAAATAGCATTGAGAATAATACTGACGAGAACTTTAATGGTGATCAAAATAATCCAAATAATATTTCTGAGGAACCACCTTCTGAAGAAATTCCAGAAGTTGTTCCCGCAACACGAGCAAGTAGACAGAGAAATACACCTTCATGGATGAAGGATTATGTACCTCATTAAATAAAAAATAATTTATATAACTTTGAATTTTTTTGTAAAATTTAAGGAACTTTGAGTATTATTATACTAAGTAATAAATATATTCTTTTTCTGAAAAAAAAAAAAATATATATGTAAGTATATACATTAGGGTGTCAGGTATTTTACAAAATGTGGAATTTCGAGAAGTGCACCCCCTATTTTTTTACAGTGGACCATAAAAGCATGTGGTGAAAAGTTGAGCCGAATTGGACAATTTAAAACCGCGGCACACAGAGGTCAAAGGTCAAATTTCGGAAAATTTCACTTTTTATTCAAAAAACTGCTTCTGAAAGCCATATTTGACCGAATAATTTAGTGAAAATTTGTTATTAAGTTCTTTTATGTTTGTTTTTTCTATAATGATAATTTTTGTTTCAAAACAATTAACCCTCTTATATCACAGGGGTCAAAAATGACCCAATATATAAAATTTTGTTAATTAATCATACAAAGAGACCTAAATTATTTTAATTTTTTTTTAGAATTAGACAATGATTTAAATTAATTATAAACAACACATCTGCGGTCATAAATTGATACCACAAAAGACTGATTTCAACTTTTCAGATAAATAAGTAATGTGCAATTAATAAGTTTCTTCGGGTACTTGGTAGTAACTGAAGGAAATGTAAATTAAATGGTATTTATTTATGATTTTCGACACTTTGCTAGTTATTAAAAACATTAACTTTAATTAAAATAAAAGATTAATCCCAAATCTGACCATCTCTGTTAAATTATTTACATGTTTGTTTTAAAAATGTATATGTGGTTTCTTACAATAAGTACATTTATTATGTATATTAAGTATAAGGCACGTGAAATTATAATTTATGAATTGAATTCTGTAAATAAATCGTTTAGAGTTGCATTTTTGGAGAGATGTTTTAAGAAAAGAACTCAGCAATAGCGTAGTGCAAAAATGTAAATCAATAGACCAGCCACTGACAATACATTGGGACACTAAACTGCTAACTAATGTTACAGGAAAACCCGAAGATCGCTTATCGATTAAAGCTACATCTACAAACATTGAGCAAATCCTAAACATGCCTGATATTCCTTCAGGAACAGGCCTTGAAATATCTTCTGCTGTTTACGATGCTTTGGAGGAGAATAATATTTTATCAAAAACAGAGGCATTCGTTTTCGACACAACATCGTCAAGTACAGGAAGATTTAAAGGAGCATATACTTTACTAGAGAAAAGAATTGGTCATGGCATATTATATATGGGTTGTCGTCACCATATATTTGAAATTGTGTTGACAGCTGTGTTTAAAGAATCTGACATTGGAGCAAGTACAGGCCCTGATATTGTACTATTTAAAAAATTTAAGAGCAACTGGCATCACATACGGCAGAAAGAGTGTGAACCTGGAATAAATGATCCAAGAGTTAAAGAAATATAAAATGAATGATTTTTGCTAAAAAACAACTAATGGAAGAGTTACCGAGAAACGATTATAAAGAGTTTCTGGAACTTATTATATTTTTTTTAGGTGGAACCCCACCTCGAGGAATATCATTTTACAAGCCTGTAGCATATCATTTAGCAAAATGGATGTCTAAAGCTATATATTGCTTAAAAATTTTATTATTTCGGAACCAGTTTCCTGAACTTGACCAATCAGAAACTAATGGTTTAATTAAACCAGGGTTTATTATAAAATGCTATGCAATTTATTGGTTTGACGCAACAAAAGCTCAATTAGCTCCTTTAAACGATTTGAAATTTTTACGTTGGAAGATTATAAGTGCTTAAACAAAAATATGGCAAATAAGGCAATTTCAAAAATTGTTAATCATTTGTACTACTTAAGCGAAGAGTGTGTTGGATTTGCTTTATTTGATTCTAGAATCTCTGCATAAACCAAGGCCAAATTAGTGGAAAAAATGGGCATAAGCATTCCCGAACAATCACAAGATGATGAAAATGATGACGTATTGAAAAAACTTCCTTTGAAAATAATCAATGTTAAGGATATCATAAATAGAGACATTGATAAGATTTTAGAGGAATTATTTTCTACAAATACAAAAAAACTGTTTAAACGTTTTAATATATCCATTAAATTTTTAAATGAGGATTCTAGAACATGGGACGACTTAGAGCATTACAGGGACGGAAAACACATTGTTGAAAACATAAGGATTGTTAACGACTGTGCTGAAAGAGGTATACAGCTTATTCAAGAAGACCATAAAAAAAAAAAACAAAAGACGAGGAGCAACGACAATATTTATTTAGAGTAATATTTATTTAAGTTAAGTACTAAAAAAAATTACAAAATTTATTTTCTTTTTTTAGGTTGTTCAACAATATAGGCAGAAATACTCCAAAAATGCAACTCTAAAAGATTTATTTACAGAATTCAATTCATAAACTATAATTTCACGTGCCTTATACTTAATTTACATAATAAATGTACTTATTGTAAGAAACCACATATACATTTTTAAAACAAACTTGTAAACAATTTAACAGAGATGGTCAGATTTGGGATATATCTTTTATTTTAATTAAAGTTAACTAGCAAAGTGTCGAAAATCATAAATAAATATCATTTAATTTACATTTCCTTCAGTTACTACCAAGTACCCGAAGAAACTTATGAATTGCACGTTACTTATTTATCTGAAAAGTTGAAATCAGTCTTTTGTGGTATCAATTTATGACCGCAGATGTGTTGTTTATAATTAATTTAAATCATTGTCTAATTCTAAAAAAAAAATTAAAATAATTTAGGTCTCTTTGTATGATTAATTAACAAAATTTTATATATGGGGTCATTTTTGACCCCTGGGATATAAGAGGGTTAATTGTTTTGATACAAAAATTATCATTATAGAAAAAACAAACATAAAAGAACTTAATAAAAAATTTCATTAAATTATTCGGTCAAATGTGGCTTTCAGAAGCAGTTTTTTTAATAAAAAGTGAAATTTTCCGAAATTTGACCTTTGACCTCTGTGTGCCGCGGTTTAAAATTGTCCAATTCGGCTCAAATTTTCACCACATGCTTTTAAGGTCAACTGTAAAAAAATAGGGGGTGCACTTCTCGAAATTCCACATTTTGTAAAATACTTGCCACCCTAATATACATATATAATGAAACTGTATTTAAAAAAAAAAAAAGCAATAAGATATAATAATATTACAGTTTAAAAAAAATGTACACCTATTTTAAGATTTAAATGAAGTAAATTGTTACAAAGGAAAATATACATAAACGTTAAATAATATACATTGTATTTAAAAAAGGGGATGTAGTATAAGCTATAATATTAAGCTATATGAACTCCCCTAATGTAAATGGATATTAAGAAACAGCTGTAAAAGCTAGTTGCATTTTGTTGTAACAGAGTTAATGTCAAACGTTTATGCATATTTTTTCTTCTCTTTTGTATTGGCAATGAACACGTGAAGTTGTAATAAAATATACTTTAGAGATTACTAATATTAAATCTCAGTGTTTTATTTGGGACTTTTCTACTCCTCTTGGCTAATACTACAAATAGTACTGACAAACCACTGTTATTTTTGTAAAACCCATTGTGTTAGAAATTACCAAAGGGACAACTTTTATTTTGCTATAAAAACACTATTTTGTTTGCAAAGCATGTGTTTTGACAGTACCACTCGCAAAATTCTTAGCCAGTATTGTTTTTGCCAATATTACAACCATTCTGTTGCATTTTCTTTTTTAAATATTTTATTATATTTTACAAGTTCAATCGGCAATTACTTATGTAAAATACATAGACTGGACCGGGTTTCTGGTTTTTAAAACTGCAAGCATAAACATTTCACAAAGTTAATTTAAGTTGAGGTATTTGGAAAGCACAAAACTTTTTAAATTTGCAACGTTATGCCAATGGTGAGAAGTTCACTCAAACCAACGGTGGCGACTGTTATCAATCGGGAAACAGGACAATACTGTCCAAATTGAATGCTTGGTTCCAAAGTTGGTACATTAAAGAATACAGAAATGAATCTGTATATTGCGATATTTCAAATGAAAAATGCCATGATTACCGTTTATTTCGTAACCAACTCAATGTTGGAATTGTTTAATGTATGGTCACGGTGGAGAACACTGCCATCGAAGTGCAGCATGTATGATTTGCACAGATCGACATCATACAAAAGTATGCCCATTTAACACAGATGAAAAAAAACCAATTGTTTATACTTGTTTTAATTGAAAGAAACACGAAAACTAATAATGATCTATTTAGCGTCGATGATCTTTTTGAAATTTTTACAACAGCTATGGAGGATTTACAAAGGTGCACATCAAAAGTACAACAAATTAAAGTTGTTATGTCTATGGTAAAATACGCCCATGGATTATAATAACTTGAACGAATTCAAAATGCTTCACTTGAATGCTAATGGCATTTCAAACTTCAGCAAATTAAAACAATTTGAATTATTACTCGAAAGAGAAAACATAAAAATTGCTTCACTAAACGAAACTTTTTTTACAGAAAATCACAAAATTACTTAAATAATTATTTCTTATACAGAAACGACAGAACAACAAGAGGCGGAGGAGTCGCTCTGTTAATTCATAAATCTATTGAACATAAAAACCTTTTTATTTCAAACACTAAATCAATTAAAAACATTTCTATTGAAGTAATGATAAACAATAGGCCCATTGTAATAACTTCTTCTTATTCGCCACATTATACCAATTATTTTTCCGGAGATATAATGAATCTTACACCTTCGACGAAAGAGTACATTGTTTTAGGTGACCTTAATGCCAAACATTCCTCTTGAAACTGCACCACGAATAACACCGCCGGTATCGTGCTCAACAACTTACAGCAAACATGCAACTTTTTTGTACACTATCCTTTTAGCCCTACACTGTATCCGCACCAACGTAATAGCGAATCGTCCACTGTCGATATTATTATAAGTAACTCTCCTCTAAATATGGAGGTTAAAACCATGGAGTACGAAATACCTTCAGATCATCGCCCCATTATTTGTACACTTAAACGGTCGAAGGCATCATTGGTAGACCTCAGTTATTATGATTATAGAATAACCAACTGGAACATTTTTATGAATTTTGTTGACAATAAAATCATTTCAAATATTGACGTATACAATTCCAAGGCAGCTATTGATCAGGAAATAGATAAGTTAATCAACATTATATTAGAGGCAAGACACGTATCAACACCCAAGGTAACACATCAAAATAATTATGTATTGCCAGAAAATATCGTAAAATATATAAAACTAAGAAGAAGCTATAAAAGAAAAAGTCAAAGAACTTCCAATGTAGACGAGAAAAATTTATATAATCAGTATACAAAGTTTTTAAGTAACCTGATAGATAAAAGTATTGCAACACATCGTAATAAAAAATGGTGCCAATTATTATCTAGATTAGATTAGATTATATGGCACTATGCACCGCGACCAACTTAGGTCTTTTGTGCTGCCTAAAGTTACCCTAAAGATTCAAGCTACCTATAAAGCCAATAATCCTATTAGGCAAAATCTTCATAATGTCCGAAGGGGAGACAAAGCGATTGCCAAGAAACGTGGCACGCCTTTCACATAGCCTCGGACATTCGCAAAGAACATGCTCTGATGTCTCAGCTACCAGTTCGCAGAACCTACACTCATCCGTGTCCGAAAGACCCCTTTTGAGCAGGTGGTATCTGAGATTGCAGTGTCCAGTCAGGTAAGACACCAGGGTTCTCAAGTCACCCCTCCCGAGGGACAAGAGTCTCCTCGATCCTGCACTGGAAAAAGAAATCAATCTCTTAGCCTGTCGTTGGCCAAGAGAGTTTTCCCAATAGAGAGAGAATTCTGACTCCCTCCACGACCCGAGCTTCTCCCTAACATACCCCAAAGGTATACCACAGAATGGTTCAGGGCCAATAAAGGGCCTTCGGGCCCCGCAATTAGCAAGACAATCTGCCCTCTCGTTGCCCTCATGCCCCTCGTGACCAGGAACCCACCCTAAGGTAAGCGAGTTGCGCCTGCCAAGTCGGTTAAGAGAAAGAATGCATTCTACCCATGGGTAAGGCCCGTTGGAAACCTGGTCCATAGACACCCGCACCAGTGTCACCATTCGCATGCTTTGAGCCATCTGTGAACCATATCTGAGAACCCCGCTCTGGCTCCCAGGATCTGTTGGTCCACATGGCCCTGTCGAACAGCATCACTTTAAAGTTCCTATCAAAGATGTACTCCGGTGACCTCCTATCCGTAACCTTTGTAATCGGGTCATCAATTAGGATTCTAGCGATCCTCATGTGACCCCTTAGATCACCTCCCCTCATGTCACCGAATTCTCTAAGTCTGGAGGATCCTATGCAGGCAGCCTCCATTACAGAAATATGCAATGGTGGTATCCCCAGCATAACCCCCATGGCATCCGTCGGGCAGGTTCCGCCTGCCCCCGTTATGCCAATACACATAAGACGGTAGATCCTCTTGAGAGCATCCCTTGCCCCTACCTGTTCAACCTTTGGCCACCATGCCAGGGCAGCATAGGTGATCATAGGTTTAACAATGGTGTTAAACGACCAGTAGATCATCTGCGGCCTTAGACCCCATGTCTTACCAAAAAGCCTTTGGCAGGCATAATATGCCCTTGTGGCCTTCTTGGAGACATAGTCAAGATGTTCATTCCAGGTAAGGGATCTGTCAAGAGTCACGCCGAGGTACTTAACACTACTGGAAAAGCCCATCGTGGCCCCATCAAGGACAGGCATTGTCAGGTTAAGTTTCCTCCTATTCGTAAATGGTACCAGGATTGTCTTCGACGGGTTGACAGACAAGCCCTTTTCCCGGCACCAAGAAAGAGTATAGTTCAGAGCCTGTTGCATACGTTCGGATATGGTCCTATCATCAAATCCCACTACAGAAATGACAAGATCATCCGCGTATCCATAAGTCCTGAAACCCAGGTCGTTCAAACCTTCGAGTAGTTCATCAATGACCAGCGTCCAGAGTAACGGCGACAAAACACCCCCCCTGTGGACAGCCCCTAGTCGCATTTACGGTCCTACTAGTAGTCCCTATGCCGAACGTGATTATTCTAGAAGCGTAGCATCTCCAAAGTCCAATTGATGATAATTGGAGAGATGTCCTTTCTAACCATGGACACCCTAATTGCCTCGTAGGACGTGTTGTCAAAGGCAATAAAGGCACAGAGGGCAATATTCTTTGCCTCTAGTGCCCGTTCTATTGTAGTGACAACATGATGGACAGCAGTCTCGGTAGATTTACCTCGTTGATACGCAAACTGTAATTTGTGTATCGGCTTTCACCTCAGGTAAGTATCCCTAATGTACTGGTCCAAGACTTTCTCCATTGTTTTAAGGAGAAACGAACTCAGGCTAATTGGTCTAAAGGATTTGGGCAGTTGTTCAGACTTCTTCCCCGCCTTCGGTATAAAGACCACTCTAACCTCCCTCCACGGCGTCGGTACATGACGCCGTGGAGGGAGATAAATCATTTTGGAAAATAAGTAGAAACTTGCGTGGCAAAGGTAAACCCCAAATCCCTCACTTTAACATAGGAAATTGTAAAATAACTTGTAATAAGGAAAAAGCTGAAATTCTGGCCAACTCGTTTGTCCAGGCTAATAATCTTACCACTAATTTCAAACACTCACTGGATAAAACCATAAATACCAAAGTAAACGATTTTAAGAGGGAGAACCCATGTTCTGAATCTGCCATATTCACAACGCTTGAAGAAGTAACAAAAATAGTATCATCATTAAAAGCTTCTAAATCCCCTGGTTTCGACAATGTTCCCAACCTGCTTTTAAAGAAACTTCCAATTAAAACCTTAAAATTGCTGGTAATAATAATTAATAGCTGCATCAAACTTAACTATTTCCCAAAAAAGTTAAAAGAAGCTAAAGTTATAGCTATCAACAAACCTAATAAGCCAAAGAATAATCCTAGTAGCTACAGACCCATTAGTCTTTTAAGCAATTTAGGTAAAATATTTGAAAAAATACTTCACTTTCGTCTGAGTGAATTTGTTACCACAAATTCCATAGTTGCTAATGAACAATTTGGATTCAAAAAAGAGCACAGTACTACTCATCAAATTAACCGAATTAAAAATCAAATTATCGCTAATAAAAACAACAAACGATCAACGGGTCTTATACTGTTAGATATTGAAAAAGCCTTTGACACTGTTTGGCATAATGGCCTCTTATACAAACTTTTAGCTGCAAATACACCAAAATACTTATGTAAACTTATTGCTGATTTTATCGAAGAACGAACCTTCAAAGTTTGCATTAACAATGAAACCTCATCTTCAAAAACTATCACAACAGGATTACCTCAAGGGTCGGTTTTATCACCATTGTTGTACTCAATATACACTTCAGATTTTAAAACTCCAAAATATATGAAAATAGCTTATTATGCAGACGATACTGCATTAATTTCCTCAAGTAAACTGACCAATGCGCTCCTAAAAAAAATGGAAAAAGGACTTATAAATTGCAATAAATATTTCCACAAGTGGAAAATTAAAATTAATCCAAATAGGAATCAAGCAATAATCTTTCCATTTAACAAATCTCCTAAAAGACTGCCAAGGCGTCAACTGACATTCGGAAACGACGTCATAAATGTACTTAACGATGTTAAATATCTTGGTGTTGTTTTGGACAAAAAACTCACATTTAAACAGCATATTAGTGAAATATGCCAAAAAGCAATTATATCATTTAGAGCTTTATGGCCGTTACTAAATAGACGGTCATATTTGAACTACAAAAACAAAAACCTACTTTTAAAAAGTGTTATAAGGCCGATACTAACGTATGCGAGTCCTATTTGGAGTACTGCTGCAAATGTCACCTTAAAAGACTGCAAATTATCCAAAATAAATGTCTCAAAATGATAAACAACAAACACTGGAGATATCCAACAAACCTTATCCACGAAGAAACTGGCTATGAAAAAATCTTGGACTTTATAACAAGAATTAATAATAAGTATTTTGACAAAATTGAAAATTCTTTTTATCCACTGATAAGAGAATTAAGAATATCTACAAATAATTAAACGCAAATTACCAAATCGGAAATGATATGTTTATGGAGGACTATTATTTCTAATAGTACTACTGTAAACATATATACATTTTCGAACAATATTTGAACTAATTTAAAATCATGTAAAGGTCTTTACCCATTTTGCCTTTAAAATTATCAAATAATAATAAAAAAAAAAAAATGTAAATATCTTTGACCCAATGTACCATTTGTTGTAATATCTATATCTCATATTTTGATGTCTAGTTAGTAAAAATGTAAATAAAGGAAGAATATTTAAATCTAAATCTAATCGTACACTTTACATACTAACCCAATTTTTCGTCTTTTAAAAAATGGAGTTAATTCTTTGCACTAAATTGTTTGTCTTTTTTAGCGTGAAGTTGTGTTACGAAAAAGTGGCCCTATTTTTTCCGTATCTGTATGAATCCATATATGTTTCCATACATATTCGGATCCGTAAATTGAGGATATATGGACATATGTGATCATATATGGACCGATATTCATATATGCTCATATAAAAATATTTTTTGTAGTTGATCATGTATTAAATATATTTTTTGTTATTTTTTAACAAAACATATGCCTGGTAAAAATATGGCTTAAAAACAAATTCAAAATACATGTTATGTTAATTGTTCCTCTTTTGAATTTCACTACAAACCACTCTTATACTAAATCCCAGACAAAATAAATTGTTGCTTTTACTCGTAATGAGCGTATTTGTTTTTTTACTAAACTAAATGTATTTTAATTTAATTTACATGTTTCTCATAAATTAAAGAAGATCTTAAAAACTTAAGATGAATGCAGTTTTTATTTTTTAGTTAAATATTCTTTAATTTATCAGTAACATGTAAATTGAATTATAATACATTTAGTTTAATAAAAAAAAATGCGGTCAGTAAAAGATAACTTTGTCTAGTATTGCAGTATAAGAGTGCTTCAATTAAAAACAGATGCAATTAATATGTATTTTGCCTTTTACCAGGCTGATTGTGAATACAGCTCACGTATTTGGTTAAAAAATAAAAAAAACTTTTTTAATACACGATCAACTACAAAAATGTGAAATGTTGAATGTTCATATATGTCCATATGTAAGCATATATGTCCATATACGGAACCATAAATGGATTCATAAATGCTCCAATATATGGTTTTTGGTCACGTGTACTGATAAAATTTTCGTGCACGGATTTGTACTGATTTTTAAAAATTTATACTGATTGTACTAATTTTTAACATTTTTAAAAAATAAAATGAAAAAAATTAAAATAAAAATTGTATCAAACTTGTAAAAAAAAGACAAAGTACGGTGTTAGTTTACTTCCCCTATATATCTTGATTTTTATATAAAACAAGTGCACAAATAAAAAGGAGAATAAAATCAAAAAGCGTGTATTGTACCAAAGGTAGAGCTTGCACATAAAGAACAGGTTTTCAATTTATTTTTGATCAATGGTGATAATCTTTAACTTAGAGCTCTTATATTAGTTCTCATTTAGTGGGATATATGAATGTTTGATGTTTGCATGGGATTGTCACTTCTTTCAAAACGTGTACTGATGATGGGAACCTAGAAAATTCCCGAAATAGATCTATCAACACATTCCTGAAAGTGGTCAATTAATAAATTTGAAAACAAAAACTCTATAGATTATTAGTTAGGACAATATCCTAATAAAGAAATATAGAGTATGACCTCGAACTTGAATAATTTTCATTTTCATTGCACAATTGAAGGTCGAAAAAAACATAATTTTTATTTATAATAAAAATTATATCAAACTTGCAAATTTTCAAAAAATTATATTCTTTTACATAGAAAAACTCAAGTTTTGATACATTTGAAAACAAGTTCTGAGAACTTGCAAGTTTTTTGAACCAGATGTTTTTTCTATATTAAAACATGTTAATTCTGATTTAAACTGTAAAAATATTTCTTGAAATCTGAACATATTTATGGGGGATACCAATTTAAAATATAAGATTAATTCGAATAGAAGGGCTTAGAGTCCGAAAGCTTTAATAATTTAAAATCTTGGTTTTTTAGAAAAACAAATATTTAGGACAACAAAGGAAAGATTCGTCGGTCTGCATGTTTCCAAAAGATAAAATATTTTAAAATCTTAAGTTTTTCATTCATAAAATGTTGCTGTTTCGGAAATTGTTTATATAAATTTTGGTATATTTAATAAGCTTTGGATATTTTGGTAGGAAAACTGCCGCTTAATATCGCTGTTTCTCGTCAAAAAAATTAAAATTTTTTAAAAATTTGTACTGATTTCATTTCAGAAAAAAAAACGTCGACCTGAATTATACACCAATTTGTATGAAACATTTAGAGGTACCTTCACATTTTCACACTAACTTTTGAACCGCTGGACCGATTTTGCTTATTTTTAATACCAATCTTTCAATAAGGATTAATAATATATGAACCATTTATTTTGAAAGTGGTATGAGTGCATTTTCAATAAATGAGTTAAGAGTTGAATTCGGTACGATACAAGGGGATATTTTTATATGTAAAAGAAAAAATTCAAATATTTCAAAAACAACTGAGATATTAATGATTGATTTTTTACTAGTTAACGATTTGACAAAAATATTTATTTTGAAAGTGGTATGAGTACTTCGTTTTTTTTTAATAGAAAAAAACTTGAATAAACAAGAACAGTAGTCTTGGTTAGTACCCAGCAAAATTTTATAGAACCTGTTGCTTTAGCTACTTGTTCTAGAACAGGTTCTCCGGTAACAACACCCTCTCTACTAAAGGTTCCATAGAACCAGTGAAACAGAACTTGTTGTAGAACATGTTGTAGAACATGTTGCAGAACTGGTTCTTCGGAATAATCGCTTGGTTATATTTTAATTTCGTAAAATAAAAACAAAAAAATAAAAATTTTAAAATATTTACTAAATCTGCTGAAATTTTACATTATAAAATATTATAGATCATATTCATAAATCCTACTATATAAATCCTTGTGAATATATGAAACAACATACATATGTTATAGTACGAACTTCTTTTACTGGACGTATACACAATTTGCACATAAATTAATTTACTCCAATACTAAGTATAGTTTGTGGAAGTAACATAAGTTTATGAATGTGGAATAGAATTTACATATTCTGAGTTTTAGGACGGTAAGACAATATTGAATGACATACCCTTTAAATATTTGAAAGCATAAATGTAAATTTTTTTTATTTCGCAATAAATGTAAAATTTTTTAAAGCCTCTTACAAGTGTAGTTTGATGTACAGGTACGCAAACACTATCACTATTATTGTTCAGTATTTCGATTTTTTCTTTAATCTATTACAATATATTGCAATAGAATTATCGGACAAAGTTGAGAATTTGTGCAATAATATTGTTAGTGTACCCTTAAGCTGTTTATATCTTTAATATAATAAAGGCACCCATACACTACCCAATATTCTTGTGCAACATTTGCTATTGTGCAACATATTAATATTACATACACACTATGTCATATTGGAAGGGAAAAATCAAAAATTATTTGATTTTTATTGCGCAACCAAGAAATGTAAAAATATTTTATAGTATGTAGGCGACGTTGTTAAATTTTTATATTCCTCCAAAACAGAACAAAAGAGTGGTGGTATATTTTGTGCAAAAGTATTGTACATCTTATTGCACTGTGTATGGCAATATGACAATAATACTGGCAATAACATTGCAAGTGTAAGGATACCTTAAAGGGCCGAATACACTGGCATATTATTTCATAACTAAGTTTTTGTTTTGTATGCTATTGCAGTTTAAAAAATTGTGCAATAATATTGCTAATATCAAAAAAAAAGGAATTGAGATTAAAAGAATAAATTTAGATTAGTGTTGGCAAACTCAAATTGTAGTTTCAATTGGTAAATAATTTTTGAGTGTACTACCGAAGTTCCTGTTTTTGAAACCGCGTATCTAAGGTTACAGTAAAATTTTTGTTGTCTCAATTTATTTTCTGCTTCAGTTTTCCCTATGTAACGATTTCTTCAAGTAAAATAAACAACTTACTATGCTTTAAGCGCCAAATACACTTGCAATGTTATTGCACATCTTTTTGTTTAATGTTCTGTATTCTATTACCATAGATAGTGGTAATAGATTAAAGAACAAAATCTAAAATAGTACAAAAATATTGCTAAATAAAAATTTACTCGCGTGAGCGCCAGTGAAACCCGAAGCGAAGTGAGTGCCCGTGAGCAATGTTACGTGAGTGGAAAAATAAAAATTCACTCACGTGCCTAGAGCAACATATCTTGCATTTGTGTTTTGGCAATGTATATTGCTGACAAAATTAAACTGCTAAAGACTACAAAGGGTTTAAACAATTTGTAGTATATTCAAAAAAATCAAGTAGGCATTTGAAAAATTAGCATTTAAATTATAAGAAAATTCAAAACGCCAAAGTGAAATTGTGAAAAGACTAAGCAAAAATTGCTATTTCGTGTATTTAAATAAAAAAAAATAATTCCAAAAAGTGCTAAACGTAAAATAATAAAAAAAAAAAACTTAAAAAGTGAAAAATTCAAACAAGTAAGTAAAAAATATGATTTCGAAAAGAAAACTTAAATATGAGATAATAAAGGAAAGAAGTAGGATGCGCAATCTTATACAAAGCTATGAACCCCAACTCCACAGCGCCCTTCTTTTTCAGAAGAATCCAACTTTGACCATATTGTTGATTTGGGGGTGGTAACTCATGTGGAACATGTGCAACCAAGCCGAAGATGTTCAGTTAACTTAAGTCGATATGATCGTCTTTGTCTTAAATTAAAAAAATGGTACTCAAATCATAGAGTTTCAGTTAAAGCGTGTACATATTTGCTTAAAACATTACAATCGGAAAAAATTAATGTTCCAAGCAGCGTTCCTGGATTGCTACAACGCAAGGGGAAATGTATTTTGGGCACCGTAGCACCTGGAATGTATGTACACATAGGCTTAAAAACGCAATTAGAGAAAATATCACATATAATTGCGGAACAAAATGTTTTTTTTTTTTTAGAAATAGACATAGGTATCGATGGCCTACCATTGTATCACAGTTCAGGTACAGTCCTATACTTGGCCATATTCCCCAACTTACTGAAGTAAGTGTTTTTCTAATAGGAACTTATATAATTCCTAATAAACCTGCGAATGGTTATAATTATCTTCACGATTTTATTCACGAAAGTAATGATCTCATTCAAAATGGTTTTACAGTTGGTAGCAAAACTATTAATATAAAATTTAGAGAATTTAGAAATTGGAGTAAAAATGGTTACCCAATTTCCATTAGACCCAATGCACCTTGTAGATCTTGGTGTCGTCAAAAAAATGTTGGTAATTTTGATGCAAAAAAAAAACTATATCCAAAGGTAAAGGTTATAGAACTATCGTCCCTCTTGACATCTTTTATACCACATATACCAAAAGATTTTAAACGAAAATCACGTTCCGTAAAAGACATTTTCAGGTGGAAAGCTACGGAATTCAAGCATTTTATTTTGTATTGGGGCATTGTTGCCATTAAAAATTTTTTCAATGAAGAAATTTTTAAACATTTTCTGCTTTTGAGTTGTGCTTATAGAATGCTTTTGTGCCCTATGACATATAGGGATAATTAAATAAGAGCAGAGGAATTTTTAGAAAGTTTTTTAGAATTATTTTCAAATATATACGGAGAATGTAGTGTCTCCTATAACATACATAATTTATTGCACTTAACGGATTGCGTTAAAATACATGGTTGCTTAAGTGGAGTTTCAGCTTATAAGTTTGAAAATTTTATGAAGGTAATAAAAAATAAAGTCAGAATGCCGAGATTGATAGGGCAACAAATTTATAATCAATTTCATGAGTACTCAAGTGTACTTCTTAAAGACCCTACACCAATGAAAAAGTATAGAAATGGTTCAATAAAATCAATATATATTTCAAATTTATATTTTTCCACACAATATCCTGACAATATGATTATTACTGAAGCAGGCGAACATATTGAAATAGATAAATTTGCTACTAATGAAACTTTTGTTGGAAAAAAAAATCACTAACAAAAGCGATTACTTTATTGATAATATAAATTCTTCGTATTTAGGATTTTTTTCGTTGGCCCAGAAATAATATATGAAGCAAAAGAAACATTTGATGTTAAAAATATTAAACACAATTTTGTTTTACTTCCACTTAATCCCGGTTTTCTAATACTCCCCTTAATTAATTAAAATTATTTAAACTACTTTTTAGATATGGGATCCAAAAACAAAATACCCAATTTGCAAATTGAAAATGAATTGGTTCAAAATTTAATTATACAAGTAACTAATTTAAACGCTGAAGTTTCCAACATGCAAGGTAAGTTTCAAAATGTTAAATTTTTTATGATTTAATATTGATGCATACTTTTGGTCTTTTATTTCAGATATTATATTAAGACAAAACCAACAACTACACGCCCTTTTTGTTGAAAAACTAAGTAAGGGTGTTGAAGATGTTACAAATTTAAGCGGTATTTGTATTTGTATTTGTATTTGTATTTATTTAGTCTATGGAAAAAATCCTTACAGACAATATCATAAAAATTACATAAGTAGATACCTAACATAATATAACAGAAATCAGACATTCAAAGTTAAAATTATACTACGTTTAACAAAGTTAACATTTTTTGAAAAATCGATACAATTATAAAAATTATTAAAATCATTGCTCATTCGTAAAAGAGGATCAGCATCAGCATAATTTTGACGGTGAAATGGAATAAATAGAGGAATATAGTACCTCGTAGGGCGTTGAGGAACATTGAATAACAGGTTATTGACGAGGTATATATATTTGCAAAATATTATGACATTTTAAAAAAAAAATAATTTTTTCTAGCGATAAATGATGCTCAAAACTCAACAATAGTTAATGTTATTGGTGACATTCTGCGTTATTAAAAAATATTTTAAAAACTCAATTTTCCGTTCCTAAATTTGTGCAAAACTTTCCTCTAAGAGAAATAAATGATCTAGAAAATGATATTAATGGAGAAAATAAACAGGAAATGGTAGGTATTCAAAATTATTACTTATTTCTAATTAATGCAATTTAACAAACAATTTTGAGATTTTTTAAAAACATCGAAACGTTTACTTTATGCAAAGTTTATGTCATATATAAAATAGGTAAAAACTTTTTAAAACTGAATTTTTGCATATATAGCATTCGAGTCATGCACCTATGAACACATTTAGTTGTCTTTTTAATGCACAAAACTTTTTAAATTATTAAAACCTTTTGAGCGCTTTGAGCTGAGTTTTCAAATAAAAAAAACTTAAACAAAAATTCTACCACTTGAGGAAAATGTGTATCTATTACAGTGTTCTAGTTTTTTGTATACTCCTATAAAATTTTAATATTGGGTTATTTACTCTTTTTCGAGCAACACCTTTATTTAATGAAATTACAAAAAAACTAACGTTGTTCTATATTTCAATTTAACTAAAACCCAAATCTTGATTTGATTTCTACCCAAATAAAAATCCAAAATTCATTTAAAACTAAATTTTGTGCACCACGTCGTTTTAAATTTTAATTAATATATATTTAATTTCATCAACTTTTGTAATTAAAAATAACATTTTTTTCTTATTTCCCAGATTTTTTGCAAATTTGCGTTAAAGTTTTGCGTGTTTTTAAAAATCAAATATTTTATCTTAGTTTTATATGGTAAATACATTAAAAAGCTTCATTAACATTCGGTTATCAAATTCGATTAAAAAGTGTGCAGCATTAGCAAGTAAATTCAATGTTTTTCTCAGTTTTTACTATTTTTGCTGTAAAATATGGTAAAAACTAAAATCAAAAACGCGGATTTACTTGTTAATGCTGCGCATTTATTAACGATGTTAATAAAGGTCTTTCATGTATTTACTTACCATAAAAAACTAAGATAAAAGACTTGATTTTTAAAATTGTTTGTGCAAGCGCAAAACTTTAAGGCAAATTTGCCAAAAATCTGGGCCATAAGAAAAAACAGGGTACGCCATTAAAATCAGCGTGGCCGAAAAAATTAGGATAAATGGTCGGTACTCTTGTTTTATTTTTTGAGTTGAATTTCTTTTTTTAATTTAAATATTCATTTTACATAATATAGTTTTAATATTCAATGTTAGTTTACATTAAATTAACTTTAATTCATTAAAAATACTTTTTAAATAAAAATAAATTTTGAATCAAAAAATATTCTTTTATTGCTTTTATGGATGTAGTTATTCAATAGGTTTTTAAAAGCGATTCAATAACGCGTTGCCGGAAGTAAATTTGTAATATCATAAGGATTAATTCATGTATTACCGAATCTGTTCTATAACCGGTTCCGTAGAACACCTATGCGTTCTTCTAAAGCTATGCGGAACCCATTCCTTTTTTAAAAATTCCGAATAAAATTCACCATTGAAACAACTTGTTTTATAACCAGTTGCAAAGAACAAGGATATGTTCTAGTTTTACGTAAAAGAACCTGTTGCATTTGGGACAAACTCAAACAAAAATCATAGATGAAAGAACATAAAGTAGAACAGGTTGCATGCACCTACAACTTGGTCTACAACCTGTTCTTTGCATCCGATAATTTTGCTGGGTAGTTGTTTCTTAGCCATGTATCGCCCTTTGGGCTCGGTTGTTTGATTAAAGAATAATAAATAATTATTTTTTTTTAATTTGGCTTAAGGTCATTTAATAAAATTAAAAACGAATAATAAATAAATAAAAAAAATATTGAAATTATATTTGCATGGGAAAGTAATAAAATAATTTTTGAAAAAATGTTATCACCAATATTCGTGTTGAATGTTTAAATTCGTGAAAACTTTGAAAAAACAGATCTTAAGTTTTTTCTATGGCAAATTGTATAACAATTATGTAAATAATTTTTAAATATTTTATGAAGTAATTTTGGTTAACAATAATAAATGTTTTGCATTATTTTTTTTTTTTGCAAATCGGTAATAAGCCTTTTAAAAACAAAACGACTTAATGATGGAATTGGGTATACCACAAGAAGAACTTCTTATATAAAACAACCAAACGAAGTTTAAACACAAGAATTTCTGAACACGATACCGACATAAAAAAAAAGGTAAACAAACAACAGAGCTAGCTCAGCATTGTTGGGAAAGTAAACATACAGCAGATCTTAGATTTTAAAATACTTAACAAAGAGAGAATTGAGAATAAAATATATACTCTTGAGAGTTGAAGAATCCAGCAAAAAATAAAGTGTGCAATAAACAGAAAGAAAGATATAGACAACATAAATGCAAATTACATCGTTGCTTTAGTTTATTAACAATCCAACTGTGATACTTAGCGTTAGTTTTTAATTATACTGTGATATTTTATTATTTATTTTTACATTTTTACTATTTAAGTTTGATTTGTGTTTCATGTCGTACTTTTTGTGTCGGTTTAAATATGGAAGTGTTAAGTTTAAAGAATATTTGTAAGTGTATTTATTATAATAATGTTATATTATTTTTTGTGTTTGTTACTTTTTTTTTTTTTTCTTCAAATTTTATTTTCAAAATTATTTTAACATTCCACCTTAACTAACCGTGCGAAGCACGGTGGCTTATCTGCAGGAAAAAAAAATGTGATTATTAATTCATTTAATTTGCTTTCATTGCTTGATTATAAAGTTATTTTAAACTAGTTTTTTTCTTTTATGTTGGTTTGTTGTGTCTATAATTTCTTTCGGTACCATATTCATGGCTGTTGGAAGTGAGACTTTAAGCGTACTCTTGCCATAGTTGTTGATGTATTAAGGTATTTTGTATTTTCCTCTCTTCTTCTTGTATTGTAATTATGATCTATAGGATGAGGTATCTAACATCGTTATAAAACTCGTTGACTAAAGTTGTTTTGTAGATACTGTTAATGTTGAGTATGTTAGTTTCCTTTGCAAGATTAATTTTCGCTTTTTTGATTTTTTTCTTCTGCGTGTATTGTAGATTGGGTTGTTTCTTTGGGTATTGTTGTTGATAGTATTGTTGTTCGTTTGCTTAATAATGTTGTTGTTTGTAGAGTTTTGTTGTATTGTAGTTGTTGTTTGTAGAGTTTTGTTGTATTGCAGTTGTGTTTACTTGTATTGAAGTTGTGGTGCTATTTACAGTGTTGTAGTTTTGTTTTTTCAATAGTATCTTTAAGATTCTATCTTGAGATTTTTGGAGATTTGTGCAGTGTGTTTAGCTGCTCCATGCTGTAATACCATGACGTAGATGTGATTCTACTAGAGCGTAGTAAGTTTGTCGTAGAACATTATGTGTTGAACAATTACTTAAATGATATAACATGTATGCGGATTTACGTAGCTTTTTTTTGAATATTTTGTATATGTGGCTTCCATTTAAAGTTGTTATCTACGCTGACACCAAGGTATTTTTACGGTTAAACTATTTCAATGTATATCGAACATTTATCATTTTTACTATTGTATGTTTATTGGTGCAGGCACTCTATGTTGTGAAATTTTAATTTTATGTGTTCATAATTGAGGTTTGGCGGCCTAATATGCATAATTTTTGTCTTGCCTGCATTTATTGCCAAACCGTAATCATGGCACCATCGTTGAGCAGTATTGAGTTTGTCTTGCATAATTTCAACAGCCGTTTGAAAATGTTGGTGGACAACGACAACAGCGGTATCACCAGCGTATGCAAATGTGGTGCTTTTATTTAAGGTGTTCAACATGTCATTGGCATATATTATATAATATCGACCCTAATTTGGATCCTTGTGGAACACCATACTCTATCGAAGTTTTACAGCCGAGATTGTTATTAATTTTTACGCAATGTGATCGGAATTGCAGGTAATTTTGGAACCATTTTAAACAATTTCCTCGTATTCCGCATTTTTGTAGCATCAGTAGTAGTTTGTTATGAGAAAGAGTGTCAAAAGCCTTGCTGAAATCAATGAAGAGTGTCAGGCAGTGATAATTTTTGCTAAGATATAATTTAAAAAATTCCGAGTAGCTTATTTATGTTTTTACCCTTTTGGAAACCAAATTGATTTTCATTAATAATTTTATATTTTTTTATGAATTTTGTTAGAATTTTTTATTATAGATTTATCAATGTCACTTGTTTGTTTACCCATAATTTCGTTAACTGCCAAGTAACACGAATGTTTTTCCGGTTTTCAAATAATTGATTTTTGTAATAGTTGTTTTTGGCATAAAAAAGTTTTTTATTTAACAAATTTCTATTTTTTTTTTTGTATTCTGTTTCATGTTTTATTGTTTTTATTGTTTAACCATTTTTTATAAAGTTTATCCCGTGTTTCGCACATTTTTAGTAATTCGTTATTCATCCACTGTTTTGAATTTCTTATTTTTTTATTTGCTTTGTTTCTGATTTTAAGTAAATATCACTAAAATTGTTTTTAATTTTTTGGTATATTTCGTTTGCATTATTAAGTTTTAATTCTTCACTCCAATTAAGATTTTGTAACTGGTGGTTAACTTTGTAGCAGCTTATAGTAACACCCTGTAGTAAATAGTTTTCACAAGCATTTTCTTTTTCTTTGTTTGAGAGACAAAAGAAAAGAGCGTAGTGGTCTGATATGCATGTTGTTATTATTGTTGCATGGACTTGTGTAGTTGTTTGCTTATTCCTTACAAAGATATGATCAATGCAAGTGTGTGTGTCATTGCTAATATCAACTCTTGTAAATGCACTTATTAGGCATTGTAACCCATTTGACGACATACAGTCAAGGTATTTTGTTGTTATTGCAGTTTGTTGAGAAATGTCAATTGTATAAAATACATATATTTTATACACTAAAATTAATTATTTGAAAACTTTATATTTATAGTTTGTATAAAATCACTTTGAAATCAAAAAGATTAGAAAATTATTAAATTTGATTAAAGTATACAAAATGAATTTATTTGAAATTAACGTTATAAAAATCTGAATTTATTTTATAACAGTTTAAATTTGTTGGTTAAACCAAAGTTGTAAACAAAAGTATTTAATTTAATGTCAAACTAAAACATAGAATTTGTGAAGTTATGAATATGTACTAAAAACAGAGGTTAGATGCGTCTAACTTGTTTAATGAAAAAACACTTGAACTATAAATCTCAAAGGGTGAGCATCTCATCAATAAATTGTAATATCTATATATTTAACACTTGTCTTTTTCTTTACTCTATTCCCAATAACTACCTTTTTGGGCCGTTGGTGTCACTCAACCCAACATCTATTATAATTTCTCGAGCCTTGAGAAATTATAAAATTAATCTAAAATCATCTATTGCTGTCATCATCTTCATAGAATTACAAAAGAAGATTAGTTCATCCTATTTGACTACAATTGCGTGCTAATAGAGTTTACCCCTTTCAACACACCAATTGTATGCATGGTCCTTCAAAAGTATAAAAGAGCCAGGAATATTGGATAAACGTCACTAAACAGAGTTCATCGCTATCAATAATGAGGTAATCAACAACACACAAAAATCTCATTAGTATGTATCAGAATCTCAAACATTACACTAGACAGTGAGTATTAATGCAATACATATTAAATTTAAAGAAAAAAACCATATAACAATAAAGTGCGGAAAATAAAACAAAATTAACAATTCGAAAAACGACAAAATAATAAGGCTTAAAATTTTTTTAAAAAACGTAAAAAAAATATCCGGAAATATTGAAAAACGTAGTTATTAAAAAAAAGAAGAAAAAAAAAACAAAACGTGTAAACCGTATGAAACATTTGTAAAACAATTAAAAATTTCAAAAAAAAAACTTTGTGAAAATCGCCGGAAAATCAAAAAACAAACTATCAAAAACGTTAAAAATAGTGTTAAAACTCGAAAAATAACCTGAAAATCATTAAAAACGTGTTAAAAATTATAAAAATGTTACATAAGATTCTGAAAAAAGTAATATTTTGCAATAAATAAGAAAAAAAAACGTCAATAATAACGGTAAAAAAAAACGAAAAAAAATAGAAAAGAAAAAAAACCCCCGTTAAAAACTGTGTATTTCTTAAAGTAAAAAAGAATAAAAAATTGTCTCTGTTAAACATAAAATTTTAGAAATTTAAATGGAAACCACAAAGTAAAAAGAGAAAAAAATAGTTGTTTCAATATATAAAAAATTCCACAAAAAAAAAAAAAAAAAAAAATACAGTTAAAAAATTATATATTAAAATGTACATTTCTGTATGTCTTACAAAACAACAAAAACAAAAAAAAAAAAAAAAAAAAAACGAAAGAGATAATTAAGTTCTTCTTTGCATTTTCTACTTCATCCTTTACTCGTTGAAAATTTATTAAACATCCCGCGTAAAAATAGTGATCAACAGAGATTACGCTCTTAAACAAAAAAAAAAAAAAAAAACGTTTCTCTTATTCTCATTAAAAGCTCGTGCGTATAATTATCAAGTACAATAAAATAAAACACAATTTAAGCCTGCCATAAAATAAAACAAAAGAGAAAAAGTTTTTCGAAAATAAAACCAAAATAAAATTTAAATAAAAACCAACATAAATGATTCGTGAACACCAAGAGAAAAAAAAGTTATATGGTTTTACCTCAAAAATATATGTATATATACATATAACATTGGTAGCAGAACAGAAGGTAACAATAGCAAAATTATTAATATTCATCGTCAGAAATATTGGCGAATCATTTCTCATTCATTTCTCATTCTTTTCTCTTATACTACTTATTAATTTTGCACCACTCATTAGTTTAAAATTTAAATTTAAACTTTAAATTATTTCTCATTTAGTGGAAATACTCTCTTAAAGTTAAATTTTCTTTACAAATCGAAAGAGAATAGAAATAGTGTTAACCTGTTAAGAACCAACGAGTGTATTAAACACTTGGTTTAAATTAATTTTTCCCTAAATCAAGTGAATTTTTTAATAGTGATAAAAAGCCAATTTTGTTTTTTTTTTGCAAAACTAAGATTTGATAAAAATTTAACAATTAATGCAAAATTTTGGAAATTTCCAGGAATTTGTAAAATTTATTGCCAGTTTACCTTTTAATACAAAACTGGAATTTAAGTAAAGGTTTTACTATAATTTGGCTTTAAGGTTACGGATTCAAATTTTTTTTTTTTTTCGATAAACTTTTCGTTGCAATTTTTGATCGTTCAGCAGTAGGATCGCTAATTAATCACAAAATTAATTAAAACACTGCGATCAGCATAATTAACTCCATTTCAGATTTATAGAATCATAGAACCCTGAGAATTAGGACAATAATATCACTATTTAAATCAAATGTTATTCGAAGTAAAACTTCTGGTGTCCTATTCTCTATTTGAATTTTGTAAACAAAATTTTGAAAACGACTCATACATTTTGATAATATACACTCTTTTAATTATTATATTTTATAATTGCTTACGATCAACAATTCGTTTGCAATAGTAGATTCGAATAATCTACATCAATATTTATTTTCTAATTGCTTACGATCAACAATTCGTTTGCAATAGTAGATTCGAATAATCTACATCACTATTTATTCTCTAATTGCTAACGATCAACAATTCGTTTGCAATAGTAGATTCGAATAATCTACATCACTATTTACTTTCTAATTGCTAACGATCAACAATTCGTTTGCAATAGTAGATTCGAATAATCTACATCACTATTTATTTTTTATTGCTAAAGGTCAACAATTCGTTTGCAATAACATATTCGAATCAACAATTCGTTTGCAATAGTAGATTCGAATAATCTACATCACTATTTTTGATTGCTAACGATCAACAATTCGTTTGCAATAAAATATTCGAATATACCACATCACTATTTATTTTAATTGCCTACGAACAACAATTCATTTGCAATAAAAGTTTCAAATGATCTACGTCACTTTTTCTAGTTGTGTACAATCGCAAATTTGTTTGCAATAGTAGATTCGAATCACTCTTACTTTTCTAATTAATTACAATCTCAAATTTGTAATAGGATATTCAAACACAACCGAATTTGTTTGCAACTGCAAAGTCATATTATCAACATTTAACTATCTCTAATTTCGTTTAGAAGTTAGAGAAATCTATGCGAATTTTATTTTTCACAAATAAATTTGTGATTAATACTGTGTTCAACGTTAAATAAATTTGCTGGAAACTCATAAATTTAGTTCTCTTATATCTGAGAGCCATTCAATATTCAAAGTTTCTAAGGGCCACGTGAAAACTTTCATAATCATGGGCAATAAGGACGGGGATTCCGCCACATCTGGTAGTAATTCCTTTGTGCAAGAAAAATTCTTGTTCGATTGCGACCACTTACTAACGTTTTGCTCTGGGTTTAGTAATGTGGATATTCGAGACCAGACAGACTCAATACTAGAGGCGAGCTCGAAAATAGGTTTGGAAAATTGGATGAGTCTTATGGGAATCTCATGCTTTCACTCACCTCTGAGGATAAAAGTGAATTTAAGTTAAACGCAAAGGCTCAGTTCAGTGCGTGTTCTGAATCATTTTTTGTTTGTAAATCTCATATTGTTGATTTATTAAAGATTGCAACACTTCTTTTCGAATGAGTTTACCTGCCCAGAGTATACCACTTCAAAATTTCGGCAACAGCATAAAACTTCCACCATGTGATACTGAAGTTTTTGAAGGTGGATACGAAAATTGGCCATCATTTCGTGATATGTTCACGGCCGTATATATCAATGGTACAAATTGTCCACCAGTGGTAAAACTATTCCATTTACGAAATAAGACTTCTCGTGATGCAGGTGCAATTGTAAAACGTTACCCCCTTTGCGATGACAGTTTTGAGCTTGCTTGGAATGCACTCAAAGCACGATACGAAAACAAGCAGGATTTAGTTGACCGTCTACTCGAAACTTTATTTAACATGCCAGCGGCCACATCTGAGGACAGTAAGTCTCTTCAAAAGATACATTCCACTGTCAGTGACGTTTTGCAAACGCTTAGAACTTTAAATGTAAATACGGAACACTCAGACTTTTTCATTGTCTTTCTTGTCCGCTCAAAACTTCCCAATGAAACTCTGGCTCTTTGGGAACAATCTCTTAAGAACCATCGTGAGTTAGTAAAATGGACCCAATTGGAAGAGTTCTTAATAGACAGATACGAAGCTGTCGAAAGGATTTCCAGTATGAGAAACATTAAGGAGAGGATGAGCCTTCCGAATAATCTCAAACCTAAAATACATTCACAAGCCTCTCAGGAGAAGCCCAATAACGGTTGCAAAGTATGCAATGGTGATCACAATTTACGATTGTGCCCAGATTTTAAGAAACTTACAGTTCAGCAAAGAGTCGATTTTGCTCGGGCCAATGGGATTTGTAACAATTGCCTTTCACAGAATCATTTCAGGGAAAAATGTCCGAGCAAAAACACTTGCTTTATTTGTAAAATGAATCATCATACCTTGCTTCATATGGTTACCCCCAACAGTGCACAGAACACTTCAAGATTCACACAACCTTCAACTTTTAACAATAACAACCAGAAACTGATAAAGAACGAGTCCCAGGTAAATAGTCGAAACGTGCCTGTTTTGCCATCCACTTCAAATCAGGCACGTAATACTCATGTACAGACTAATGTGTCTGTCAGTAGTAGTAGTTACATACTACTTCGAACAGCTTTACTCGAAATTGAACATATGGGTGAACTTTTTACAGCTAGAGCACTTATAGATCCAGCTTCCCAAAGAACTTTTGTTTCCGATAAATTAAGAGATAGACTTCAAATTCCAACTCGTAAATCTAATTATGAGGTATCTGGTATCTGGGAACAACCACAGTCCACTACTAGAGAATGTAACCTAGTGATCTTCGCGAAAAATGTCAACGTTAAATTTTCGGTAAATGCTATCGTCCTTCCAAGAGTAGTTAAATACATTCCTCCCATCTCATTTGATGTTCCAAATTCTGCAGATTTAGCGGACCTGGATTTAGCAGATCCAAGTTTCAATCAACGCTCTCCTGTTGATATAATTCTCGGGAATGACTGCGAAAGATATTTAAATCGTAACGGAATAAAGAGAAACATTTGTGGTTTGGCATCGGCTTACAAGACAATATTTGGATGGGTCCTTAGTGGTCCAATAGACACCCAGGTTGTTCACTCTTGTTCCACATCCGTAACTCCATCCAAAACTTCAGATCTTAGCAATCTCCTAAGAAAATTTTGGGAGCAAGAAGAGTTGCCCTCAACTGCTCTCATTTCGAATGAGGACCAATATTGTGAGGATTTCTATAGGCAAACTACTACTCGGAACGCAGACGGGAGATATGTCGTTAGACTTCCATTTAAGCAGGAATTTCCCACATCTGTTTTTCTCGGGGCTTCACCAATTTTTGGCACTCGGTCAATATTCTCGAATGAAGCAATCACTCTCTAAAGACCCGGAACTTCAAGCACAATACAATGAAGTACTTAAAGAATATTTGTCCCTTAATCATCTGGAAAAAACTTCCTTTTGTGAAATTATTTCTGACGACAAATATTTCTCCTTTTATTTGCCACACCACGCCGTAGTCCGCCCAGAACACAAAACAACGAAAGTTAGAGTTGTTTTCAATGCATCCAGGAAAACAAGGTCAGGTTTTTCACTTAATGATGTTCTATACACGGGGCCTACACTTCAACAAGACCTTATGAATGTCATACTCAATTGGCGAAAATATCGGTTTGTGGCGATATACAGAAAATGTATCGTCAGATTTGGGTTCACCCCGAGGACAGACCGTATCAGAGAATTCTCTTTCAAGATGGAGTCAAAGAGACTTTTAGGGATTACCAATTGAACACTGTCACTTTTGGTGTCAACTGCGCCCCATTTTTAGCGATACGAACGCTTCTTCAGCTCGCGGCTGATTCAGAATCTCAATATCCTCAAGCAACCTCAATTTTGCGAAAGGAAACGTATGTTGACGACATATTGTCAGGTGGACACACCATTGATGACGCATTGGAAGCTCAGTCACAGATAATCACCCTTATTCTAGTTGTCGACGACGATGCCGTCGTCGTTTTTGAGTCAACATCACTTTCTTTCAACGTCGACATCAATTTGACACCAATTTGGTATTCTCTAAGAGTTTTGTAACGACGTCGACTGTTTATCGGTAATTTGAAAAAAAACAAAAGCACATCTCTAATATTTGAGTCAGCTGATTTATTTTACTTGTTATTTTTATGGGAAATGTTTTTTATTTCTGATTCTGATTCGAGTGAAGAAGAAAATACTCGTAAACAAAATCTAATATTGCAAAGAAGACTACTCCGACAGAAGTCCGACATCTTCAACTTACCAGATAAAAAGTGAGTAGCAAAATCAAAGACTGTTGCCTTTAAAAATATTTTGTCATTTCTTCAAAAGGTTTGAAAGTTACTTTCGAGTTAATAAAGCAGCATTTAAGCGTGTGCTGGAAATAATATCCCCTAATTTGAAAAGCGGAGTTAGATCAACATTCATTTCGAAAACAATCAAATTGGCAGCTACATTGAGATTTTTAGCCCAGGGATCGTACCAGCTCAGTGTTGGAAATGACTTTAACTTGGGACTGTCACAGCCACTAGTTTCCAAGATTCTGTCTGAGACTCTGGATGCCTTAGAATTGACAGTTTGCCCCCTATGGATAAAATTTGAGATGACAGATATTGAAAGAAATGAAGCAAAATTACAGTTTTTTGAAAAAACAGATTTTCCTGGTATTATTGGGTGTGTGGATGGAACCCATATCAAAATTTTAGCACCAATTAAAGAAGACCAGCATCTATACTTCAACCGTAAAGGGGTTTTTAGTTTGAACGCTATGATCGTAAGTATGTTAAATATTTAATTGCATTTTATAATCATATATATTTGACTTTCATGTAGATTTGTGATCATAAAATGCGGTTTTTGGATGCCCGATATGCAGGTTCTGCTCATGATTCATTAATCTGGAACGTTAGCCAAGCAAAACGAGTTTTGCAAGAACGATATACTGGTGGTGAACGGAATTCATGGCTTTTAGGTAAAAATTTTATTGTTATTTAAACCATTTCCTGCCACTGATCGATTCTGTGCGAATTTTTGTCTTTAAAAATATTTTACGTAGATTTTCATATAGAAAACACATACAAATTTTAGTTTTGAAAAAATTTGAATACATTCTGGGTGTTTTGAAAGTAAAAGTTTGAACTAAAACTGGATGTGTTTTCGCTAGGGAGCACTGTATAAGTGAACAAAAATTCCTACCGGATCCATCAGCGCCAGGAAATGGGGTTAAGCGCACGGAAAAAGTGCAAAGTACTATAAATACAACTTCAAAAATGTTTGGGTTAGTTACACAATATCTAAGTTAAAAAATAATATTTTCTTAGATAAGTTACAAATGAAAAAACTTAGGTAACCTAAAAAAGTGTAAACTGCTTAAATCTTCCGCCACCAGTAGCATTACACTCAACTTTGTTGGCTACGATTTTCTTTTTCACTTTAAATTTAAAGTCTCTCCAAACCTGTAAATAAATTTGAAGTTATATATATATTTTTATAATGCCTATATACGTTTATGATTTCCTTACCTTCTGCCACCCATCTCCAAGTCTTCTTGGTGGGCCAAGAGAATTGAGGACTTTTGATACTTCACAACATTGTTGTTTAAAATTACTCGGAACAGTGCCTCTGCAAAATCCGCGAGCAAGTGATGTATTTTTCTGCAACTCTTCCACAAGTTTTTCAAACTGTTTTACTTTCGTTATTTTAATTTTTTCAATTTTTTCCATTTTTTTTCTATTTCTTATTTTTTTTACACTTCACTTCAAAATGTCGTTAGCAAAAATGACGACGACAGAATCAGAGTCGTCTCAACACAATAACGTCGTTAAGTTTTCTTAGAGAATACCAAATATTAGTCAACAGTAATCGATACAAGTCGATAACGACAACTGGAATACCAATTTTAAAAAGATGACACAAGACGACGTCGTTTTGTGTCGACGTCGACAACTAGAATAAGGGTGAATAGCTGCATTAAGGTCTGCGGGCCTATCCTTAAAGAAACTGACGGCAAATGATACGAGACTTCTTTCACATTTGTCTCCTGATGATCTTTGATTCAAATTTGCTACGTTTTCATGACTCTAGCGCCACAAAAACACTAGGGATTAAGTGGAACGCCCTCACTGACTCCTTTAGCTACTCTTTCACCCCCATATCTCAGTCTTCAAGCGTTAGTAAACGTGTAATACTATCAGCTGTTGCCAAATTATTTGATCCTGCTGGTTGGATAACCCCTGTAGTCATTCGGGCAAAAATGCTGATGCAGCAACTCTGGTTGGAAGGGATCGATTGGGACCAAGACGTAAGTTCCGACTCCCTTGCAAAATGCAACAATTTGCTCTCTGACTTGTCCCATGTGGAAGAGATAGTAATTCCGCGGTGGATCCAATATAACCCTGCCGATCGTATTCAAATTCACGGGTTCTCAGATGCCTCTAAAGGTGCATATTGCGCGGCAGTATATATAAGGTGTCAAACTTCTGAATTCGTAGCATTTTCAAATCTACTTGTAGCCAAAAGCAAGGTAGCTCCTTTGCAAACTATTTGTTTGCCTCGGCTGGAACTAAACGGTGCCCTGCTACTTGCTAACTTAGTGAATCACGTCATCACTGCTCTAAATTTCAATGAAACGGAAGTAATATTATGGACTGATTCTTCAATCGTCCTCGGGTGGTTGTCTAAACCCCCCATGGGCGTGGGAAACATACGTAGCGAATCGCATATCCCAAATTCATAAACTATTACCCAATGCCACTTGGCGTCACGTTCCTACTCACGATAATCCCGCAGATCTGGGTACCCGGGGTTGTAGACCTCAGGATTTAACAGTTAATCCCCTGTGGTGGCATGGACCATTGTGGCTAGCTAATCCATCTTCAGAGTGGCCAACGAGGAACCCGTTAAATTCTTCCACTACACAACACTCGAAAAAAACTGTGCAAACATTTCTCGTAACGACTGATGACAATGATATTTTGAATAGATTTTCATCGTATCATAAAGCCTTGCGTGTTTTGTGTTACGATTTTCGTTTTTTCAATGCAAGTTTATCTAAGTGTAGAACATATACTGGTCACACTACGTTAGATCTCACACAAACTGAAGTAAACTTCGTCAAAACAAGACTTATAAATTTAGCTCAGAAATCTTTTTATGGCACAGAATACCAAAGTATTTCTAATTCTCAACCGATATCTGATAAAAGTAGCTTAAAGCCATTAAATCCATTCATGGATTCCAACAAGTTGTTACGCGTTAATGGCCGTTTATCAGATTCATCTCTGCCCTACAATGAACGGTACCCAGTATTTTACCAGGCAACTCCCGACTCTGCCAACTTTTTTTGTCTCATCTCCATACATTTTTGGCTCATGCTGAATGCAATCAAATGTGTCGAATGATTCAAACTGAATTTTATATCTCACGATTAAAAATTCGGGTAAAAAAGGTAATACGTCATTGTAAGAATTGCATAATATTTAAACACAGGCATTGTTCTCAAATTATGGCACCTCTACCTTCAGATAGGTGTACTCTCTCAGTGCCATTTCAAACCTCTGGCATAGATTTTGCTGGCCCATTTGATCTCAAAACCTCCTCTTTGAGAAACGCCCCTTATATAAAGGGCTATGTCGGTGTCTTTGTATGCTTTAGCACGAAAGCAATACACCTTGAAGCATGCTCAGAACTATCCACGGCAGCCTTTAGTGCTGCATTCGCTCGGTTCGTTGGGAGGCGGGGACTCCCTCACAGGATAGTCTCTGACAATGGCCGCAACTTTCTCGGAGCCAGCAGAGAGTTAGGTCGTGAATTCGCGAGCTTTATCAAATCTGCGTCCACAGATATTGCTCAGAAATATCTAACTAATGGGTTTCAATGAAGTTTTATCCCACCTCATGCACCTCACATGGGCGGTCTGTGAGAAGCCGCTGTTAAGAGTTTTAAATTCCATTTAAAACGTATAGCCGGTTCACACAAATTCAACTTCGAAGAATTTGCTACGGTTCTCGCTCGGATCGAGGGTGTTTTAAACTCACGCCCAATATCGGCAATGTCTGAAGATCCGTCAGACGTTAAGGCTTTAACTCCAGGCCATTTTCTCATAGGTGCACCCATAATGGCTCTGCCTGAGCCAGATTCTCAGAGAATATCTGTAGTAAATAGATGGGAGAAATTAAAAGCGCTCCATCTTCTATTTGCTAAAAGATGGAAGGAAGACTACCTTAAATGCCTACACAAAAGGTATAAATGGAAAAATACCTCCCCCAATATGAAACCAGGTGACCTCGTAGTCGTAATGGACGACCTGCTACCCCCGAATGAGTGGCGCTTAGGTAGGATAGAAAACACGCATGTTGGTTCCGATAATAATGTAAGAATCGCCGCCATCCGAACTGCTGCAGGTGTTATAACACGTCCAATTGTGAAACTCTGCTACTTGCCGTTACTAGAGGAAAATGATTCACTCCCAAACTTAGCATAATTTCTTTCATCGTTTAATATCTAAATTTACCCATACATTTACTTCATAAACCATTACTAATTCACACATTTTCTTTATCCTTTATGTTTGTTATTATTTTAAAACTTGAAGTCCCAACAATAGAAGAAACGACAGCAGCCGAAGCAACAACAACAGTGTCCGCAACCATCGTAACCGCCGTAATCCCAATCTGCATCAATGCATGGTATGTAAACAATTTCACTCACTACGTTTTTGCAACAAATTTTTAAAAATGGATGTAACTGAGAGTAAACGTGTGGCCAAAACCCATCGATATTGCACCAACTGTTTGGCTAGAAGCCACCAATTCCGCAATTGTCCATCCAGTGACACGTGCCGCAAATGTGACCAATACCACCACACCCTTTTACATCCAAATGCCCGTAGAGTCCAAGGACCACAAAATCTAACAACAAACGATCTCAGGAAACGTAAAGATCAACCAACAACCAATTTCTTCATCAGCATTAGATACCACTATTTTATCTGAAGCAATACGGTCACTAGCACAAGTATTGTGCTCGTCAAATCCAGACTCTAATATTGCACAAGTGCAAGGCCGGCGCCATGTATAAAATACATATATTTTATACACTAAAATTAATTATTTGAAAACTTTATATTTATAGTTTGTATAAAATCACTTTGAAATCAAAAAGATTAGAAAATTATTAAATTTGATTAAAGTATACAAAATGAATTTATTTGAAATTAACGTTATAAAAATCTGAATTTATTTTATAACAGTTTAAATTTGTTGGTTAAACCAAAGTTGTAAACAAAAGTATTTAATTTAATGTCAAACTAAAACATAGAATTTGTGAAGTTATGAATATGTACTAAAAACAGAGGTTAGATGCGTCTAACTTGTTTAATGAAAAAACACTTGAACTATAAATCTCAAAGGGTGAGCATCTCATCAATAAATTGTAATATCTATATATTTAACACTTGTCTTTTTCTTTACTCTATTCCCAATAACTACCTTTTTGGGCCGTTGGTGTCACTCAACCCAACATCTATTATAATTTCTCGAGCCTTGAGAAATTATAAAATTAATCTAAAATCTGTCATTGCTGTCATCATCTTCATAGAATTACAAAAGAAGATTAGTTCATCCTATTTGACTACAATTGCGTGCTAATAGAGTTTACCCCTTTCAACACACCAATTGTATGCATCAATATTAATATCACCAATAAGCAAAACATTTTGTTGTTTTTTAATTGCGTTTATCTTTTCATCAACTTCTTCTATGAACTTGTGTTTATTAAGATGTGGGGGTCAATTTGCAAACATTCAAAAAAGTTAGAACTCATTTGTTTTTGTGTGTATTCTATGCTTTCTCTGATGTAGATTGCAATACCTCCCCTTTTCCTGTCCTGTTTATGTGAAGTAAGAAAAAACCATTTATTTTAAAGAAATCGTTTCGCTGTCTGTTATGTTTGGTTCAACCAAAAGAATTATTTTAATTTTGTGTATAATATTGTGAATTGTTGCTAAAAATTATGCGAAATTAGTTCGTAAAGACCGAATGTTTAAGTAAACTAACGACAGGGGATAACTTAAAAGTTTTTTATCAATTGGATTAAAATTGTCTACTTTTTGTGTATTGTTCATTTTATTTTTATATAATATTGTATAAATTTTTAAGGATTTGAATAAAAAAAAAGAAATTAAGCAATCATTTCAATATTACTTGTATTTAAAAAAGCTGTTGTGCGAGAATTTTCATTTTTCTTTGCAAGTATGGTGCCATTTCGTATCCAAACAAAGTTCCAATTGCTTTCTTTTGCCTTTATTTTGGCTAGCCATAGAAGCCGACGGTTGTGAAAAGTTAATTGGTCGTTTATATAAATATAGCTGGTGGTGTTATTTGTTGAGGAGTTGGTGTTAATGTTGTTTTTATTGCTATCATTATCACTTAAAATGTTTGCATCTACTCTGTGCCTTTTAATTTTTTGCATATATTCTATTTTCTTGTTAAGTAAAGAAAATTCGACTACCACTTTATCATCTTTGTCATTATCATTTTTTTTAGCACGATAGGCATTGCTTATGTCAGTATCGTTGATTTCTACGCCTAATGAAGCTCCAATTGTTTTCAAGACCTCAGTTTCAGGCATTACTTTATTTGGTATATTTTTTATTTCAATTGTTTTGTTTAACATTTGTTGTTCGAGCTTTTTTATACGTGATTCTAATGTATTTATTTGCTCTTCCTTCTCTTTGTCCTTCTTATGCAGTTCAGTGACCTGGGCTACTAAATGACCTAAAGAAGTGGTTATGGTCGCAAGAGTATTTTGCATTTCATCTTTAATGTGAATATTCATAGCGCTCCATTGTAGTTTTTAAACCCTTCATGTCGGATTTTAAATCTGTGACGTCTGATTGTACGAATCATATTTTGGCATTGACAGAGCTAATAGAAAGAGACTCTTTATTACGTTTTTGCTCTTTATTATCATTTTCATCAGTGTCTTTATTTCGTGGTTGCTTTTGTTGACTTCTCTGATCATACAATACTACCAATTGGTTTGAATTGTTGGTGGGGTTACTGTGGTTGCATGCTTCGCATTTCCACTTGCCTTTGCTTTCGTTACTCGTTTTGTCGTACTCCTTTTCGGACAACGACGAGCAAGGGGAGAAATGGTATAAAAGAGCACAATTTGAACACTCCACATATTTAGAGTGAACTGCAAATCTACAATTGTTGAAGAGATTGTTTAAATCATCAAGATCCATTTTTGTTTTTCTTTTTATATTTTGCTTTTTTGTGTGAAGAAAATTTTAATTTTTAAAACTTTGTTTTTTTAAAAACGACTTTCAATAATGTTTATTGTTAAACACTTCACTATTTTATTTTTTTATTTCTTATTTGTTGTTTATAAACTTTAACACCGAATTTTTTGATATTTTCACGAGTAACGAAAGCTAACACCTAACAATTGTTCCTTCTATTCCCAACTATACGTCGCATTAAATAAGAAAATAAATAGTTTTTATTTGCATTAGGAAAAATCAATGACCTTAGAAGCCTGCTTAGAATACAATTTAAAAGAACTAACAAAAAAAAAATTATAAAATTAGGTCGACAAATAAATGGTATATAGTTTAATAATTTTAAAAATTATAGAAATATTAAGAGAATTTTTAAAAGTTAACGAATTGACAAAAATGTTTATTTTGAAAGTGGTATGAGTCACCCTTTTTTATTAATAGAAAAAACATTAGTAAAAAAAATATTGGAATTATTTTTGTATGGAAAAGTTATAAAATAATGTTAAGAAAAATGTTATGACCAATATCCGCGAAAAAAAGTTGAAATTCGCGAAAAAATTTAGCAAACAGTAATTTTAAACTTTTTTATGGAAAATTGTGTTATCTGTTATTCAATGTGGAGTCGTCGTGTTTTGAAACATTTCTGGAAGTATTTTTGGCTAAAAAATATAGAACACGACTTGTTGTAATTTAATTTCGGGCGAGTTTATTTTTATAGTTTTTTATCAAGCAGATTCAATAGAATAAGAATCTTCTTCTTCGGATTTTCAGACATTTAATACACCTGATACATAGTCGATCAAAATTACATCACAAAACTTATAGTCATAAATTGGTTGGTAGTTGTATTAATTTTGGTTAAATGAGCTAACTTTAATATTTCAGCTGGTCAAATATATCAAACAAAAAAAGTTAAGTTCAATTGAAAATACCTTTTATGTGAATATTAAGATCCCAGTTGACTTGATATGACCAGAAATTAAAGAGGGTCGACGGAAACAGGATAATGGGGCTAGAAGATAAGAAATATACTCGGTTTTGTTCATCAGATAAAAATAAACCTAGAACTTGTGTTTTTGAAAAAAAGAGTTTAAATTGTTTTATTTTGAATCAATTCTGTAACAGTGACTAAACTATTATAAAATTGGAATTAGGTAGATTTCCCTTAGTATCGTCGGCTTATTTTCCACACGATGGTGTGTGATAGGGGCGAAAATTTGTTAGGACATTTTTATATAGAACAACATAGCTATCTATAACACGGGCTCGCAACAGAAAGGAGGTCCTAGATTTAACTTTTGGTTCCAGACCGGGTAATTTAAAGGTGTCAGTTTGGAAAGTTTCAAGAGAGGTTAGCTTCTCTGATCATAAATATACACCCATATTCATAAGTAAAACTTAGCAGTTACTTATACATCGCAACCAACGAGCTGCTTACTAGAATGCATTTTTTGCTTAGAAGCTTGTTAGCATATAGTTTATTCATAATACATTTTAATCTGTCAACTTAAATTTAAAAAATCAACCCTAAATTTCTATGATGCTACAATGTAATTCTATAGGTGACCCCTTTTTTGGCAAAGCAACTCTGATTTTTGACGTTTGCAATTGTGTTTTTCCCCCAAAAAATAATGTGCTTAAAATAATTAAAAAAAAAAAAACATCTTAAAACTGGTAAAACTGGTAAAAGCAGAAAATCTGATAAGAAGCTATAAAAAGATCAGTTAACTGAGAACAAGATGAAAAGGTTATATAAGATATTTATTTTTCATAATTATTTTACATTTATGTTATTTTTAACATGTATTTACAGGATTTGTTAAATAGACTAGTTATGCCAGCTCCAGTCGGCATTTTAATATGGCTTTTTTAGCAAACGTCCTGGCTACCTTTTCACAAATTCGGCTCATTGAAGGTTGACTTAATCCATGAAATTCACCGCTATCTTCTTGTTTGTTGTTGCGGCCGCAACACCTTGGCGCTTATAGAACTTGAAGATACGGTGGAATCTGTCCACCATTCTGTTTTCCTTTCAGGTCATTCTTGACCAAATCAATTCATTTTTTACAAAATTCACTGTCAGTATAAACAAAAAATTGATTTTTTCTTTGTATAAAATTTAACCGCACGATTACGGGCTCTATTTAATAAAAAGTCCAATGATATTAAAAAAATTTTTTGGGCACAAAAATGTATATTTATTTTTTATAATTCGCAGTCACTTTGACAGAAAACAGCTGTTTTTAAAACTCTTAACAACAGTTTAGAAGCTCGTTAACATGAACTTAACAACAGTACGACAAGTGTATTATGAATAGCATACATGTTAACTACTTGCTAAATTTTACTTATGAATATGGGTAATAGTTCTCGGTGAAAATTTACAAAATGGATTTGTTGGAACCTTTAGAAAGCCTAGGAGAAAAAATTGGAAAAAAATATAGTGATATTTGAAATAGAACATCAGAGTTCAGTTGGAAACTCGGGTTATCGATAACACGGAATCTATAGAATCATTACTCAAAGTTATTGAAAGAATATTCGCTTAATAATACAAGTGATTCAGTTGGAAATTGGAAATTGGAGTGTCACTTCGAAGGAAACGATTAGTTTGCTATTTCGTACACACTTCCCTGGTTGTACCTTGGGACGTCATGAGAGCGTTATTAGAATTCGTCCATATCTAACTCTTGTTCAGTCTAATGGTATTCATCGAATTTATCCAAAGATGCTACAGGAGGCCATAGATACTATTGGGAAACATCTTGTTCAAATATATGGAGCATGTCTGCGTTAAGGTAAAGGTAATATTTATAACCAAAGCATGTAATTTTTACATTTATTTTTTTCGGCAAGATTTTATTTTGTGAATTTGCGGGACTTACATGAATCACAAGTGAGTGTGTGTAAAATCAAAATTTATTCACATGAGTGTGAGTAGATATAAAATTTTTGAGAGTAATTGCGCGTGAATGAATTTTTTAACAAAAAATATCATATTTTTATTTTCTTTTATATGTGTCCAAAAAACTAGAATCGTAATTAACAATTAGGGGTAAAGGAAGGGAAAGCTTCCTGCCAAACTCGATTTTTCTATTTTAATTTCAATAAAAAAATGCAAAAATGTTTATGTTTTCTACTTTTAATTTAACTGAATTTGAGAACTAAATATTTCGGCAATTTAATTTGCCTTATTATTAGGACAAGTTTTTTATGGCATTTGCCACAAAATACTAATTTTGACACTTTTTCAATTATTTTGCAAAAATGTTATTCTTGCTCCACATTGCCATAAAATGTCATTTTATACTGTCCTGTAACACTTTTTAGAATTTTTTTCCATAAATATTCCTTTCTTGGCTAATAAAATTTATATACTTTTACTTTTTTACGCAATACAATAATAAAATCTGACTTTGCGTATATAAAAAATATTTTCGAATGTTTTTTTTAAGCATCACCAATTTGGAAACTTTCTATAATCGAAATTTTAGATGTTAGCGAAAAGATTAAAGATGCAAACAAAAAATATATTATTGAAAATGTTTAGAAAGTTTTTAATCTACATAGTGACCTACAAACTTTGACTAAAATAAATTGGACGTTGGGAAAGCACATACATTTTGTTTATTAGAGCGTTGGGAAGGCACTGGATATTTGTTTTTCCGAATGCTTTCACCACACTTTGTAAAGCATTGGCACCAGCGTGGAATGGTGTTTGATAATTAGGCGTGGGGAAAGCACTGTTACCAAGTACTCATAACATTCATTTCAGTAATTTGCCAGTGCTGACCCCCCAGTATTTTTTCACCTACGTAGTTACATTGGTGGGGCCTTGAGGAGCTGGAAATTTCCAACGTCTGGCTTGTTTAAATCCCCTAATGGGTAATTCCATTGTTAGAACAAACTTAGTCTACAATGTAAATTGTTTTAAAGAGTTGCCACCAATATAATAGTTAAATTCAATATAGAAAATATGTAACTTACATTTACTTGAAACTTCTTCTTTTCCAGTTTTTGGCGTAAATCCGTTATAGGCGATCCTTCTTGTTCATTTTTTTCTAAATAAGAATTTTCTTCCTCAAACTCATTGTTACCCAATGTACCCAATCCTTCAGCTTCATTAGTACTTTCATCGTCGACAGATTGTTTGCTATTGTTATAAACAGATGTACGCTTTTCACTTTCTAAATCACTGACATCGCTAAGATCTTCGTGAGTTGTATTCACTTTGGAATTAATCTGTTGGGGTTCTTCACTGTGATCTCTGCTACGATTCGAAGATGAACTAGAATCTCTTGAACTACGCCGAGACGGTGATGTTGATAAGTTTCTTTTAGCATCGTTAATCTTTCCACTCTCGCTGCTAACAGATGCCGATGCTTTTGCATGATTTGCGCTGTTTGATGATTTAGCGTCGTCGTCGCTTAAAGAAGTGTTTGACGAAGACTCAGAGTCAGATTTCGATTTAGAACGGGAATGTCGAGAACCCTCACTTAAAGAACCCGACCTTTGAGATTGTCGACTTCTGGAACTACTAGCTGGGCTTGCCACAGAATTTTGCAGTGGACTTTCCTGTTTTTCATCTCCATCATTATATAAAGGCGATTGTCTAGAATTGTGCGAAGAATTCGATGAAGTATTTGACGCTGAAGACCCAGGGCGTGAATCTTCTGAATCCATTCTTTATTTAAAACTAGTGACCTATTAAATGTTTTTTAAAAAACAAACAAAAATTTAGAATTAACTTTTATACTGAAAAATGTTTTATATCTTCTAGGGTTTACTTCTTAAAACATATCTGTGAAGTTTTGACATAAGAACTTATTTTTTCAAGACATTTTTTTGCAATTTTTATATCTGAGAATCTGATATTGATATTAAGAAAGTGTTTTTTCTAACCAAAAGTCTTATGGAATTTGCCTTTGAAAAAAGATCTTAAGTCGGTATAAGCAGTTTTGATAAAAGTCCACAGATACATATGTATTCCCGAGTAAAAATAATATTATATAATGTGATGAAATTGTATAATATTTAATGTAGGTAAGTATGGCATTATATATAGTAAGAATAAATTTTATCTGCCACTGCGATTTTAAATTTTTTTTAATGAAACTCCATTATGTAGGTTAATTTTTTAAGTGCCTGGTTTATGATTTTTGAAAAAAAACACCTAAAAGTTTCAAAAGTGTAAGAAACTTTTATTAGAGTTGATAAAGCAATGCTTGCCATTTACATTTTAAAAATATTTCATGTAAATGTTGACCACGTCTACGTCTTAAGTGATCCGTGCTATTTTTAATCACTTTTACAAGCATATCGGCTGGTAGCGCTAATAATGAGTGCTATATTGTTTTCCAGGGATACAATTGACGCTGTTTTGTTGAAATAGTCGTGCTACTTCAAGTAAACTTACAAAAACTAGTGTCGATGCGTCACATGCATGATCTGGGTTTCAACCTCTTTATCAACCTCAATTTATCAACTCAAATAAAAAATGTTTACACTTTTAAAAAATTTCGGTGTTTTTTTCCGAAAAAAATAAACCAGGCACTTAAAAAATCACCCTTAAAATTTTTTGCTCAAGCTTTATCTGAGAGCTGATAGGGTAAGGTTTTTTTAAGATTTTTCGGAAGAGGTTTATTGGTCGCTCAAGTCAAATATTCACCGAAAATCAGGTTTTCCAGAAAACTTTTGAACTTTATTTATAATTTGGCCAATAATCACGATTTTCTTAGTTTTTGAGTCAAAATTTTTAAAGAAAAATGTCCAAACTTTACTTCTATATACATAAACCATAAGTTTAGACAATGCTTTTGCACATTTATGTACCATATACATATTACTTTTTTTTCGTAAATTTAGCAAAAATTTTGTAAATAAATACTACTACTAAATAATTTTAAAAATTTCTTCTAAAATTAAATAAACTATGCAGTTTAAAAAATGGATAAATGCTAAATAAAAAAAAATTGTTCGTACTGTTTCAGAGTTACATATTTGCTTTCAATGATTTGTACCCGTTGTATGAAACTATATAAGATGTTTGCCATTTTTGCATCGCATTTGCTTTAAACTATGAAATTACATTTTTAAAAAACACATCTAAAATAGTTCATATTTTATATCATAGTTGCAGAATTAAATTTAATGTGGATAGAACTATATAAGGAATCAAACAAAACCATAAAAAACAATTTTATTGTAACCGAGTAAAAATATTATTATAAAATTTTATGTTATACAGTTTTATAAAATTTAATATACAAAACAAAATCTCAATAATGGGCTCTCAGCACTAGTATCTAAATAATAAGCAGTAGTATTAGAGCCAATTGCATATCATTCGGCGTCAAAATTCATTATTTTTTGATCGACTAGGTCGGTTTTGTAAGTACCCAGGTAGAAATTAGATACGGTACAAAAACAAAGCGCTGTCGAATAGTTTGTTTTTGATAGTACAAAAACAGAAGCATTTTTAAAGCGTATGCCAATGGTATGAAAAAAACATTATTTTGGATTGCTTTCTGAACATTCGAAAAAAGGAATTTAGAAGTACTTTTGATACAAAATTTACAAACTATTATGAAATAATAACACTTTTGCTTTGAAGCGTTTTTATAACGTTTGCAAAATGCACTTTAGCAGCAATTCTTTTACAAAATACATATTGTCAACACTGTTGTCATTACTTTTTAAATTATATTTTGCACGCAAAAACTCTACGTTTTTATTTTCTCGAAATTCGAAAAAAAACATTGTTTTATTCGTTATTTTTTTTTAAATAACAAATATGCAAAAAGTGTGCAAGTTTCAAAATTCGTAATCGGATTATTAACAGTCAAAATGCATTGGAATGATACACTCCTCTACTTTTATACTGCGGAGTAGATTTTTTCCAGCGTCAAAAGAATTAAATTTGTATGAGTTTTATTTTTAAAATACATTTTTCTAAAATTTGCACACTTTCGCTTTAAAAGAAAAGAATGCATATTTGCAAAATATGGAATTTTTCCAAAAAGTTTCACATTTATTGTACTTTTTTCGGTCCCGGGGTTTAACTATTTTTACTGAGTTTCTGAATGCAATACAACAATTTGTTGTTTTTTTCAGATTTATTAAGATTAAATATAAAAAAGTAGTGTTAAGGGACCCTTTAAAAATCTCTGTTTTAAAAACTATACATTTCATTTTTTTCTGTATGTGAAAGATAAAAAAATCTATAAAAATATTCGGTTTTAAAAATTCTATGTTTAAGAAAAATTAAGAAATTCAAGAAGAGGATTGTACCATTACATTGCAATTTAAATGGTGATATTCCGATGAATTTTAAAGAAAATTCGATAATTCAAACTTACACACTATTTGCATAATTCTCATTTTTTATAAGAACTACATCGCGCATAAAACCGTGGATTTTTCGAAACTTGAAAAACTAAAAACGCCAATCTTTAAGTAGCTCCATAGAGTTTCTGAATTCTAAATTGAATTGAAATCGGAAGACTCAAGGTCAAAAAATTTCCTTTTTTGCTAGTCTTCGGTGGAAATGCCGATATCTGTAATATTATTTTTAAAAAAATTTCTAAGATATTTATTTGAAACGATTAGGAAGTACTCTTTTTGTTGCTTTTCTAACGCTTTGACAACTTTAGAATTGTAAATTGGAATGTTCATAGAACTTTTACAGACCATGGATAAAGGACTTTAAAAATAGTTTTTCCAAAGTTAAGATAACGTTATAAAATACCACTCTGAGACGGTAAATTTCACAGCGCTCTTAATTTTTAACCAAGAATGTTATACGAATGCTTTTTTGGCGGTTGGAAAAGCATGGTTATCATTTGGGTCGTTTTCAAAAGGCTTTAAACCTGTAAATCGGAATGTTCTGAAAACGCTTGTACCACCTTTTAAAGTAATTTTAAAACGCTTTAACTATCGTATTTTTCTACATATTTACAAAATAAAAACATCAGTGGTTACCAAAATAATTAGTAATTAGTAGCTGTAAATTTATCAGCGGTAAATTTATCAGTGGTAAATTTATCAGCAAAAAAACAGCTGACTGTTCTGCCGTCAAAAAAATTTATTTTATGTTAATTTAAAAAAAAAAACTTAAAAATTAATAAAAAATATAGAAAACCCCAGTTTAAAACGAAAGCAAGAGAAAATAAAAAATAATAAAAGATTGACAGACAGCGAAATACAACTTGTTTTAGAATATTTGCAGGAACATCAGGAATTTGAGGTAATTTAAATTATAATTGTTAAAAATATTTTTATTGATTATACATACATTACACATCTTTCAGAAACCAACTGCTCAAATATTCTATAGAAAATTTCTGGAAACAACTTCAATTGATGCATCCTGGGATATTGTTCGGTATAAAGTAAAAAATCTAAGAACTAGTTACAATAAAGCAGAGTCATGGAGAAAATCCACCGGTGCAGGCTTGCTTGAAAAAGGCGAAGGCATTTCATCCGTACAAGGTTGGTACCTACTTCATATTTTTAAAATGAATGAATTAAAGATTCTAATATATTACTGTTTCAGAAAAATTAAGAAAGATATGCCGATTCTACGATCAGCTTTATAACATTTTTGGACAAAAAACTTCAGAATTTCCCTTTCAAACATTTGATAGTGCCACAACAAGTAGTTTAGGACTTAATAGCACACATATTTCTGATAGTACGCTGGACGATCAAATAGAATTTTGTGGGTTTGAAAGTCTGGATGAATTCTGCTTGACTCCAGTAATACAATATGCAGGATCAGAAGTTGAAGCAGCAGATGATTGTGTCGAACTTCCGACTACGTGTTCAGAAGCGATTCCTTCTTTAACTAAAGAACCTCGTGCTGAAAAGGACCCTAATCAAAACAAAAAGCTGTCCTGGAGTTTGCAGCAAAGCTTAAAAGATCTGCACCCAAAAATTCTTTAGATCAACTTTCTCTGATCCAAAATGAAAGAAATTCTTTTTTAAAAATGAAAATTGAATTTGAAAAGGAAAAATTTCAAAAAGAAATTGAACTAAGTGAACGAAAATTTGCAGAAGAAATCGAAGAAAGAAAAGTAAATATGGAATTAAAAAGATTAGAAATTGAAAAAGATGAACGTTTACGCAAGTTGGAATTAAAAAAGCAAGAGAGAATCGAACGATTCGAAATCAAAATGAGGTACAAACATGGCTCGCACAACTGAAAGTACAAAATATATTTTTTTGGTATTGAATTTTTGTATTTGCTTTTTTAATGCTTTTGCTTTTTTGTGTTTTTTTACGTATTGAATAAATTAATTAAAAAGTAAACTGTAAACTGTAAATAGCTTGTCTTTTATATTCATATTTTGCATTTACTGAACCCACATCTGGTTCTTCATCTGGTCCCTCGTCGGCCACTTCGTTTTCCTCCAATACTTCCTCCGGTATATGCGCTTCTGTTACATCCAATAAAATATTATTCAAAATGCATCATACGACAATCCATTGACAACAAACAAAAAAGACTTTTAGAAAAATTAATGCGCATTTTTAAGTTTTTTAAACTATTGAACCTTTCTTTTAACATTCCAAAGCAATGCTCTATCCTTACTCTATATTTGCTGTGTCTTCTATTAAACTGTTATCGTTTTTTGCTATCCATTTGAGATGAATTACTTCTATAGGGTGTTATTAGGTTTGACTATAAAGGATATGCTGAATCTCCTGCTATCCATTGGTGAGATGACAAATATTTCTGAGGTTCATTATTAATATCAGAGTTTTTAAAAATTTTTGCATGTGAACACTACAACATGTCGTATGCGACGTTTGTAATCGCAAGTGGCTTGGATTTTTATAGAATATTTATGTGTTCTGAAAAAGAAAGATACTCCACTGATTACTGGAGTTTCAGCAAGGGGTATTTAAGAACCATCCAACATATCCAATACAGAATGGAAGTTCATTATGGAAGTCTCTGCAACATTATCAGTTCTTTCCTCTGTGTTTGGCCAGAATATATACCTTGACTGTAGATTTAGAAAGGCTTGAAATATACGTTTTGTTATTTTGTCGATCGTACCACCATCACCCACACCAAAAAAAAACTGCGATTTGTTTATACTTGCACCTTCTCCGGATGACCCGAGTCTGTATAAGACAATTGCTAACTGGTACTCAACCGGAAACTGTTCACAGGAATAGGGTTGGTTGAATTCTTTTGGCATTTTTTTAAATTAAAATAATTTTTGATACATACATATATGGAGAACAACAAAAATCAGCTGATTTATAAATTTACCATACATTAAAAAAAGCCACTCACGCTTTGTTGTGAAAAGATCGAAGTAAACATAACACGAAGTAAATATAACAACAAGAGTGAAAACCGCTAGTATACTTATAAGCAACTAGACAAATATGTGGTACTAGTAGTGCTGGTAAATTCGGTTACATTTCAATGCTCGATACAAGTCGATATTTTTTAATTGGATACTCGATATTTAAATTTAAAGGGGTTTAAATTTAAAATTCGTTATAATTAAAAAAAATATAAAAAAAAATTAATTTCATCGAAAATTTAAATTTTTAAATATGTTTAAACTTTATTTGGAACTATTCAATGTTTTTATTTTATTTTTGTATTGTTTTTCTGTCCAAAATTAAGCTCTGAAAATATCGAGTTACTTCTAATTGTAGAGTATCAAAAAAAAAATGCAAATACTTAATATACGATACTAATTTTTAAATAATAAGGCTTAATAGTACTTATCAGTAATTAAAAAATAAGTAATTGACAAAAAGACATTATATTTGTAATAAAATAATTAGTCGCGCGTAAGCTTGACGGCTTATAAAAACGACTTCGTACAAACAAAAATAAATAGTGCTGACGCCAAATTATAATGTGTTAAGATATTTATTTTCATTATATAACGTAGTTATATGTGACATGATGTATAGTAAAATACAATTTTATTTGCCACTGTAATTTTTTCATAAAACGGCATTATTGAAACACGTGTGATATTCTTTGTATTCTTATTCAAACTGATTTTTATTTAGGTTCATATTAATATCAAATGTACAAATGGTTGTCAGATTTCATAACTTTAATAGAGAATAATACTAACAAGATATGACAGATCTTCTCTGGGTAATTTAAATTGTTAATGCTTATGATAATATTTCAATAGATCAGGCCCCTTTTCAGTGCGTGATGATCTTCGTACAGATTTGTCAGGCTGGATGTCTTCAGAAATCATGATGGTTGCTTCGGTGGTGATCTGAGGTTCTAGAAGAAGATTCGTTGCCACAGGTGATGTTGGGTTAGCAACTTGGCTTGTTGGTGGTTCATTAGCAAGGGTTACTGTTTCGATTGTAGGTCTGACTAGGAGGTGTGTAGGCACGATGCGTAGGGTTGTCGTTGCGGGTGTTCGTGTTTTTGTGTTTAAAGTTTTAATAAGTTTTTCCTATTCGTCGCATTTGCCCTACCATTATCAATTCAAATTTCGTAGTATAATTTTCCAAACGTTTTTTAGATCAAGCCAATTTTTATTTCTCTTTTGACTTATAGTCATGGGTAGCAACTCTTTCTCCTACCGCAAAATTTTTTTAGTGTTTCCGATTTACATATAGAAATTTTGACGAGCCAACATAAATTGTGTGATGGTTATTTTTTTGGTCGATGGGTGTACAGTAGGGTGGGGCGATTAGTATGGAAGGAAAAAAATCTTAATGGGCGCTTCGCGTTTCTGATTCTTGGGATTGTACTGAGCAAAAAACTCCACTAGACCATACGTCTATGGTGAAAATCGAGCTTCCAGATTTTGACTTTACGGCAAAAAAGCCCTATTTTGAAATTAAAAATTAACCCCTTAAACCCCACCCACAAATATGATTGATGCATTAATCTGCAAGAATCTTCCAAAGAAGAGATTGATATCATAATCTTGGATAACCTCCTTCTACTTCCTTAGATATGTCCATCCCACACATTGTTACTTTCACAAAATACGGCTAAAAAGTCAAAATCTGGAAGCTCGATTTTCACCGTAGACGTATGGTCCAGTGGACTTTTTTGCTCAGTACAATCCCAAGAATCAGAAACGCGAAGCTCCCATTAAGATGTTCAAATCGCCCCACCCTAGTGTACAGATCTTCGGTAAGCAAGTAAAATGTTTGTGATTTATTTTCCAATTTTTGATGGTTTGCATACTTTAGTTGGGGCATTCCAAAAATGAGACAGCACTTTTGACGTTCAAATTTCGTTTAACCTATTATATCATCAATTTCGTTCTGATTTGTTAGACGTGACATAGCGTCAACATTATTATTGTCTTTAGAAGATTTGTCTTTAATGTCGAAGTTAAAATATTTCAAGAATATTGCATAATGTTGCATGCGGAATATTAAGAAAAGTGCCAGCTCTTTTTAGGTGAAATTACCCGTGTTACTGATTTGTTATCGGTTAACCGAGTAAATTTTCTACCAAATTTTTCTACCTATTGCGAGTGCCTCTTTGTCTATGTGGCTATATTTTTGTTGTACTTTGGAGAGTGTTGAGAGTGTGAAGCAAATTGAATCGGTCTCTCTGTTCATGCATCTGATGACTTAGTACGGTGTAATGTATGCATGATATAGTGTGTAATTTATCATGACATACATTTCGATACATTCTGGTTGACATACAACATAAGTACAAATGACTCAATGTTTTTAACGTCTGCTCAGCAGAACGAATTAGTGCAATGACACTTTCAATTTTATTTTGGATTGAGTTTGAATTTGTAAATAGTTTAAAATCTACATGACTCACTTGCATTGTATTCATAAAGAAAATAATGAAAGAGAGAGAGTTTATGCTTAATTAGAATGTATTGAGTATTTTTAAGTTGTCGAGTGCATTTTAGAAAATCACCCATAGAGAAATTCTAGACTACTTTTGAATTTCTCATAAGTTATATTTCACTGTTTTTGAAAAATAAAGATCAGAATTTTAAGGACACAACTGAAACCACCACTCTTTTAATTTGGATATTAAATATTAAAATATTATATGGCGATCCTGCCGATATTCCGTTCCTGCTGAATCTTACTGATGTCCTGCTGAATCCTACTGATGTCCTGCTAAATCCTGCCAACACTACTAGGCATAGATAATAAAAATAGCATGTAAATGCTTAGTTATCACATTGCTTTGGACCCTGCGAATATAAAAAAAAAGTATTAACAAAGCATGCAAATGCTAGCTACCAAATTGTTCCTGCAAACACCAAAAGCATAGGTAGTCACAAAGCATGCAAATGCTAGCTACCATATTGCTTAATAAATAAAATAAAAAAAATAAAAACACAAAGGATCAATACACACAGCTTATGCTTAGTTGGTTTCTTTTATAAAATTATGTAAAAATTAGTACTTTTAGGCAGTTTTCGTACTTGTTTCTTTTATTTCTCGCTTGATGGAACAACCTTCAGAAGAAATATTAAAAGAGGTTAGTGAAGCGGAAAAGCGCTGGGAAAAGCTATTAAAAAGCAACACAGAAAGTGAAAAACCTGAAATTTTGAACCTAGGACGACGTCCAAGGGTTATCAGAAAAGAAAAAAGTCCATAAAAGAGGCGAAGAAAAGAAGCAATAGAAATGGGAAGCACCCAAACTAAAGTCAATGAGGTGATTACTGCCACGGCCAACGCTCCAACAGCGGTCAGCGTTAATGTTGAAGTGATCTTTAGTGTCCGACCGAGTACTCGGCTTCGGACAAAAAGTGAAGTTCGGCTAAGTTCGGTGTTCGGCCAAATTTTGGCCGAATTTGGCCGAACTACCGAACTTTTTATGATTATTTATAAAAAGCACAAATAAATAACAACTGTGGTTATATTAACTTTTCAGAATTTACAAAAAAAAACTACATAGAAAATACAACGTTGAATATGATAGAATACAAAAAAAAAACAACGATATTTAAATATCAATGTGTGTGAAAAAAATTTAAAAAGCCAAAAGAGTTTAAAAAACATTTCCAGAAATATACCTACAAGACTTATAAGCAAATAATCAAGTTTAATGCGATATAATTTAAATAAACGTATACTTTTATATTTTGCAATTAATTTCGAGTGGTAAGTAATCCTAAAAAGAGATTAACAGGTTCATCAATTTGGGATAGACATGATGTAGTACCAGACTTACTTCTAAGCAGAACCAAATGAAAATTTTATTGAAAAAGAAATTGAAATGTTTATTACGGAGCCTTTAAGTCCCGAAATATAAATATATTTGAGTATTGGAATTCAAGTCCATTTACAAATATAAAAGCTGTAGCAATAAAATATTTATCAGCCCCACCAACTAGTGTAGCTAGCGAATAACTTTTTAGCGCTGCCGGGCAGCTGTATTCTGATACACTCAAAAAAATAAGTTAGTAGAAAAGTTAGTAAAACGTCTTGTAAATCAGGTATACTATTTTTTAGCAAATATTTTGCTAAAATCGTGTTTTCAGATAAAATTTTTGTTATACTTATTCAGCACTTAACTGTTTTATACTAATGCTTTACTAATATACTAATGTTTTACTAATTAATTTTGCTAAAAAAAATTGTGCTGATAAGCAGATGTCGCGGCATGTCAAGATGTAGTAGAGAAGAGGAAAATGATATTAAAAAGTACAACTCTAACAAGACAAGTAAAAAAATCAACCATGAAAAAACATATACAGACATGTAGACAGAGTAAAGAGAAAGACAAAAACACACATCTTACGTAGATTTGTATGGTTTCTTTTCTTATTGCAAAAAAAGGGTTGTTTTTTTCGTTTCGTTTGTTTTGTTTATTTTTTCGTTTCGTTTCTAGAATTATCTTCGGCAGTTTCGTCATAGCATCATTAAGACAACCATTGATGTAAGTAGTTGAAAGAAAATTTTTGTTATGTTATATATATTTATTTCTATATATTTTCAGATATTAAATTAATTCATGTCGTCAATGTGGGAAAATTAAAATTGTTATATTTCGTTATTATAGTAAATTATTTTTAAAAGAATCACAAAAATATGTTTTATGATTTTCAGCAAATAAATTAACTAAATTACAATTTTTCTACAAATTTTTTGCGTTTTTTTCAGTCTACTAAAATTCAGCAAAAAATTTATTAATTTTACCAACGCTTTTTTATTTCTAATCTACTAAGTGTTAGCAAAACTTTTGCTGAATCTACAAATTTTTTGCTAAAAATCAGCTCGCTGATTTTCAGCAAAAGATTTGCTGACATTAGCAACTTTTTTGCTAGCATCCTCCTGACTAAAATTTTGCAGACTCAGCAAAATTTTTTGCTGACTTTACAAACTTTTTTTTATGAGTGTAGACGAAGCAATTCACATGGTGTGAATGCGGAAAAATTGCTTTTCTGTCATTGAAATATCAAACTTTTTAATTTTAAATATTAAAGTTTAAGTTTGTTTTTCTATATCAACTTAAAAATCGATCAACTATTTTTCTTTGGCTATAAAATATAGTACAAATATTTTTTTTTTTTGTTTATGTTTAATAACTTTTTGGTTTAAATTTATTGATCTTAAAAAAAACAATTTATATTTTTTTTAAAACGAAAAGTTCGGCTTCGGCTTCGGTTTCGGCCGAACATTGATATTATGGCCGAAGTTCGGCCTCGGCTTCGGCTTCGGCCGAAAAAATGAGTTCGGTCGGACACTAGTGATCTTACTTATATGCGTAGTAGTCACACTGACTGTGATTGTAAATATGTGCAGAAACAGGTACGAAGGCAACAAGCAAGGGATAGAATATTACAATAAAATAAAATATTATATATACCAATAAAATAAAATATGTGTACAAAAAAAAAACAAAATATATACATGAATATTATAAGGAAAATGTAGAAACATTAAAACAAAAAAAAAACAAAAAAACCCCTATATTAAAACTATAAAAACAATTTTTTTTAACGAATATAAATACTAACTTTTTTATGTGTGTGAAGTTAAATTCCAAAGTTATATTCCATTAACATAACACTGTTAACTTAGCAGTTGATAACAGTTTTTGTTTCTCACGCTCATTCTCTTTCAATTTAATTGTTTTCTGTAGCATACTTACATTGCAAAGTTAAATTCCATTAACAGAACATAGCAGAACTTGTAAAATATGAAAACAAAAATCGCATTTAAGATCTTTCAATTTAATTTAATTTTTTTATTGAAAAAAATTAATAGGTATATACTAAATTAAAAAAAAATAAAATTGTATAATTTTTTTGTTTGTTAAACAAAAACGTATATTACAAACATTTTTTTTTCAATTTTTCTCTACATATACTAACACTTAAATTAGGACTGTGACCATATTTGAAGAGAATAAGAAACCAGACCTAATACGTTTTAAAGGTACTGAGATATAGTTTCCGATGACATATTCCATGTGACCGTGACTAACTCAGGAGAGGAGAAATACATTTTTAAATTTTAGATTTTTTCAAAATTTTTTTTTACATGCGCTAACACTAAAATTATTACTGTGGCCATACTTGAAGAGAATAAGAAACCAGGCCAGATACGTTTTAAAGGTACTGAGTTATAGTTTCCGATGACATATTCCATGTGACCGTGACTAACTCAGGAGCGGAGCAATAATTTTTTAAATTTTAGATTTTTTCAAACTTTTTTTTTTTACATGCGCTAACACTAAAATTATTACTGTGGCCATATTTGAAGAGAATAAGAAACCAGACCAGATACGTTTTAAAGGTACTGAGTTATAGTTTCCGATGACATATTCCATGTGACCGTGACTAACTCAGGAGCGGAGCAATAATTTTTTAAATTTTAGATTTTTTCAAACTTTTTTTTTTACATGCGCTAACACTAAAATTATTACTGTGGCCATATTTGAAGAGAATAAGAAACCAGACCAGATACGTTTTAAAGGTACTGAGTTATAGTTTCCGATGACATATTCCATGTGACCGTGACTAACTCAGGAGCGGAGCAATAATTTTTTAAATTTTAGATTTTTTCGAACTTTTTTTTTACATGCGCTAACACTAAAATTAGGACTGTGGCCATATTTGAAGAGAATAAGAAACCGGACCTTATACGTTTTAAAGGTACTGAGTTATAGTTTCCGATGACATATTCCATGTGACCGTGACTAACTCAGGAGCGGAGCAATAATTTTTTAAATTTTAGATTTTTTCAAACTTTTTTTTTTACATGCGCTAACACTAAAATTATTACTGTGGCCATATTTGAAGAGAATAAGAAACCAGACCAGATACGTTTTAAAGGTACTGAGTTATAGTTTCCGATGACATATTCCATGTGACCGTGACTAACTCAGGAGCGGAGCAATAATTTTTTAAATTTTAGATTTTTTCAAACTTTTTTTTTTACATGCGCTAACACTAAAATTATTACTGTGGCCATATTTGAAGAGAATAAGAAACCAGACCAGATACGTTTTAAAGGTACTGAGTTATAGTTTCCGATGACATATTCCATGTGACCGTGACTAACTCAGGAGCGGAGCAATAATTTTTTAAATTTTAGATTTTTTCAAACTTTTTTTTTTACATGCGCTAACACTAAAATTATTACTGTGGCCATATTTGAAGAGAATAAGAAACCAGACCAGATACGTTTTAAAGGTACTGAGTTATAGTTTCCGATGACATATTCCATGTGACCGTGACTAACTCAGGAGCGGAGCAATAATTTTTTAAATTTTAGATTTTTTCAAACTTTTTTTTTTTACATGCGCTAACACTAAAATTATTACTGTGGCCATATTTGAAGAGAATAAGAAACCAGACCAGATACGTTTTAAAGGTACTGAGTTATAGTTTCCGATGACATATTCCATGTGACCGTGACTAACTCAGGAGCGGAGCAATAATTTTTTAAATTTTAGATTTTTTCAAACTTTTTTTTTTACATGCGCTAACACTAAAATTATTACTGTGGCCATATTTGAAGAGAATAAGAAACCAGACCAGATACGTTTTAAAGGTACTGAGTTATAGTTTCCGATGACATATTCCATGTGACCGTGACTAACTCAGGAGCGGAGCAATAATTTTTTAAATTTTAGATTTTTTCAAACTTTTTTTTTTTACATGCGCTAACACTAAAATTATTACTGTGGCCATATTTGAAGAGAATAAGAAACCAGACCAGATACGTTTTAAAGGTACTGAGTTATAGTTTCCGATGACATATTCCATGTGACCGTGACTAACTCAGGAGCGGAGCAATAATTTTTTAAATTTTAGATTTTTTCAAACTTTTTTTTTTTACATGCGCTAACACTAAAATTATTACTGTGGCCATATTTGAAGAGAATAAGAAACCAGACCAGATACGTTTTAAAGGTACTGAGTTATAGTTTCCGATGACATATTCCATGTGACCGTGGCTAACTCAGGAGCGGAGCAATAATTTTTTAAATTTTAGATTTTTTCAAACTTTTTTTTTTACATGCGCTAACACTAAAATTATTACTGTGGCCATATTTGAAGAGAATAAGAAACCAGACCTAATACGTTTTAAAGGTACTGAGTTATAGTTTCCGATGACATATTCCATGTGACCGTGACTAACTCAGGAGCGGAGCAATAATTTTTAAATTTTAGATTTTTTCAAACTTTTTTTTTTACATGCGCTAACACTAAAATTATTACTGTGGCCATATTTGAAGAGAATAAGAAACCAGACCAGATACGTTTTAAAGGTACTGAGTTATAGTTTCCGATGACATATTCCATGTGACCGTGACTAACTCAGGAGCGGAGCAATAATTTTTTAAATTTTAGATTTTTTCAAACTTTTTTTTTTACATGCGCTAACACTAAAATTATTACTGTGGCCATATTTGAAGAGAATAAGAAACCAGACCAGATACGTTTTAAAGGTACTGAGTTATAGTTTCCGATGACATATTCCATGTGACCGTGACTAACTCAGGAGCGGAGCAATAATTTTTTAAATTTTAGATTTTTTCAAACTTTTTTTTTTTACATGCGCTAACACTAAAATTATTACTGTGGCCATATTTGAAGAGAATAAGAAACCAGACCAGATACGTTTTAAAGGTACTGAGTTATAGTTTCCGATGACATATTCCATGTGACCGTGACTAACTCAGGAGCGGAGCAATAATTTTTTAAATTTTAGATTTTTTCAAACTTTTTTTTTTTACATGCGCTAACACTAAAATTATTACTGTGGCCATATTTGAAGAGAATAAGAAACCAGGCCAGATACGTTTTAAAGGTACTGAGTTATAGTTTCCGATGACATATTCCATGTGACCGTGACTAACTCAGGAGTTGAGAAATAAATTTTTGAATTTTAGATTTTTTCAAACTTTTTTTTTTTACATGCGCTAACACTAAAATTATTACTGTGGCCATATTTGAAGAGAATAAGAAACCAGACCATATACGTTTTAAAGGTACTGAGTTATAGTTTCCGATGACATATTCCATGTGACCGTGACTAACTCAGGAGTGGAGCAATAAATTTTTGAATTTTAGACTTTTTCAAACTTTTTTTTTTACATGCGCTAACACTAAAATTATTACTGTGGCCATATTTGAAGAGAATAAGAAACCGGACCATATACGTTTTAAAGGTACTGAGTTATAGTTTCCGATGACATATTCCATGTGACCGTGACTAACTCAGGAGTGGAGCAATAAATTTTAGACTTTTTCAAACTTTTTCTTTTACATGCCCTCATTTTTATATTTAATTTCATGTTTAATATTTAATTGATTTTTTAGTTTGTCTTTTTTTGTAACTCATCTGTTATAAATATGAAAAGCGGTTGTTTGACAGCACGTTTTATTTTTTGTTTTGAGTTGAGTAGCATTTTGAGTGACATTTTGAGTGATGGTGCTTTGGTTTGCTTGTTGAAACAAGCAGAGAAAAGCAGAATGTAAACATTGTAAAATTGTGCTCGCGTTCATGAACGAACTAGGTCAATTAATTGAACTATGTGATCTTGTACGCCATTTTTCGGTTGTTTTGTTCAATCGTAATGTACACACAAATAAAATATTTGTCATGGAATAAGGAGCATTTTAACTAATAAAGTTTATTTGCATACAGTATGCGAAATTTACCAAATTTCTACTAATTTATTGAATAATTTATGCAAAAAAACTATTAGTTGAAATGCTCCTAATTACTTGGGAACGATATTTTGTGTGGTCCTATATACCACGCAATATTATTGTGTAGCAAATCACTAGTGGGTATGTCAAGTTCGAATGTTGTACAATTTACTGGAAAAATATAATTAAGCTTTCGGTTTTTATTGCGCAAGGAAGAAAAAGTAAAAATTATAGTATGTGTTTTGTCCACATTGTGAAATTATTTTATGCCTTCAACAGAAAAAAAAATGGGTTTCCGTGTAAAGGTAGCCATGCACTACTCAATATTATTGTGCAAAATATTTCCAGTGTGTATTTCATATTTCCAGTATGATAAATAAAATATATTGGAAAAAACAATAAGAAGGTTTTCATGCTTATTGCGCAACTTCTTATAAATATTGTGGCATGTTAGGCTATAAAGTATATTTTTATTTCTATATTTAAGATTAATACTCAGTTTTTTATTACAATGTAATACTGTTATTTGGCCTTGTAAGCTTTAGTATTATAGATGAATTATAAATAAAAAAGAATAAATTGAAAAAAATATTTTATGTGTTCGCCACTGCATTACGTGACCACCGCTTAATGTGAACACATTTTATTTTAAATTGACTACTCTAAAAGGTAAACAAAATACGAAAGCCTTATAATGTGAACAGAAAAAAAAGTCAATGTGTTAGTTGAAAATGCGTAAATACGTTAAGAATTAAATTTTTTCTAAGTTTTGGGATCTCCTATTTTAACTGTTTCACTGCATTAAGGGCAAAAGATACATAGAAACTACTTTAGTTGCTATTTTATTATTATTATTTTTTTTATTATTATTTATTATTATTTATTATTATTTTTTATTATATATTATTATTGCTGAAAGGTTGTTTTTTCGTATTTACATATGTAGTATTTTTACATAAATCTTCATACAAATGTATATTAATAATTTTCTGTATAAATCATTTACTTCTTTTTTTCTAATAAAATGTCAATTATTATTTCAATACGTATAATTAGTCTAAACTTATGGCATTATTGATACATTTTGCCTTAAATTTTTGGCATTCGGAAAGGTGAACAGCTCACAAACGTGAAAACTCTCGGTTTTAATTAGTTCACATTATCGCGAGTGCACTGTATACCAAATTCTGCCAGGTAATGAATTTTACTTTCGATCAAATTAAAAATTAAATATACTATAATTTGTTTCAGAGAACACGTAATCGAATAAAATCTTTATCAATGGATGTAATTAAATCAAGTATTTCACTTTATGACATTTAAAGTTTTTTAAAATTAAAATTTTTAAAAATAATGAGATCAATCTTTCAAATTGTACAATATAAATCAAAACATTTTAATTTACTAATAAAAAGAAACATGTATTTATGATTTTTATTCTATTAAAAAAATTGATTATTATTTCCATTCATTTTGGTAATTCTTAAAAATATAAAATATGGCCCACACTGATATTTAGTTGATTAATGTACAAGCGTGTCATCATTGATAAAAAGAAGAAAAAGAAAGTAACTATAACAATAAAAATCCCGTTAGCTTTTAGAGAGAATAATTGAGTGAATTGTAGTTTTGCTTTAATCGAGCAACTTTTCAAAAGCAATTGAGTTTTAAGTTCAACGAATAAAATTTCGATACCATCATTGTCATATTATTTTGAATTACTTTAAATTTGTGAAAAAATGTCAATGTCGAAGAAAATATTCATATATTTAATTAAAATTTATATATGTCAATACGACCTAAAGATACTAGAGTTGCAGGACAACTTGTTTGGGTATCTGAATAAAAAGGGAGGATTTTTCGACGCCTTTTTTGAATTAGTCGATGGAATTGGGAACCTCCACCATATATTTCAGCAACATTTCAAATCAAATTTCAAAAATAAGTTGAAAATTTATAATCAGTTAAATAATATTGTAAGTATAATTATTTTTATATTTGAAATTATTATTGTATATATATTCGAAATTAGAAAATTTATAGCTCAAATTGATTATCCATTTGAAATTAAAATTTTTAATTTAATTAAGAATATTATATATGAAAACGAGATTCATTTATGAACTGTATTGTCCTACTTTGTAATTCACTTAAGTAAAGAGTTGTCTTATTTCTTATTGAATGATTTTGGTAATTTGAACAGAAATAGCAATAGACTTCAGCTAAGTTAATTACAAAATAACTGAATATTTTTTTGTTATCAAATTACTTTGTGCTGACTATAATAGGAGACCTAAATTTTCTTAACTTCAAACCATAAATTGCAATTTAGTTTTAAATTTTTCCAATCTTGTAATTTTAAATTTTATAAAGGCATAGATTAGCAAAGTTTTTAAACTCAACCCCAAAATGATAACACCGAGCAGAGCTTGGCCGTTTCTGTTTTAAAACGTTGGCAAAGCACTGGCAATGAGTGCTTCGCCAGTACCAAAATCATTATATAAAAACGTTGGCAAAGCAGTGGTAGAACATCCAATAAAGTGCTTTTTAAATGATAAAATAAGTGCTTTGCCAACCCTAAAATGATAACACCGGGCAGGACTTGGCCGTTTCTTTTTTAAAATGTTGGCAAAGCACTGGCAATGAGTGCTTCGCCAGTACCAAAATTATAATTTTAAAACGTTGGCAAAACATTGGTAAAACAACTAATAAAGTAAATAATAAAATAATTTTTTTATTAAATGTTGGTTTTATTATTTACAATAATAAAATTATGTAACAAAATAAACATACAAATTAAATTTCTGCAATATAAATTAAAATAAAATTCAATTAAAAAAATCATTTGTATTCTGACTGTGAACTTCTAATTTTTCATAGAGAAACGTGAAATTTATAAAAAAAAGATTTTCTTTAAAAATTTAGTAAATTAAAATTTTTAAATTAAAATTTGGAAATTTCCAAAAAAGATTGATTTTATATATTTGAAATTAGAAGATTTTATAATTCAAATTGATTATCCGTTTGAAATTAAAATTTTTAATTAAATTAAGAATATTATAAGTATATGAAAACGAGATTTATTTTTGAACTACTACTACTACTACTTTGTAATTCACTTAAGTAAAGACTTGTATTATTTCTTATTGAATGATTTTGGTAATTTAAACAGAAATAACAATAGGTTTCAGCTAAGTTAATTACAAAATAACTGAATATTTTTTTTAATCAAATTTTTTGTTTTTGATAAGTTAGCACCAAGTACGACTTTTTTACTACAATTTTACTAAAGAAAGAAATTTTAAAATAAATGTCTTAAGTAAAATTTTAGTACAAAAACTATACTTTGTGATGACTATAATAGGAGACCTTAATTTTCTTAACTTCAAATAAATTGCAATTTAGTTTTGAATTTTTGCAATCTTGTAATTTTAAATTTTATAAAGGTATAGCTTAGAAAAGTTTTTAAATACGCTAAATTAACAATTTTTCTACAAGGATCCTTTGAGCAAAAATGGTGCTGACTTTACTGACGATTTGAAAAAAAGGAAAAAGAATTAAGCTTTAAAGTATGTAAAATAAGTTTTAAAAATACTATTCATTTGTTATTTTTATTAAACCCTGCTAACTTATTGAAAAACAAGTACATGCATTAAATTTCGTTTTTATAAACGGTTGTACATTTTGTAAATAAGTACTGGCGATGCACTTTTTGCCAATGTTGGGAAAGCGTTCTAAGACAGTGGTGTGCCAGTGCTTTTAATTTTTAACGTTTATCAATTTTGTAAATCAAGTACTGGCACATCACTTTGCAGTTGCGTTCTAAGCCATTAAGTACTGGCAAAGCACTTTTTACTAACGTTGGCAGAGCATTGTAAACCAGTGCTTTGCCAGCACTTTATTTGTTGGACCATTGGCAAACAGTGCTCTGCCTGTGCTTGATTTTTCAGACCATTGGTAATTTCAGGCTGGGTAGTAATGTCAAAACTTTTTCCAAAAAAATTTATTTCCAAAAAAGTACTTTTTCCAAAAAAATTTATTTTCTAAAAAAGTACTTTTTCCAAAAAAATTTATTTTCCAAAAAAAATATTTTTTGCAAAAAAGTACTTTTTCCAAAAAAAAATATTTTTTGCAAAAAAGTACTTTTTCCAAAAATTTATAAAAAAAAAAATTATTAAAAAAGTACCAATTTTTCTAAAAAAAAACCCCAAAAAATATCTTTTCCAAAAAAAGTATTTTTTCCAAAAAATACTTTTTTCTATTTTTCTACATAAGTCCAATTTCAAAACAGTAGATTTTCCAAAAAAAATTACCAAAAAAGTTTCTTTTTCCAAAAAAAATGTACATTTTTCAAAAAAGGATTAATTTAATTTTTTAAAAAAGTACCAAGAAGTATTGGATAAAGTACAAAAAAATTTATTTTTCTCAAAAAGTACTAATGTAAAAAAAATAATTTTCCAAAAAAAAATAATTTTCCAAAAAAATATATTTTCCTAAAAAAGTACTTTTTCCAAAAATTTCTAAAAAAAAAGTAGAAAATTTTCTAAAAAAAAAGTACCAAAAAAATATCTTTTCCAAAAAAATATTTTTTCAAAAAAGTACTTTGTATAAAAATTTAAAAAAAGAAATATTTAAAAAAGTGGCAATTTCAAATATGTACTCTTTCCAAAAAAAATTACCTTTTCCAAAAAAATTTTCATTTTTCCGAACAATAAGTACCATAACAATTAAATTTTTCTAAAAATATAGCAATTTCAAAAAGTACTCTTCCTAAAAAGTACCGAAAATGTACCTTTCCCAAAAAAACACCGTTTCCAAAAAAGGTACCATTTCCAAACAAAAAAGAAAAGTAATACATTTTTCTAAAAAAAATCCAATTTCAAAAAGTACTTTTTCCATAAAAAATACCTTTACCAAAAACAAAACTTTTTCCATTTTCCATATCTTCCACAAAAACGAACCAAAAAAAGTACCAACAAATTTTATTTTTCTAAAAAAGCACCAATTTTAAAATAGTAGTTTTTTCAAAAAAAAAGTGCATTTTTTCCAAAAAAAAAATTCTTAATTTTCCAAAAAGAAATACTTAATACTTATTCAAAAAAAATAGTTTTTCCACAAAAAAATACTTTTTTAAAACAAGTGCTTTTACCAAAAAAAAAAACACTTTTCCCGGAAAAAAAGGGCTTTCACCAGAAAAAAGCACTTTTTCCGCAAAAAGTGCTTTCACCAGAAAAAAACTTTTCCGAAATTGTTTTTTTTTTTAAAAAAACCAAAAAAAAGTACTTTTCCCCAAAAAAATTTATTTTTCAAAAAAAGATACGTCTTATTCCAAACAAAAATCCTGTTTTAAAAAAGTATTATTTAAAAAAAAAATAACTTTTTTAAAAAAAAAGTATTATTTAAAAAACTGGAATTTTCCAGAAAGCTTTCCATAAAAAACTCATTTTTAAAAAACTGGAATTTTTCCAAAAAGCTAATTTTCGATAAAAAAAAAACTCATAATGCAAAAAAAATACATACTATTCTAAAAAGTATTTTTTTAAAAATTCAAAATCTACTTTTTTCAAAAAATACTTTTTCCCAACGAATTTATCTTTTTTTAAAAAAGTATGTATTCCACAAAAAGTAATATTATTTAAAAAATCCAACACTGAGCGCAAATGTTAGCAAACATATAAAGACATTTCGTGGAAAAACTCTAAAAATAATGAACGCCATTGAAAACTTATTCATTTGTAAAGGTTATGCTTTATTTTCCAAAAAAAATATTTTTTGCAAAAAAGTACTTTTTCCAAAAAAAAATATTTTTTGGAAAAAAGTACTTTTTCCAAAAATTTATAAAAAAAATTATTAAAAAAGTACCAATTTTTCTAAAAAAAAAAAACCCAAAAAATATCTTTTCCAAAAAAAGTATTTTTTCCAAAAAATACTTTTTTCTATTTTTCTACATAAGTCCAATTTCAAAACAGTAGATTTTCCAAAAAAAAATTACCAAAAAGTTTCTTTTTCCAAAAAAAATGTACATTTTTCAAAAAAGGATTAATTTAATTTTTTAAAAAAGTACCAAGAAGTATTGGATAAAGTACAAAAAAATTTATTTTTCTAAAAAAGTACTAATGTAAAAAAAATAATTTTCCAAAAAAAAATAATTTTCCAAAAAAATATATTTTCCTAAAAAGTACTTTTTCCAAAAAGCTAATTTTCGTTAAAAAAAAAAAAAACTCATAATGCAAAAAAAATACATACTATTCTAAAAAGTATTTTTTTAAAATTCAAAATCTACTTTTTTCAAAAAATACTTTTTCCCAACGAATTTATCTTTTTTTAAAAAAGTATGTATTCCACAAAAAGTAATATTATTTAAAAAATCCAACACTGAGCGCAAATGTTAGCAAACATATAAAGACATTTCGTGGAAAAACTCTAAAAATAATGAACGCCATTGAAAACTTATTCATTTGTAAAGGTTATGCTTTATTTTCCAAAAAAAATATTTTTTGCAAAAAAGTACTTTTTCCAAAAAAAAATATTTTTTGCAAAAAAGTACTTTTTCCAAAAATTTATAAAAAAAAAATTATTAAAAAAGTACCAATTTTTCTAAAAAAAAAACCCCAAAAAATATCTTTTCCAAAAAAGTATTTTTTCCAAAAAATACTTTTTTCTATTTTTCTACATAAGTCCAATTTCAAAACAGTAGATTTTCCAAAAAAAATTACCAAAAAAGTTTCTTTTTCCAAAAAAAAATGTACATTTTTCAAAAAAGGATTAATTTAATTTTTTAAAAAAGTACCAAGAAGTATTGGATAAAGTACAAAAAAATTTATTTTTCTCAAAAAGTACTAATGTAAAAAAAATAATTTTCCAAAAAAAAATAATTTTCCAAAAAAATATATTTTCCTAAAAAGTACTTTTTCCAAAAATTTCTAAAAAAAAGTAGAAAATTTTCTAAAAAAAAAAGTACCAAAAAAATATCTTTTCCAAAAAAAATATTTTTTCAAAAAAGTACTTTGTATAAAAATTTAAAAAAAGAAATATTTAAAAAAGTGGCAATTTCAAATATGTACTCTTTCCAAAAAAAATTACCTTTTCCAAAAAAATTTTCATTTTTTCCGAACAATAAGTACCATAACAATTAAATTTTTCTAAAAATATAGCAATTTCAAAAAGTACTCTTCCTAAAAAGTACCGAAAATGTACCTTTCCCAAAAAAACACCGTTTCCAAAAAAGGTACCATTTCCAAACAAAAAAGAAAAGTAATACATTTTTCTAAAAAAAAATCCAATTTCAAAAAGTACTTTTTCCATAAAAAATACCTTTACCAAAAACAAAACTTTTTCCATTTTCCATATCTTCCACAAAAACGAACCAAAAAAAGTACCAACAAATTTTATTTTTCTAAAAAAGCACCAATTTTAAAATAGTAGTTTTTTCAAAAAAAAAGTGCATTTTTCCAAAAAAAAAATTCTTAATTTTCCAAAAAAGAAATACTTAATACTTATTCAAAAAAATAGTTTTTCCACAAAAAAATACTTTTTTAAAAACAAGTGCTTTTTACCAAAAAAAAAACACTTTTCCCGGAAAAAAGGGCTTTCACCAGAAAAAAGCACTTTTTCCGCAAAAAAGTGCTTTCACCAGAAAAAAACTTTTCCGAAATTGTTTTTTTTTTTTAAAAAAAACCAAAAAAAAGTACTTTTCCCCAAAAAAATTTATTTTTCAAAAAAGATACGTCTTATTCCAAACAAAAATCCTGTTTTAAAAAAGTATTATTTAAAAAAAAAATAACTTTTTAAAAAAAAGTATTATTTAAAAAACTGGAATTTTCCAGAAAGCTTTCCATAAAAAACTCATTTTTAAAAAACTGGAATTTTTCCAAAAAGCTAATTTTCGATAAAAAAAAAACTCATAATGCAAAAAAAATACATACTATTCTAAAAAGTATTTTTTTAAAAATTCAAAATCTACTTTTTTCAAAAAATACTTTTTCCCAACGAATTTATCTTTTTTTAAAAAAGTATGTATTCCACAAAAAGTAATATTATTTAAAAAATCCAACACTGAGCGCAAATGTTAGCAAACATATAAAGACATTTCGTGGAAAAACTCTAAAAATAATGAACGCCATTGAAAACTTATTCATTTGTAAAGGTTATGCTTTATTTTCCAAAAAAATATTTTTTGCAAAAAAGTACTTTTTCCAAAAAAAAATATTTTTTGGAAAAAAGTACTTTTTCCAAAAATTTATAAAAAAAAATTATTAAAAAAGTACCAATTTTTCTAAAAAAAAAAAACCCAAAAAATATCTTTTCCAAAAAAAGTATTTTTTCCAAAAAAATACTTTTTTCTATTTTTCTACATAAGTCCAATTTCAAAACAGTAGATTTTCCAAAAAAAAATTACCAAAAAAGTTTCTTTTTCCAAAAAAAATGTACATTTTTCAAAAAAGGATTAATTTAATTTTTTAAAAAAGTACCAAGAAGTATTGGATAAAGTACAAAAAAATTTATTTTTCTAAAAAAGTACTAATGTAAAAAAATAATTTTCCAAAAAAAAATAATTTTCCAAAAAAATATATTTTCCTAAAAAAGTACTTTTTCCAAAAAAGCTAATTTTCGTTAAAAAAAAAAAAAAACTCATAATGCAAAAAAAATACATACTATTCTAAAAAGTATTTTTTTAAAAATTCAAAATCTACTTTTTTCAAAAAATACTTTTTCCCAACGAATTTATCTTTTTTTAAAAAAGTATGTATTCCACAAAAAGTAATATTATTTAAAAAATCCAACACTGAGCGCAAATGTTAGCAAACATATAAAGACATTTCGTGGAAAAACTCTAAAAATAATGAACGCCATTGAAAACTTATTCATTTGTAAAGGTTATGCTTTATTTTCCAAAAAAAATATTTTTTGCAAAAAAGTACTTTTTCCAAAAAAAAATATTTTTTGCAAAAAAGTACTTTTTCCAAAAATTTATAAAAAAAAAATTATTAAAAAAGTACCAATTTTTCTAAAAAAAAACCCCAAAAAATATCTTTTCCAAAAAAAGTATTTTTTCCAAAAAATACTTTTTTCTATTTTTCTACATAAGTCCAATTTCAAAACAGTAGATTTTCCAAAAAAAATTACCAAAAAAGTTTCTTTTTCCAAAAAAAATGTACATTTTTCAAAAAAGGATTAATTTAATTTTTTAAAAAAGTACCAAGAAGTATTGGATAAAGTACAAAAAAATTTATTTTTCTCAAAAAGTACTAATGTAAAAAAAATAATTTTCCAAAAAAAAATAATTTTCCAAAAAAATATATTTTCCTAAAAAAGTACTTTTTCCAAAAATTTCTAAAAAAAAGTAGAAAATTTTCTAAAAAAAAAAGTACCAAAAAAATATCTTTTCCAAAAAAAATATTTTTTCAAAAAAGTACTTTGTATAAAAATTTAAAAAAAGAAATATTTAAAAAGTGGCAATTTCAAATATGTACTCTTTCCAAAAAAAATTACCTTTTCCAAAAAAATTTTCATTTTTCCGAACAATAAGTACCATAACAATTAAATTTTTCTAAAAATATAGCAATTTCAAAAAGTACTCTTCCTAAAAAGTACCGAAAATGTACCTTTCCCAAAAAAACACCGTTTCCAAAAAAGGTACCATTTCCAAACAAAAAAGAAAAGTAATACATTTTTCTAAAAAAAAATCCAATTTCAAAAAGTACTTTTTCCATAAAAAATACCTTTACCAAAAACAAAACTTTTTCCATTTTCCATATCTTCCACAAAAACGAACCAAAAAAAGTACCAACAAATTTTATTTTTCTAAAAAAGCACCAATTTTAAAATAGTAGTTTTTTCAAAAAAAAAGTGCATTTTTCCAAAAAAAAAATTCTTAATTTTCCAAAAAAGAAATACTTAATACTTATTCAAAAAAAATAGTTTTTCCACAAAAAAATACTTTTTTAAAAACAAGTGCTTTTACCAAAAAAAAAAACACTTTTCCCGGAAAAAAGGGCTTTCACCAGAAAAAAGCACTTTTTCCGCAAAAAAGTGCTTTCACCAGAAAAAAACTTTTCCGAAATTGTTTTTTTTTTTTTAAAAAACCAAAAAAAAGTACTTTTCCCCAAAAAAATTTATTTTTCAAAAAAAGATACGTCTTATTCCAAACAAAAATCCTGTTTTAAAAAAGTATTATTTAAAAAAAAAATAACTTTTTTAAAAAAAAGTATTATTTAAAAAACTGGAATTTTCCAGAAAGCTTTCCATAAAAAACTCATTTTTAAAAAACTGGAATTTTTCCAAAAAGCTAATTTTCGATAAAAAAAAAACTCATAATGCAAAAAAAAATACATACTATTCTAAAAAGTATTTTTTTAAAAATTCAAAATCTACTTTTTTCAAAAAATACTTTTTCCCAACGAATTTATCTTTTTTTAAAAAGTATGTATTCCACAAAAAGTAATATTATTTAAAAAATCCAACACTGAGCGCAAATGTTAGCAAACATATAAAGACATTTCGTGGAAAAACTCTAAAAATAATGAACGCCATTGAAAACTTATTCATTTGTAAAGGTTATGCTTTATTTTCCAAAAAAATATTTTTGCAAAAAAGTACTTTTTCCAAAAAAAAATATTTTTTGGAAAAAAGTACTTTTTCCAAAAATTTATAAAAAAAAATTATTAAAAAAGTACCAATTTTTCTAAAAAAAAAAAACCCAAAAAATATCTTTTCCAAAAAAAGTATTTTTTCCAAAAAATACTTTTTTCTATTTTTCTACATAAGTCCAATTTCAAAACAGTAGATTTTCCAAAAAAAAATTACCAAAAAAGTTTCTTTTTCCAAAAAAAATGTACATTTTTCAAAAAAGGATTAATTTAATTTTTTAAAAAAGTACCAAGAAGTATTGGATAAAGTACAAAAAAATTTATTTTTCTAAAAAAGTACTAATGTAAAAAAAATAATTTTCCAAAAAAAAATAATTTTCCAAAAAAATATATTTTCCTAAAAAAGTACTTTTTCCAAAAAAGCTAATTTTCGTTAAAAAAAAAAAAAACTCATAATGCAAAAAAAATACATACTATTCTAAAAAGTATTTTTTTAAAAATTCAAAATCTACTTTTTTCAAAAAATACTTTTTCCCAACGAATTTATCTTTTTTTAAAAAAGTATGTATTCCACAAAAAGTAATATTATTTAAAAAATCCAACACTGAGCGCAAATGTTAGCAAACATATAAAGACATTTCGTGGAAAAACTCTAAAAATAATGAACGCCATTGAAAACTTATTCATTTGTAAAGGTTATGCTTTATTTTCCAAAAAAAATATTTTTTGCAAAAAAGTACTTTTTCCAAAAAAAAATATTTTTTGCAAAAAAGTACTTTTTCCAAAAATTTATAAAAAAAAAATTATTAAAAAAGTACCAATTTTTCTAAAAAAAAAAACCCAAAAAATATCTTTTCCAAAAAAAGTATTTTTTCCAAAAAATACTTTTTTCTATTTTTCTACATAAGTCCAATTTCAAAACAGTAGATTTTCCAAAAAAAATTACCAAAAAAGTTTCTTTTTCCAAAAAAAATGTACATTTTTCAAAAAAGGATTAATTTAATTTTTTAAAAAAGTACCAAGAAGTATTGGATAAAGTACAAAAAAATTTATTTTTCTAAAAAAGTACTAATGTAAAAAAAATAATTTTCCAAAAAAAAATAATTTTCCAAAAAAATATATTTTCCTAAAAAAGTACTTTTTCCAAAAAAGCTAATTTTCGATAAAAAAAAAAACTCATAATGCAAAAAAATACATACTATTCTAAAAAGTATTTTTTTAAAAATTCAAAATCTACTTTATGTATCTAGGTATGTATTTAGGTATATGTATCGAATTTGTTAAAAACAAAATATTCCTTTGTGTAAGCTTTGCATAAACCTATGAAAATATATAAATTTATTCGTTATAAAATAATTGCAAAACTTTGCCAAAATATAACATTAGGACGAGAAAATAAAATTTGTCTGTTCTTAAAAATGTCCAAATTTCAACACAAACCGCAGCCCTCATGTAATTTTCTTGTGCTCATACATATATGCATTTCTACCAAGTAAAGCAACCTGGAAAATTAGAGAAAAAAGAGATATTAACATTAATTTTTTTACCATTTTAATTTGCCAATAATTTTATTTGTTGGCCAATCGGAAGCCCTCGATAAAAATAGTTTTTAATGATTTTATTGTAGTTTTTAATGAATAAAAATTACGGAATTAAAAAATTTACTGAATGCTAGTTGAAAAGAAATGTGTTTCTGTTTTCAATTCTATTCGTTTTAATTTATTAACATGGTTGCCAATTCTTTTTGCGCAAAGTAGCTAAAGTGTAGAGTTGTGTCGTTCATAAACGAACTAGTTCAATTGAACACCTCACTCATTTGAACAATGTGAATCGTTCACGAATATTCGATATTGTCGTTCAATCGTTCTTTTTATTCATAGAACAATTGCATCTCTATATAATCAAATTGCTTGCAAGAGCATTTTTTTTTAGAAAATAATTATATTGTTTCAAATTAGGAAAAACAATTAAATATAATGTGTTTTACACAAATTAAATAATAAACAAATTGTTAGAAAAGTTTTAATTTTATAACCCATTTTTGTCTATGTCCAGAAAAATTGTTGTAAAACATGAATATATTCACACTATTCGCACTATAGTGCGTAATAATTTTAAAATGAAGTAAACAGTTTACAACACGCACAGATCAGTCACAAGTCAAAGAAAAAACAAAAAAGTTGAACGAACTAGTTCACTGATTTGTATTGAACGATGATGACCGAGTCACCGAAATGAACGATTAACCCCAACTCTACTAAAGTGTAAAAAAAAACAGCAAACAATAATTTTTGCGGGAAATTTTGGCGGTATACATGTTTTCTTTTTTTTCGTTCTTTTTGGGTATTTGAGTAACATTTCTTTTCTTTATGCTACTTTTTTTGAGTTTAATTTTTTTTTTTTTTTAATGTTGTCCATTTCCATTGTCAAAAAGAGGTGTCAAATATTTCACTAACGATTAAACGGAATTGTCAAAGATCGATTTAACTAGAATAGCGACCTAGTTCATTCAGTTGAATCGAACTAGAAAGAGCACTCACGAAAACGAACTTGATTCCATAAGTCTGCTATGGATAAAGTTTACACTTATTAAGCCTGTATGACACCTGCTTTTTTGCAGCACCTTTACGAAGGGTTTTCTTTAAAATGTTTTTAAAAACAACACGGAATGTCAAAAAATTTTAAACTTTTTGTTACAAAAAGTAGGTATCATACATGATTAATTCTTAAAGTCTGAATGATAAATATTTGTTTTTGTTTTTCACCATTAAACAGAATTATTTTTATACTTTATATACTTTTCATTACTTTATATAAATGTTATACAATTTTTGAGCAAAATAAATATTCTTGTTTTTATGATTTGGGAAGTGCTGTACATAGGTTTACAAAGATAGGTTTACAAAATTTCTAGTGAAATACAATTACATAAAAAAGCGCATAGTTGGCAATACTAGTTATTGACGGCACAAAAAGATGTGGAATACTAACAAAGTGATGCCAAGTTTTTCAGACAAAAAAGCGCTAATATAATTGCCAGGGGTTAGCGCGTACCACGATTCATAAAAAAATTTGAATTCGGAAATCTTAAAACATTTTGTGCAAAAAAATCTATATAAAAATTTCACTTTTTTCTATATTGTGGATCTTACTCTTAGGCACTGCATATAAAAAAAGTAAAATTTTACAAAATATCTCCATCTCTTCGTAGAGGAATATAAAAACTGCACAAAATGGCGAACACAAAATATTTTTTTCAATTTATTCTTTTTTATTTATAATTCATCTATAATACTAAAGCTTACAATTCCAAATAACAGTATTACATTGTAATAAAAAACTGAGTATTAATCTTAAATATAGAAATAAAAATATACTTTATAGCCTAACATGCCACAATATTTATAAGAAGTTGCGCAATAAGCATGAAAACCTTCTTATTGTTTTTTCCAATATATTTTATTTATCATACTGGAAATATGAAATACACACTGGTAATATTTTGCACAATAATATTGAGTAGTGCATGGCTACCTTTACACGGAAACCCATTTTTTTTCTGTTGAAGGCATAAAATAATTTCACAATGTGGACAAAACACATACTATAATTTTTACTTTTTCTTCCTTGCGCAATAAAAACCGAAAGCTTAATTATATTTTTCCAGTAAATTGTACAACATTCGAACTTGACATACCCACTAGTGATTTGCTACACAATAATATTGCGTGGTATATAGGACCACACAAAAATATCGTTCCCAAGTAATTAGGAGCATTTCAACTAATAGTTTTTTTGCATAAATTATTCAATAAATTAGTAGAAATTTGGTAAATTTCGCATACTGTATGCAAATAAACTTTATTAGTTAAAATGCTCCTTATTCCATGACAAATATTTTATTTGTGTGTACATTACGATTGAACAAAACAACCGAAAAATGGCGTACAAGATCACATAGTTCAATTAATTGACCTAGTTCGTTCATGAACGCGAGCACAATTTTACAATGTTTACATTCTGCTTTTCTCTGCTTGTTTCAACAAGCAAACCAAAGCACCATCACTCAAAATGTCACTCAAAATGCTACTCAACTCAAAACAAAAAATAAAACGTGCTGTCAAACAACCGCTTTTCATATTTATAACAGATGAGTTACAAAAAAAGACAAACTAAAAAATCAATTAAATATTAAACATGAAATTAAATATAAAAATGAGGGCATGTAAAAGAAAAAGTTTGAAAAAGTCTAAAATTTATTGCTCCACTCCTGAGTTAGTCACGGTCACATGGAATATGTCATCGGAAACTATAACTCAGTACCTTTAAAACGTATCTGGTCTGGTTTCTTATTCTCTTCAAATATGGCCACAGTAATAATTTTAGTGTTAGCGCATGTAAAAAAAAAAAAGTTTGAAAAAATCTAAAATTTAAAAAATTATTGCTCCGCTCCTGAGTTAGTCACGGTCACATGGAATATGTCATCGGAAACTATAACTCAGTACCTTTAAAACGTATCTGGTCTGGTTTCTTATTCTCTTCAAATATGGCCACAGTAATAATTTTAGTGTTAGCGCATGTAAAAAAAAAAGTTTGAAAAAATCTAAAATTTAAAAAATTATTGCTCCGCTCCTGAGTTAGTCACGGTCACATGGAATATGTCATCGGAAACTATAACTCAGTACCTTTAAAACGTATCTGGTCTGGTTTCTTATTCTCTTCAAATATGGCCACAGTAATAATTTTAGTGTTAGCGCATGTAAAAAAAAAAAGTTTGAAAAAATCTAAAATTTAAAAAATTATTGCTCCGCTCCTGAGTTAGTCACGGTCACATGGAATATGTCATCGGAAACTATAACTCAGTACCTTTAAAACGTATTAGGTCTGGTTTCTTATTCTCTTCAAATATGGCCACAGTAATAATTTTAGTGTTAGCGCATGTAAAAAAAAAAAGTTTGAAAAAATCTAAAATTTAAAAAATTATTGCTCCGCTCCTGAGTTAGTCACGGTCACATGGAATATGTCATCGGAAACTATAACTCAGTACCTTTAAAACGTATCTGGTCTGGTTTCTTATTCTCTTCAAATATGGCCACAGTAATAATTTTAGTGTTAGCGCATGTAAAAAAAAAAAGTTTGAAAAAATCTAAAATTTAAAAAATTATTGCTCCGCTCCTGAGTTAGTCACGGTCACATGGAATATGTCATCGGAAACTATAACTCAGTACCTTTAAAACGTATCTGGTCTGGTTTCTTATTCTCTTCAAATATGGCCACAGTAATAATTTTAGTGTTAGCGCATGTAAAAAAAAAAAGTTTGAAAAAATCTAAAATTTAAAAAATTATTGCTCCGCTCCTGAGTTAGTCACGGTCACATGGAATATGTCATCGGAAACTATAACTCAGTACCTTTAAAACGTATCTGGCCTGGTTTCTTATTCTCTTCAAATATGGCCACAGTAATAATTTTAGTGTTAGCGCATGTAAAAAAAAAAAAGTTTGAAAAAATCTAAAATTTAAAAAATTATTGCTCCGCTCCTGAGTTAGTCACGGTCACATGGAATATGTCATCGGAAACTATAACTCAGTACCTTTAAAACGTATCTGGCCTGGTTTCTTATTCTCTTCAAATATGGCCACAGTAATAATTTTAGTGTTAGCGCATGTAAAAAAAAAAAGTTTGAAAAAATCTAAAATTTAAAAAATTATTGCTCCGCTCCTGAGTTAGTCACGGTCACATGGAATATGTCATCGGAAACTATAACTCAGTACCTTTAAAACGTATCTGGTCTGGTTTCTTATTCTCTTCAAATATGGCCACAGTAATAATTTTAGTGTTAGCGCATGTAAAAAAAAAAGTTTGAAAAAATCTAAAATTTAAAAAATTATTGCTCCGCTCCTGAGTTAGTCACGGTCACATGGAATATGTCATCGGAAACTATAACTCAGTACCTTTAAAACGTATTAGGTCTGGTTTCTTATTCTCTTCAAATATGGCCACAGTAATAATTTTAGTGTTAGCGCATGTAAAAAAAAAAAGTTTGAAAAAATCTAAAATTTAAAAAATTATTGCTCCGCTCCTGAGTTAGTCACGGTCACATGGAATATGTCATCGGAAACTATAACTCAGTACCTTTAAAACGTATCTGGTCTGGTTTCTTATTCTCTTCAAATATGGCCACAGTAATAATTTTAGTGTTAGCGCATGTAAAAAAAAAAAGTTTGAAAAAATCTAAAATTTAAAAAATTATTGCTCCGCTCCTGAGTTAGTCACGGTCACATGGAATATGTCATCGGAAACTATAACTCAGTACCTTTAAAACGTATCTGGTCTGGTTTCTTATTCTCTTCAAATATGGCCACAGTAATAATTTTAGTGTTAGCGCATGTAAAAAAAAAAAGTTTGAAAAAATCTAAAATTTAAAAAATTATTGCTCCGCTCCTGAGTTAGTCACGGTCACATGGAATATGTCATCGGAAACTATAACTCAGTACCTTTAAAACGTATCTGGTCTGGTTTCTTATTCTCTTCAAATATGGCCACAGTAATAATTTTAGTGTTAGCGCATGTAAAAAAAAAAAGTTTGAAAAAATCTAAAATTTAAAAAATTATTGCTCCGCTCCTGAGTTAGTCACGGTCACATGGAATATGTCATCGGAAACTATAACTCAGTACCTTTAAAACGTATCTGGTCTGGTTTCTTATTCTCTTCAAATATGGCCACAGTAATAATTTTAGTGTTAGCGCATGTAAAAAAAAAAAGTTTGAAAAAATCTAAAATTTAAAAAATTATTGCTCCGCTCCTGAGTTAGTCACGGTCACATGGAATATGTCATCGGAAACTATAACTCAGTACCTTTAAAACGTATCTGGTCTGGTTTCTTATTCTCTTCAAATATGGCCACAGTAATAATTTTAGTGTTAGCGCATGTAAAAAAAAAAGTTTGAAAAAATCTAAAATTTAAAAAATTATTGCTCCGCTCCTGAGTTAGTCACGGTCACATGGAATATGTCATCGGAAACTATAACTCAGTACCTTTAAAACGTATAAGGTCCGGTTTCTTATTCTCTTCAAATATGGCCACAGTCCTAATTTTAGTGTTAGCGCATGTAAAAAAAAAGTTCGAAAAAATCTAAAATTTAAAAAATTATTGCTCCGCTCCTGAGTTAGTCACGGTCACATGGAATATGTCATCGGAAACTATAACTCAGTACCTTTAAAACGTATCTGGTCTGGTTTCTTATTCTCTTCAAATATGGCCACAGTAATAATTTTAGTGTTAGCGCATGTAAAAAAAAAAGTTTGAAAAAATCTAAAATTTAAAAAATTATTGCTCCGCTCCTGAGTTAGTCACGGTCACATGGAATATGTCATCGGAAACTATAACTCAGTACCTTTAAAACGTATCTGGTCTGGTTTCTTATTCTCTTCAAATATGGCCACAGTAATAATTTTAGTGTTAGCGCATGTAAAAAAAAAAAGTTTGAAAAAATCTAAAATTTAAAAAATTATTGCTCCGCTCCTGAGTTAGTCACGGTCACATGGAATATGTCATCGGAAACTATAACTCAGTACCTTTAAAACGTATCTGGTCTGGTTTCTTATTCTCTTCAAATATGGCCACAGTAATAATTTTAGTGTTAGCGCATGTAAAAAAAAAAAGTTTGAAAAAATCTAAAATTTAAAAAATTATTGCTCCGCTCCTGAGTTAGTCACGGTCACATGGAATATGTCATCGGAAACTATAACTCAGTACCTTTAAAACGTATCTGGTCTGGTTTCTTATTCTCTTCAAATATGGCCACAGTAATAATTTTAGTGTTAGCGCATGTAAAAAAAAAAGTTTGAAAAAATCTAAAATTTAAAAAATTATTGCTCCGCTCCTGAGTTAGTCACGGTCACATGGAATATGTCATCGGAAACTATAACTCAGTACCTTTAAAACGTATCTGGTCTGGTTTATTATTCTCTTCAAATATGGCCACAGTAATAATTTTAGTGTTAGCGCATGTAAAAAAAAAAAGTTTGAAAAAATCTAAAATTTAAAAAATTATTGCTCCGCTCCTGAGTTAGTCACGGTCACATGGAATATGTCATCGGAAACTATAACTCAGTACCTTTAAAACGTATCTGGTCTGGTTTCTTATTCTCTTCAAATATGGCCACAGTAATAATTTTAGTGTTAGCGCATGTAAAAAAAAAAAGTTTGAAAAAATCTAAAATTTAAAAAATTATTGCTCCGCTCCTGAGTTAGTCACGGTCACATGGAATATGTCATCGGAAACTATAACTCAGTACCTTTAAAACGTATCTGGTCTGGTTTCTTATTCTCTTCAAATATGGCCACAGTAATAATTTTAGTGTTAGCGCATGTAAAAAAAAAAAGTTTGAAAAAATCTAAAATTTAAAAAATTATTGCTCCGCTCCTGAGTTAGTCACGGTCACATGGAATATGTCATCGGAAACTATAACTCAGTACCTTTAAAACGTATCTGGTCTGGTTTCTTATTCTCTTCAAATATGGCCACAGTAATAATTTTAGTGTTAGCGCATGTAAAAAAAAAAAGTTTGAAAAAATCTAAAATTTAAAAAATTATTGCTCCGCTCCTGAGTTAGTCACGGTCACATGGAATATGTCATCGGAAACTATAACTCAGTACCTTTAAAACGTATCTGGTCTGGTTTCTTATTCTCTTCAAATATGGCCACAGTAATAATTTTAGTGTTAGCGCATGTAAAAAAAAAAGTTTGAAAAAATCTAAAATTTAAAAAATTATTGCTCCGCTCCTGAGTTAGTCACGGTCACATGGAATATGTCATCGGAAACTATAACTCAGTACCTTTAAAACGTATAAGGTCCGGTTTCTTATTTTCTTCAAATATGGCCACAGTCCTAATTTTAGTGTTAGCGCATGTAAAAAAAAAGTTCGAAAAAATCTAAAATTTAAAAAATTATTGCTCCGCTCCTGAGTTAGTCACGGTCACATGGAATATGTCATCGGAAACTATAACTCAGTACCTTTAAAACGTATCTGGTCTGGTTTCTTATTCTCTTCAAATATGGCCACAGTAATAATTTTAGTGTTAGCGCATGTAAAAAAAAAAGTTTGAAAAAATCTAAAATTTAAAAAATTATTGCTCCGCTCCTGAGTTAGTCACGGTCACATGGAATATGTCATCGGAAACTATAACTCAGTACCTTTAAAACGTATCTGGTCTGGTTTCTTATTCTCTTCAAATATGGCCACAGTAATAATTTTAGTGTTAGCGCATGTAAAAAAAAAAAGTTTGAAAAAATCTAAAATTTAAAAAATTATTGCTCCGCTCCTGAGTTAGTCACGGTCACATGGAATATGTCATCGGAAACTATAACTCAGTACCTTTAAAACGTATCTGGCCTGGTTTCTTATTCTCTTCAAGTATGGCCACAGTAATAATTTTAGTGTTAGCGCATGTAAAAAAAAATTTTGAAAAAATCTAAAATTTAAAAATGTATTTCTCCTCTCCTGAGTTAGTCACGGTCACATGGAATATGTCATCGGAAACTATATCTCAGTACCTTTAAAACGTATTAGGTCTGGTTTCTTATTCTCTTCAAATATGGTCACAGTCCTAATTTAAGTGTTAGTATATGTAGAGAAAAAATTGAAAAAAAAATTGTTTGTAATATACGTTTTTGTTTAACAAACAAAAAAAATTATAATTTTATTTTTTTTTTAATTTAGTATATACCTATTAATTTTTTTCAATAAAAAAATTAAATTAAATTGAAAGATCTTAAATGCGATTTTTGTTTTCATATTTTACAAGTTCTGCTATGTTCTGTTAATGGAATTTAACTATGCAATGTAAGTATGCTACAGAAAACAATTAAATTGAAAGAAAATGAGCGTGAGAAACAAAAACTGTTATCAACTGCTAAGTTAACAGTGTTATGTTAATGGAATATAACTTTGGAATTTAACTTCACACACATAACTTTTTTTCATGGAGAGCGTGGTTCTTTCTTTAGAGATTATTTTAAAAAACGCGAAGAAATCTTTAAATCGTTCCTATTCCCAAGAGACAATAGAAGATAAAATACAAGAAATAAAATCTTTACAAACAGATTTAGAGGATATTATTGTAGAAAAAAAGATTGAAAGTAGTATAGGAGAAGAAGCTTTAGTTAGATTTGGAAAATTGAAGAAAGAGTGTTTGGATATTTTAGACCAACACGATAAGAAGAAGATTTCTACAATAAAGAACATGGATACAAACGAGTTATCTGCGGTTATTAAATTGATACCGATTTTTACCGGTAAGAAAGATGAATTGTTTGGTTTCATCACAAATCTCGAGATGGTCGAACAGACCATAGCCCAAGAAAAGAAAAAATTTTTCTTTAATTTCGTGTTTAAATCACGATTGGATTTAAAAGTCCAAAATAGGGTAAAACAAGATGTGGTGCCTACATGTGTCGCTGAATTGATTGCAGCTTTGAAGAAGGCATATAGACCTCTTGAAAGTTCAAATTCCATTTTAAATGAGCTTACAGGTTTAGTACAGAGAAATGGTAATCTTTCGGGTTTTGCCACTAAAATAGAAAGTCTTGTGTCTGAATTGAACGAAATTCAAATAGCAGAGGAAGGTGAGGCTAATAGAGTTTCGGTGGTTAACACCAATAATAAAATAGCATTCAATACTTTTGTGAATGGCTTACAAGATCAGCAATTAGTATCAACCATTGATGCTAGTCAGGTAAAAACTTTCTCTGACGCCCTTCAAATAGCTGAGAAATCTATGTCTCGTGTAAAACCAAAGACTGTTCTATACCAAAATTCTTAACCCAATAGGTATAGAGGGAACAATAGAAACTCTAGAAATAATAGAGGTGGTAACAATAATAACTATAGAAATAATAATTTTTATAACAATAACGATAAAGGTAATCAAAACGGAAACAGATATAGTAATAACGGACAATAACGGTAATAATAATAATAATAATAATAATAATAATAATAATAATAATAATAATAATAATAATAATAATAATAATAATAATAATAATAACAACAGCCGTAATAACAATAATAGAGGAAATAATAGAAGAAATAATGAGTAATATAATAGAAATCAAAATGTTAACCAGGTACAGAACCAGGGAAACGCATAAACTCCGGAGATCGCAAGACCAATATCTTCGGAAGTAGCCCAATAAATAGCAAAACAGTATATAGCATATCATCTAACCTAAAAAATTATGTAAGATTAGACGTTCTAGATGCGGATAATCGACTAACATTCTTAATAGACACAGGAGCAGATATCTCCTTGTGTAAAGAAAAATTTTATATCGTTATGAGGAAAATCCAGATGATTATTGCAATTTAACAGGAATTTCAAGGGAGATAATTAAATCTTTTGGTTCTACTACTATTAGAATATGTATAAATGATACAATAATTGAACAAAGTGTACAGCTAGTTGATAATGATATCCCAATTGGAACTGATGGAATTCTAGGTAGAGATTTTCTGTCACAATACAAATGTAATATTGATTATGATAAATATGTCCTAACATTTGACATAAACGGTGAAAACAATACAATTCCAATACATGATAGTGCTTTTAATATAAATCAAGTGATAATACCACAAAGAAGTGAAATAATTTTACTTTTCAATATAAAATTAGAAGAAGATGCAGTAGTATTAAATCGAGAAATAGTTAGAGGTGTTTTTTTTTTTGGCAAATGCAATTATTCCTAAAAATGGAAATCAACATGTAAAATTATTAAATGTTACAGACGAAGCGATGATAATAGATAATATGAAAGTGGAAACCGTCCCATTAAAAAACTATCAAATTTGTTCAATAGTTAGCGATGTGGATAGAAAAAAATATACAGATGAAAGATTTAAGAAATTGTTGGAAAATCTGAATTTAGATGATTTAAATGATGCGAGAGCTTACCGCAATATTAAGAAAATATCAATCAACATTAAAATAAGCGAGAGCTTACAGCAATATTAAGAAAATATCAATCAACATTTCATGTTGATGAAGAGATTTAACAACAAATAATTTCTATAGACAGAAAATAAATTTGCATGACAAAAATCCTGTATATATAAAAAACTATCGTCTACCACAAACGCATACGGAGGAAATAAATTCCCAAGTGCAAAGTCTTTTAGAAAGTAACATTATAGAACCTTCTACTAGCCCATACAACGCTCCTTTACTTTTAGTTCCGAAAAAGGGACAAACAGATTTGAAAAAATGGAGATTGGTTGTCGATTTTAGGAAATTAAATGATAAAATTGTCAACGATTGGTTCCCACTGACACGTTTGGACGATATTTTGGACAAACTGGGTAGAGCTAAATATTTTTCAACCTTAGATATGACAAGTTCCTTCCATCAAATAGAGCTTGATCATAGATCTCGTCCTTATACAGCATTTTCAATACCTAATGGTCATTACCAATATACTAGATTACCATTTGGTTTAAAAATATCATCAAATAGTTTTCAGCGTATGCTAACCATAGCTTATCAGGTTTAGAGTCCGAAGCTTTTCTATATGTTGATGATATAATAGTATTTGGATGTAGTCTAAAACATCACAATGCCAATCTGGTGAAAATTCTCGATAGATTGGAGAAATACAACTTGAAACTTAATCCGAGTAAATGTTGTTTTTTGAAACCAGAGGTAATATATCTTGGTCATTTGATCACTCCTAACGGAATAAAAACTGATCCTTCAAAATTTGATGCAATTACTAAATATCCTATTCCGAAAAATGCAGATGATGTTAGAAGATTTGTAGCATTTTGTAACTATTATAGACGTTTTGTTAAGAACTTTGCTGACGTAGCAAGTTGTTTGAACGCTTTGTTAAAGAAGGGTACAAAATTTGAATGGACAGAACAATGCCAAACAGCATTTGAAATATTAAAAGGAAAATTGATAAGTCCACCTATTTTGCAAGGAGAAATTGGAGAAGACAGACCAATATCATTTGCTAGTCGTTCATTGAACAAGAACGAAAAGAACAAACCAGTAATAGAAAAAGAATTACTTGGTATATACTGGGGAATACAAATCTTTCGTCCATACCTTTATGGTAGAAAATTTATTGTAGTGACGGACCATCGTCCACTAGTATCTCTGTTCTCTCATAAGAACCCTAGTTCTAAGTTAACTAGAATTCGTTTGGAATTATCTGACTACGATTTTCAGATAATATATAAAAAAGGGATTAATAACACAAATGCCGACGCACTTTCCAGAGTTAAGTTGGACTCTGATGTACTAAAAACAATGATACCTCACGTAATTTACGAATCAATTGAAAAATCTCTGGTGATAATAAGGGGAATGAAAAAGAAAATGATAAGTAATGATGCTATAAATGAGGAAAAGGATGAATCAACTCCTATTGAGCCTGATCAACTCAAAATATGGGAATGCACATCCATTAGCGATATAAAGCTCGCGAGAAAACTAAAATTTATAATAGATAAGTCGACTAAAGAATTCAAAATAGAAGATAATCATTCTGTGAACGAAACGCGCGTAAGATGTAGTGATAATCCATGTTATTTAGATAATATGTTGAAGAAACTTCCATCTGAGTTAAGCAGATTGAGATATAATAAATTCGCACTAGAAAAAGGTGACGAAATATTTAAAATAATAACCCATGGGAAAATGAAAGAAATAATTAATAAAATTGAAAATAATGACGTCAGACTCTTTTATATAGCATTCCTCTAAGAATAATAAATAATGAAGAGAAATATGAATTAATCAAATTGCATCATAATACACCATGCGGAGGTCATTTTGGAGTAAGAAAACCTTTATTGAAATTAAAACAAAAATACATATGGAAGAATATATTTAAAATGGTTAAAAAATATGTTTCAACGTGTGATCTTTGTCAAAGAAACAAACAAATTAGACACACTAAAGAACCATTGAGTATAACAGACACACCAGCAAACAGTTTTAGCACAGTAGTTATTGATACAGTTGTAGTGGACCAACTTGTCCTTCTGACAATTATCGATACATACTGACAATGCAGTGTGAGTTAACTAAATACGTAATAGCAGTACCAATGGAAACAAAAGAAGCCAAAGCCATTGCAAAAGCTCTGATCGAAAACCTAATATTAAAATACGGTATATTTAAAATATTAAAATCAGACAGAGGTACTGAATTTACAAATGAACTGATGAAGGCAATATGTAATCTATTAAAAATAGAACAAAGATTCTCATCTCCATATCATCATGAAACATTAGGTACTGTTGAAAGAAATCATCGAGTTTTGAACGAGTACTTTTTGTCTTTTGGGAATGATGACAAATGGAATGAATTGATTCCATATTACTCGTTTGCTTATAATATAACACCACATGTTGACACTGGTTATTCTCCTTTTGAGCTAGTTTTTGGGAAAATACCAAATCTACCAGGGGAACAAATCTTTAGTGGTGATAAAGTGTATAATTTTGAAAATTATACGAATGAATTAAAAGTTGATTAAAATATTCATTAGAAAAATCAAGAGAAATGATAGAAGTAGTTAAGAAAAATAGAAGATTAAAGTCTTTTGTTAAGGAAAATAGTATCGAATTAAAAATAGGAGATTTAGTATTAGTTAGAGTAGGCAATAAAAAAAAGAACGAATCACCTTACCATGGTCCATATGAAATTATTAATATTCACGATTTAAACGTAACTATAAGCATTAAAAACAAAGAAAAAATTGTTCTTAAGAATTTATTAAAGAAATATAATAAGATTTAAAATATACAAAAAAAAATGTATTGGAACACACAAGATGTAATATGATAATCGTGTATGTGCCAGAAAACGAAACCGCAAAAGTAAAACGAGTTTACAAAATTAGGTGTGCCAGATTCCGATATCGCAATTTTTTTGCTCGTTTTAAATCGAGCAGTTGTACTTGGTCGAAAGTAAATAGCATGTAGATTTTTTCTTAGAAAGGTTTGTTAAATAATAAAAACAACACTTGGTATTAAAAATTTGAAATGTTTTTTATTTATTTTAAGTCAAAAAGCAATCTTTTAATAGCTTCTTCAATTTAAAACAAGACTTTTAAAAATCTCTTAATATTTCATGTATTTTTACATAAATCTGTGGCAATGAAATAGAATGCATTTTTGTAAACAAAGTTTTAGTCTAACAATTACAAAAACACTTTGAACTGAGCATGAACAATGTAAATTAATTTTTTTACCATGCACATAAATAATTTATTATTACCTTTTATTAAAAAACTGTCTTAAAAAAAAAATATTTCTTGAAAATAACCCTTTTTTTACAAATCGCAAATTTACTTAAATTCTTCTTCTTCTTTTATAATGATGTTCGAAAAATCTAGAGTTACCGAAGTTCATAAACTTCAATAAGTCAAGTTGTTTTTGCATTTTTTTATTTAATAACAACGTAACAACAAATTAACAATTAGAATGTATATAAAAATAAATAGCAAATATGTTTTTAATTGTTTTGTTAAAAATAAACACATAAAAACTATTGATTTAGTTGCAAAATTATTGTAATAATTTAATATGGCAGCCCTAGATTTTAATGACATGTTTTTAAAAACATTTGCATGTCGTGTCAGGGATGATAAAGTTGGTACTATAGTACTTTTTGTTGTAGTATTTAAAAAGTACCATAGTACTCTTTTGACCGCTTGACTACTTTATTTACAAATTTTTGTTTATTAGAACACTCCCAATAAGAGATAAAACTAATAACGAAATTGTTTCCCCATACATTTTGTATGAATCGCCAAAATCCGCTAGAATGCTGACTAAAACTTCGTCATAATAGAATTAATTCTATTTTAAGCTAAATCTTTTGGCAAAATTCATTTTAAAAAACAAAACGGAATGTCAAAAAAAAATTAAAATATCCGATAGAAAACCCTTGTAAATCTATTACAAAAAAGCAGGTGTCACTTACACTTAAACAACATCGGCTAAGTTTTGTTTTAGATGCTGTTCACAATAAAAGCTTAAAACAAATCTATTTTCCCATACAATTTTTACTAAAATTTCCCATACAGAGTATACAGTTTCGCTTTTAGTTTTAGCTGTTGTGAACAAGCTCTTAAATAAATAATAAATAAATTTTCATGACGATTTGGTTTGTTAATTTGTTTAGTACTGTTGGGGATAAAAAGTACTATTTTGAAAATTGAATTCATCATCTCTGTGTTGTGTACAAGCAAAAAAAAAAAGATAAAAGGACGGCGACAAGTTTTGAAAAAAACCATAACTATTTACTATCTGGAATACTCAAAGGGTCTGAGGCATCCCTTATGCACATTCTTTTTATTTTTTGTTGGCCCACGCAGCCGTAAATAAACATAACTTAAAACAAAAACACCGGGCATTTTTTGTATAATTTTTTTGTTTACAATACAACAGCTGATTAAAATTACGTTTACAAGCTTTTGACATTTAAAATTTTTTTTCGAACAAAACTTCGAATATACCAAAACGTACGTTTTAAGGAACACCAATTTCTACATGATTCGTTATCAAAAAATTTGCTATTTGAAAACGACTCGATATCCAGCACATAGCCGAATATGAAAAAAAACGACCAAAACAAAACACTTAAGTTGTAACATGATATATATACAATAAAATTTTCAAATCATAATTTTTTTACGAAAAGATTAATTTTTAAATTTTAAAATGTAATAAATAACAGTGTAAACCATTTAAATTTTATTTAACACCCTAAACGCCATGAGGCATGGCAAATCCTATAGTTTCTTTAAAAACAAACTATAAGATTTTTCTTAAACGCCAGGGGTGTAATGTATGCATGATATAGTGTGTAATTTATCATGACATACATTTCGATACATTCTGGTTGCCATACAACATAAGTACAAATGACTCAATGTTTTTAACGTCTGCTCAGCAAATTCCATATTTGTTTTGATTTGACGAATAAGTGCAATGACACTTTCAATTTTATTTTGGATTGAGTTTGAATTTGTAAAAAAAATCTACATGACTCACTTGCATTGTATTCATAAAGAAAATAATGAAAGAGAAAGAGTTTATCCTTAATTAGAATGTATTGAGTATTTTTAAGTTATCGAGTGCATTTTAGAAAATCACCCATAGAGAAATTCTAGACTACTTTTGAATTTCTCATAAGTTATATTTCACTGTTTTTGAAAAATAAAGATCAGAATTTTAAAGACACAACTGAAACCACCACTCTTTTAATTTGGATATTAAATATAAAAATATTATAACGGGCTTGCATTTACTGCAAATACTATATACAGTTTGGGATCATGGTGTGTCAAAATTATATCCGAATGCATCTGCTTTTTCAATTCTTGTAGTGAGTTTTTGCATTCTTCACTTCATTGAAATTCCAAATTTTTTCGATATTACCATGGGGAGTGATCTGCTGAAATAAGTGAACTTTGTAATCGATTGTCCAGTGAATCGCACAGCTCATTAGAGAGAGAATTCGTTCGTTAGCCGTCGGTGGAATAAACTCCCACCAGGGGTCACTTACACTGTATAGAAGTTCAAATAAAATGTTCACAAACACTACTTCCTCTTTCCTAATTCAAATAACATAGTATCCTAACATCAACACAATGCATTGCATTAATAGGGGGCATATCCTGTGTTGGTCAAGCATTAAAAATCCAAACATCATTCGTGTACAGAAATAGAAAATCTAGAGAATAGAAAGTGTAGAATGTGTGACAATGAGTGTAAATCGTTGGTTGTTTGTGACGCTTTTTTAAATTTACCTCTCGAATTGAGATGGCAAAAGGTCAAGTTATTTAAAGTTTGTTTTCATTTTTCATTCTAATAATTGTTATTCTAAAAAGAAATGCGAAATTAACAGTTGTGAACATTATCAACATAATCTCTTCCACAAAGTGTTAACGTTTCAAATGAAATTCAAACATCATGGCAGTCTCAAGCTCGAAATAGCCTCGTTGATGTACAATCTCGATCAGTACTTCAATAATACCAGTTTTAGTGTTTGGACCTAAAGATTACAAGATTAGGATGTTTAGTTTATGGAGGTAAAAATGAGAATCAATATAGATTAATTTCATGTCATTTTCGAAAATTTAATATGTGTTCTCTATATTGGAAGTTAATCAATTAAGTTAAAAAATTCAAAATGATTTGGAATTTTTTTTTTCAAATCCATAGTATGAAAAGTTTGTTGGCAATATTGAAAAAGTAGTTGTTTGAAATTAGTTTTTTCTTGTGTGAAAATTAATGAATTAAATAAAAAAGTATATAAATTACTCCAAAATAAAAAACAATATCTGTAAACGTTGTTTTATTATAAAATGTGAGAAATTTCGCGAATATTTTAATAAATAGAAAATATTGATCAATTTTAATTTAATTTATAATATTTCAATATAAATGAAAGTGTATGTGCAAATACTAATAAAATTTAAAGCAGTTATATGGAACACCTGTGCTCGGCTTAAGACACAAAGACGGATTTGATTCATGGAAAAATTTTAGTTTTTAAGTAATGTAGTTACGGCTTTTTGTACATGATTTTTCTGAAACCAAAAGTCCGTAACGCTAATACAAAAATGTATCCAAAACATAAGATATATATATATATATATATATATATGTATGCACAGCGCATAGTTTAGGGACAAGCCCAAAATTGTCGCCGAAATATGCGGTGTATAGAAAAAATTTTCTTCATCTTATTCGCTAGATGTATGAAAAGGTTCGAAACCTTTGGGGACAGTCCCCAAAGTAAGCAAATGTCCCTAAACTATGCGGGGTAACGAATAAATGTCTCTAGAGTATGCGCTGTGCATATATATATATATGTACATTCACTCATTCCCCCGCATAGATTACGGACATTTGCTTACTTTGGGGACTGTCCCCAAAGTTTTCGCGCCTTTTCATACATCTAGCGTATAAGATGACGACAATTTTTTCTATACACCGCATATGTCGGGGACAATTTTAGGCGTGTCCCTAAAGTATGCGCTGCGCATACATATATATATACATATATATGTACAGCGCATACTTTAGGGACACGCCCAAAATTGTAACCGAAATATGCGGTGTATCGAACCAACTGTCCTCATCTTATACGCTAGACGTATGAAAAGGCGTGAAAGCTTTGCGGACAGTCCCCAAAGTAAGCAAATGTCCCTAAACCATGAGGGGGAACGAATAAATGTCCCTAGAGTATGCGCTGTGCATACATATATATATAACGAATAAATGTCCCTAGAGTATGCGCTGTGCATACATATATATATATATATATATGTATGTACATATATATATGTATGTACATATATATATATGTACATACATATATATATTATATTCCATTTGGAATTCAAAACATATCAATTGAAATTCAAAAATTTCCATTTGAAATTCAAAAGTTTCCATTTGAAATTCAAAAATTTCCATCTGAAATTCAAAAATTTCTATTTGAAATTCAAAAATTTCTATTTGAAATTCAAAAATTTCCATTTGAAAATTTCCATTAGAAATTTTTGAATTTCAATTGATGTATTTTGAATTTCAATTGATGTATTTTGAATTTCAATTGATATTTTTTGAATTTCAAATGGAAATTTTGAATTTCAATTGATATTTTTTGAATTTCAAATAGAAATTTTGAATTTCAATTGATGTTTTTTGAATTTCAAATGGAATTTTTGAATTTTAAATGGAGTTTTTGAATTTCAAATGGAAATTTTGAATTTCAATTGATATGTTTTGAATTACAATTGTAAAAGGTGTAGAGTATGCGCTGTGCATACATATATATATATATATATATATATATATATATATATATATATATATATATATGTATGTGTAGCGCATACTTTAGGGACATGGCCCAAATTGTCGCCGGAATATGCGGTGTATAGAAAAAATTGTCCTCATCTTAAACGCTAGATGTATGAAAAGGCGCGAAAATTTTGGGGACTGTCCCCAAAGTAAGGAAATGTCCCTAAACTATGCGGGGGAACGAATAAATGTCTCTGGACTATGCGCTGTGCATATATATATATATATATATATGTATGCACAGCGCATAGTTTAGGGACACGCCCAAAATTGTAACCGAAATATGCGGTGTATCGAACCAACTGTCCTCATCTTATACGCTAGACGTATGAAAAGGCGCGAAAACTTTGGGGACAGTCCCCAAAGTAAGCAATTGTTCCTAAACTATGCGGGGGAATGAATAAATGTCTCTAGAGTATGCGCTGTGCATACATATATATATATATATATATATATATATATATATATTTGAAATAAAACGCATTTTAAATATTTAAAAACTTTCGAGAAAAATTGATTCAATAAATTAATTTGTTTCCAGAAAAAAAATTAAACTACACGACTTTTTGGTTAATGAATATATTGAAATTGCAGTTACGGCATTTTGATTTTCGTAAAAAAAAATGGATATTTTTGACGTAAATGTTTAAAATTTTGTGGGAAGGGTTATTTTGGTTCACTACATCGTAATCAATCAAAAAGTCAACTTTAAATTTTTTGTTAGTTACGGCCTTTTGGATTTTAGTTGGCAATATATTATTTCAATCGCTTAATACAACGTTATTTCAATTCACCACAAAATTTTATCATTCTTTGATTAAAACTATCATGTATATTCACAAATTTGTTGAAATGTCTAACAATTTTATTGCTTCAAAAAAAAACTTAAAATTTTAATTATGTTCTTTTGCGCTTTAGCTAACGAAAAATAAAACTCTATTCTAAGTTACAAATTCGCTTTGGACAATGTTAAATATTTTATATTAAATTGTGACAATTCCAAATGTAATTAAGTTAAAAAATTATAAAATGATATTTGCATTTGTAATTTTTCTATTTAAAATCTCAGCAGAAAGTTTAATATATTATTCTGAAATTTATAAAATTACAAACACAATTGGAATTTCGCATTCCAACTTGCAAAAACTATAAATTTAATTGTAAATTATTAACTATTTTAAATTGAGAAAATTTTAAGTAAAACGTTAAATAGCATTTTCATTTAAAAATTTTTAAGAGCTCTTAAATTATAACCATTTTAATTAAAAGTGGAAATTTTCAATATCAATTTGTAGCATATAAAGAACAAGTTTGGTTGGGAGATGGTAGTTGGGTGCAATGACAACAAAGGCACGCTATTAAACCGGGTTTCCAACTCGTCGGAGGGAGGGTTCGTTTGCTAAAATGCACCCGTTCCAACAGGCCACAAATAAATTTTATTTGACGTGCCAAAAGTAAGAAAAAAAACGGATAGACCGTAGGACGGACTGTAGAGGAAAAAAGGAAAATTTTAAAGACCTAACCGTATTGATGGTATATGACGGAAAATAACTTATTTTGATTGCAGCCCTGATGGTGATGAGGCAATCAGTAGCCCACCCGACCTAAATAGCAGATAGCCTGATTTAGATTGCTTGCGATCTCATTCATAAATAAATAAGTTAATAAAATTTATGTAAAACGAAAACAAATCTGAGGCAGGCAATATTACAAATATCCCCTGCCAAAATCAGACTTGGGGTTCTAAAAAGCAAAATCCCAAAACTGATTTCACCTGCCGAAGAAGGAAATCAAAAAAAAGTCTAGGTATAATCCTGACAATAACATTTAATGACGAATATCCTTTGCGTGGAAGTTTCCCAGTAGATTCCCCCCAAATCCTCTAACTCATTATAACAGTTCCCCAGCTTTCTCCGTATACGAGCCTTAACAAAAGAAGGGGCAAGCTTGGCATTATAGACTTGTTCAAAGTTACTTTGTTTGAAGTTTCGGCGATAAACCTCTTGACCAACATCGTAGGATACTTCCCTGGCCCATAGATTGTATGATCTTGCATTCCGATCAAACTGTTTTTGCATCAATTCGGAGGCGCGTTTAGACATTATCTGAAGCGAATCATTTCGGTCAAAACGAACGGAACGGAACGGTCATCCTGCATTTCCAGCTGACGAAGAAGAGGGTATTATGTAGCACCGTTTTTTATCATGTGCTGGCCAAACGCAAGGTAATAAGGTGTGGTACCAATTGCAGAGTGAATTGCAGATCGAAGAGCACAACATATATTGCTCAAAAGTTCATCCCAGTTCTTCTGGGCCGGCTTTATGTAAGCCTTTATAGCCGATAACACGGAACTATTTACCCGCTCAGATGCATTAGAGTAAGGGGCATGAACGGCGCCATACTGTTTAAGAAATTTATTAAATTTATTGGAACTGAATAGGGAACCATTGTCAGACACTATGGTCTCCGGGACGACAAAGGTATGAAACAATTCCTGTTCTAAATATTTCACCATTGATGACAGTAAACTCATGGCCTTCGACATATGCTCTGAACATTTTTATGCTTAGCAAAGTGATAAGCCTATACCTGTTTTGCTGGCATCGCAGTGTATGAAAAACGGCTGCGAAAAATCTGGACTACGCAAATCTGGACTATGCAATACTCAAAGGGTTTTTTAAAACCTCAAAAGCTTTTTGGGCTTCATCGGTCCATACAAATTTACGCTACCCCTTTAACAAATCAGTCAGAGGCGTGGTAATAGACGCATAGTTGCTGATAAAATTCCGGTACCAAACAGTCATCCCTAAAAACCTTCGAATTTGCTTAACGGATCTCATTTCGGATCTGTCCGAATAACCCCTTTAACCACCAAATGACCTAAATATCTTACTTCTGGGACACAAAAATGCTCTTTTCATAGTCAACCCTGAGTCACGTATTTTCCTTGCGAAAGTCACTAAAACCTCAAGGTGCTTCTCAAAAGATTCCGATACGAAGAGCAGATCATCAAGATACATGAACACATCCGTCCTGAGAGCCGCTGGAATGACTAGTCCATCAGACGAGACATTGTCTGAGGGGCATTACAAAGCCCAAAGGGCATTACGTTGTAATGATACAACGGTCTTCCAGGAACAGTAATTGCTATCTTTTTTTTAGATCCCACATCAAGTAGAATTTGCCAAAAAGCATCCTTAAGATCTAAGGCTGTTATGAATTCGGCCTTGAGGAGTCGGCTACCGAATTCAACTTCCGGCTATCCAAACAAAGACGATTTTTGCCGCGCTTGCAATGAAGAACAACCGTAGATGACCAAGCACTGCTAGACTCCTCAATAACCCCTAACGACAGCATTCTACTCAGTTCCTCATAAAGCAGCTTTTCCACCGCCGGAGAAACCGGAAAATGCCTGTTTGATAGGCTTTGCGTCAGCTGTATCAATAATATGACATAAAACATTAGTCTTTCCAAGTCCTTCTTTAGCAAAAGACGGGAATAAACTTATGACTTGTTGCAAACGTAGATTTTGCATAGAGGTTAAATTAATTTGAGAGACAGTTCCATTAACACCCGAAGATGAAATTATAGAATTTCCCATCCGAATCACTCCGGGAGGAAAAAGATTATAATTAGGCTAGGAATTATAAAAACAGTAATACGATTTTCAACCCCCTTAAAGAAAATATCAGTTTCCAAAAAACCAACCACCTTATGAGGTTCACTGCCTGCCGCTTTGACCGAACAGTTCAACTTTTTATACGAAATACCGGAATCTAAAAACTCGCGAGCTCTATCAGATCCAATACATGTAGCCGCCGCTCCAGAATTCAATAAGCCCAAAACAGTTTTACCAAAGAGAGTCACCTCAGCATATGGCCTTATATCACACGGTTTATCAAAAATTGAACAAACAAATTTCCCCTGAAATTGCTTTACCTTTTGCCAAAAAGTTCGCATACGGAGTGCTGAGAGAGAGGGTTTGGAAGGTTCACCAAAAATCCTATTACGAACTTGGTAGTACTCCCGCAACCTAACATGAAATGATTTAAACTTCAAAGAGGAATCTAATCTGTCGTTAGGGTTATTTTCAAACTTGGTAGTAGAAAATTTATCACAATATGTTTCAGAGTCAAGTTGGGTAGATTTTAAGACACTTTCGGTAGATTTATTGTTATGTCCGATAAAATGTAAAATGTAAATGCGCACTCTTCAGTGCACCGAACTTCACGTTTTTTTAATTACATTTCTTGCAATTAGGTTTGTACGTATCTGGGGTTCCGCAACCACAGCAGAATATTGTTCTGTCAGACAAGCAATACTGGTATCTGTGACCCAATTTCTGACAATTCACTCTCAAACTGTAAAACCTCATCCATTTCATTTTCCAATAAGGCTTTCGATTTCAGAGATTCTCTTTTGTACAGGCGGAGCTTTAGGAAGCCCGAATCCATGTTTTCTAGGAATATTAGCCATAAAAAACTCCCGAAGCCTACAAATATCGCGTAGATGTTGAACTAAAAAAACTTGTAAATTCAAAATTTCATGCTGTATCTCCGGCAGCAAATTACGACGCAAAATTTCTACTAGGGTATCAACATGAATCGGTTCTCTAAGAAGATCGGTTAATTCGACAATTGATTCGTAAAATGTATCGAAGGTTTCACTCGGCTTCTGCTTCCTATCCCGTATCATTTTACGAATCTCGGTATTCTTTTCTAAGTGCGACACGTAAGTTCGGCCACTTTATCGAAGCAACGGACCTATGGTATCGCCAAAACCAGACACTTGCTTTTCCCTCAAAAAGTGAACAGGCATTGAAATCACCTTGTAAAGTCTGCGAAATCCGCCAGAAAATCTAATCTTCCAATTGGAAATAATTTGCAAGACTTTATCCGGACGGACATGTAAATCAGACAAAGTAGATAACCCAGACATTGGAGGATTCCTTAATGCTTACAAATAATTTTCAGAGTGAGGCTGATAGATGCAGTGATGCCGAAGTATCTGTACAAATACCTAGCAAATCCCTAAGAGCTTGCTGTTCCACTGCTGGCAATGTTTGCATAATCGGAGGTGAACGAACCGAATTTAGTGGTGGGACTGAAGTGTTAAGTGGCATTGACGTATTGTGAGATGAAGAAGCTACAGATTGTGGCGGGTTAGGCGGACTATTAGCATTTAGTTTGGCTTTTAAATTAGAAATCTGAGTACTCAAAGAAGTAAAGGGCTGAGCTTGTTGTGCGACACTATACACGTTATCATCTCCCTCAAAGACTTATTTGGATCAGTAACAGATACGGTTCTCTGCGAGTGATCTAACACGGAAGTATTTAAAACACCTATACCAAACCCACTGCTCCCTCTGCATCATTTTTTTCCGATCCAGTCAACGTTGTATTTTGTATTCCCGATGAACCCGTAGTGTTAGGTACAATATTCTTAGATCTCGTAGTAACTCCACCATAGGGTTGCCATATTTGAAAAGTGAAAAAGTACATTGATGGAAAAAAAACAGTACTTTTCAAAAAAAACAGTACATTTTTGTATTTATTGTTAACATAACTTTTACTTCAATACATCACATATTTACCTAAAAAAAGTTAATACACCGAACCAAATAGCGTAGGTAAAATCAAAAAAAAAATTTTTGTATATCTTTAACGAAATTTTGTCATTTTTTTTAAAGATTTAACAAATTTTATTCAAATCAACAAAATTTCGTCAAGTTTACATCCTCTAAAGAAGTAAAATTGACTAAATTTCATCAAATTGACTAAATTTCTTCAAATTGGCTAAAATTATTAGTTTGGACGCCATTACTTTTTGCATTGTGTTTACAAACATCCATTGCTTGAAAAGTAAACAAACCAAACTTATATATGTACAAAAAAACGAAGTGGAATTAATACAGGTAGATTCAAAAAATTTATATAAAAAACTATTGTACACACGAAAAAAACATGGTTAAAAAAATATACATTCTTTGTACACTCAAAAAAACTTGTTTATATAAAAATATGTAAAATATACAAAAAAAAACAGTACAAAAACAGTACAAATCCAAAAAAAAAACAGTACTTTTGCGTACTGTTTTAGGTGTTGTGAATAAAACAGTACATTTTTCAAAAAACAGTGCATGTACTGTTTAAAACAGTACGAATGGCAACCCTACTCCACCAGCAGGGGATCATTCACATTTCGCGTGTCACAAACTGGGCAGAAAGGTCGCGACTTCAAACTCACTGACAAACGATTCTTATGAAAAATATGACTACAGCATGTTTTGATTAAGACAGTTTTCTAAGTAATTGCCTCATTACATGCATCGCAAACGGGGTACTTAGCCGGTGGCTGAGTAATATCGTTATTGCCCATACTCAAAAACAAAAGGTAAAAAAACTTACAAAAAATAATCTCAAAGTGAGTAAAACGAAAAGATTCTAAAAAAATATCTTCTAAAAAGAAAAAAAGAGCCACGTAATTTTTCCTTGCGAACAGAAGCAAAATATAAAAAAAATTAATGATTTGAAGCTCCCCTATTGAACACCATCAAATAAAACTATGTTTATATACTACCGGAAACGAAAAACTATAGAAAATTTTAAAAACCAATAAAAATTTGTTCTATGTACGTATGAGTAACTTATAGAAACCAAAATACACTCTGAAAATACCACAATATGTACTATCAAAGTCAACCAAAGAGATTATGATGTCGTATGAGTGAAATTCAATGTTGTGTTGTCATCTATGTTAAATAACAAAAAAAAAATTAACTGGTTGTTATAGAAGGAAAATAGAGACAGACGTTTATTATGTATGACTGTTTACATCAAAAAAATTTAATTTTGTTTCAAAATCCAAATCTATGCTCAAATTAAACAGAAACAAATCGCAGTAAATTCAAAGAATAATTCCAAAAAAAAATCTAAACGAAATCCAAAAAAAAAATCAAAACAAAATTATAGCTTAAATGTTGCAGCCAGTCTGGATCTAAAGGAAAAAAATGGTATATTCTTCAACACAAATCGAAAAAAAAGTTACAGAAAACCTGAAAATTAAATCAATTTATATTTTCCTACTAAAATAAATAGAAAATACTATCTAATAGAAAAGCTTTTATAGGCAAAATAGTTTTTTTTTTCTTTTTAAATTAAAATATAAATCTCGCAAAGGCGACTTCTAATCGGTCTAAATCGACGACTGAAGAAAATATATCGGTTCGTTTTTTTTTTTGTCTTTTTTTCAACCAACCAAAAGTGCAACAACACAACAATTATTTTGTAACTGTCTGTATAAACTTCATGCCAAAAACCAATAAAAAAATAGATTGCATTTATTTAAAGTAAATACAAATTAATAATAAAAAAAACGGAAAAAGTATAAAAAAAAATCAATATTTCATTGATTGACTGCTTGATTTTAGATGTAATGGTTATGAACTTGTTGTGAATTTAATTTCCCGCCAAACATAAGTTAGGTTGAAAATATGGTGATAGTTAAAGAGAAAGACATAGGAAAGATTTTACCATGCAGGATAGTTCTATGATTCATGATTCAGCAAAGTTATGAAGTTATTCATACTAGGGTAAGACTTAGCTCACAGGTCCAAGTTCAAAATTCCAGCAAGTAATGGATAAGTTTCACAAATTTACCTGATAGTATAACAAGAGAGTTCACTTTAAATAAAAGGTTGAAAGCTGAAGCTTCGAAGCGTTTAACTACAAACAAAATCCATAAAATTTAAAGTTACTCGAAGTGAGGAAATAAGTTTGAAATAAAAGAAAAATAAAATAATTATAGCTTAGAAGAATATATAGAAGGGAGAAAAATAGGATCTGAGCAAAATATTTTCGAATTGCTTAAAGCACAACAAAAGATGTTATTAAAAATATAGGTAATTGTTGCTCAGGTGCCAGGTTTAAAGACCTAACCGTATTGATGGCATATGACGGAAAATAATTTATTTTGATTGCAGCTCTGATGATGATTAGTTAATCGGTATCCCACACGACCTTAACCCATTTTGTACCAAGCATAGATCCCGTGCGAGTTTTTTGACAAAACTTAGTAGAAATACACGTTGGATCCCCAGTATGCATTTTCAGTAAATTTTAAAGCCTCATCGCGCCCTCTAGTGGAGATATGATTAATTGAAATTGAAACTTTAAATCTTTGTACGCACTTAAGGGGTTAATATTTTTTGAAAAATTTATTTTTTATGTATTAACAAGTCAAGTATCTATTCAGAAATTGCATAAAATTCTATTTGTTGTTTTTGCACTATTTTTAAGAATTTTTTAAAAATTTTGGCATTTTCAGACAGTTTTTGAAAACTGTTATTTGCCAACACTAATCGCTCAATTTTATATGTACGTTTGCTGGTTGAGAGAAAATAGTACATTTTTGATATTAAAAACAAAAATGGATTAATTTTCAGCATACTTCCATTTTTTAAAAGACGGAAAAATCTTGATTAGTGTAATAATTTTTTTTCATAAAGTACATGTCGAATGAATTTTTTTTATAATTTAAAAAGTTTTCTTTTATGTCTTTATCGATACCAATAAATCACATTTATTACGCCGGTGTTCCTCATATTTTTAAATATATTTTTACTTTTTTACTTTAATTTTTATCATATCTGCACTTTCTCTGTAACCTTTACTTTTTACATTATTTGCATTACTGTTAGGCCCTTAACAATCTTTTCATACAATAATAAACGCTTCAGGTAGTACAAACTATTATTCCAAAGACTCCACTATGAATATGATCAGAATACTAGGTAAACAACGTTTGGGTATTAAAATTTGTCATATTAATGCTCAAAGTCTGAATAATAAAGTTGATGAGTTCAGATTTATTTTTGAGAACTCCGGGATTGATGTGATTTGCGTTTCGGAAACATGGCTGCATGAAGATACCCCTGATAGCCTTATTTGTCTGAACGGATACAAAACCTTTAGAGCTGATAGAAAAACTCATGCAGGTGGCGTTGCTATTTTCGTAAGGAATAAAATCAATTGTAAACTAGTTAGCACATCTGTCACAGAGCCAATCAATCCGATTAATGGAACTAAACCAAAAAAGGTCGTTGAATTTTTATTTATTGAGATTTTGTCACTGGGTAGAAAACTTATTTTAGGTTCCGTGTATAGGCCAAATCGTCGTATCAATATGGATATATTCTTTCATAAACTGGGCTCCTTATCAATGACATGCGATGATTTAATAGTATGTGGTGATATAAACTCTAACTTGCTTATAGATGCAACTCTTATGGCTGATATGTTAGAAATCGGACTTAAACCTACCAACACCGAACAACCAACACACTTCACAGATACTAGCAGCACCCTTTTAGATGTTTTCTTCGTTGGCAGTATTTCACGTGTACAATTGTATGATCAAATACCTGCGCCTGCTTTCTCGAAACATGATTTAATATTTCTTACCTATGATTTTAATTTGAATGTTGAAGTGGAAACATATACATATAGAGATTTCAAAAACATTAATATGGAACTCTTAAACGATGAATTTTCATATATTAATTGGGATGCGGTTTATTCAATGACGTCGGCTGATTCTAAATTATCGTTTTTGGAAGCCAGCATTACACACCTCTACAATCTAACAGTACCCGAAAAAACTAAATGCATAACGAATAAGACAAGACCATGGTACACGTCTGAAATTAAGGCTTTAACTGAGAGTAGAGATCGGGCTTTTATGAGTTGGAAATGCTTCAAAACCACCATATTACGTGAAGAATTTAGAAAGGCTAGACGTAAGTTAAATAACTTGATAACGAAAACAAAATCCGAATATTACACCAATAGATTCTCTAATGCGGTCAACTCTAAGCAAACATGGAGGACGATTAAAGAAATTGGTGTTGGGAAATCCGTAAAAAAGGCCAATAATGCTATCAACGTAGATAAGATCAATGAAACTTTCACCAACTTACCTGTAGTACCACCTGATCCAAATTTTTACAAATTTAGTAGCAATAGCAATGTAAATAACTTCTCTCAGTTTGAATTCAAGTGTGTAAGCCAAATTGAGGTTTTTAACTGTTGTTTGAGCATAAAATCTAATGCTGTTGGACCAGATAATGTTCATCCTAAATTCTTAAAAATTCTTCTTCCTAAGCTCTTTCCTTATTTAACAGATCTCCTTAATACAGTTATTACTACCAGCTCATTTCCCCTTAGCTGGAAGCACTCCAAGATATTACCCGTACCCAAGGCAAACTCTGAGTTTAGACCTATAGCAATCTTGCCATATGTCTCTAAAGTTTTAGAAAGACTACTGCACCAACAGATGAACAATTACCTAAACAGATATAACCTACTGACAGGAAAGCAATCTGGATTTCGGCCAAAACACAGCTGTGTTTCTGCCCTGTTGAATGTTTCCGAGGACCTTAGACAAAATATTGATAACGATGAAATAACTTTCCTTGTTTTACTGGACCACTCTAAAGCCTTCGATACGGTAGATCACCATATTCTATGCGAAAAGATGAAATATATGTTTAATTTTTCTGAAACTTCAGTAAAATTATTAAGGTCATATCTTTCTGGCCGCACGCAATCCGTATATATTGAAAATTCTATTTCTAAAAAACTTTCTGTGACAAGAGGGGTACCCCAAGGATCTATTCTTGGCCCTCTTCTTTTCTCAATGTATGCAAATGATCTACCTATCCAATTAGACAACTGCAACGTGCATATGTATGCGGATGACGTCCAGCTCTACCTTGGCACCTCAATAGGTAAACTTGATGAGTCACTAAATAAACTAAACATGGATTTAAATCAGATCTACAGGTGGGCGACAGCCAATGGCCTTTGTCTAAACCCTAAGAAGTCTAAATGTCTATTAATTTACAAGAAAACTTTGAATTTCACAAGAGACTTGGATATCACGTTGAATGGCCAAAAAATTGATATTGTCAAATCTGTCAAAAACCTAGGAATTATTTTTAATGAAACCCTTACCTGGTCAAATCACGTTAACAGCATCGTAGGCAAAACGCACTCAATGCTACGGAACCTTTGGGTAACTAGATCGTTTACTTCTTTTAATACCAGGAAACTCATTGCCAATTCATATCTTATGCCCAGCTTAATCTATGGATGTGAAATTTTTGCAAATTGTGACTCTATCAGTAAACGCAAATTGAATGTAGCTTATAATAATATCACTAGATACGTCTTTGGACTTAGCAAATATACTGAACTATCACCATACGCCTCGAAATTACACGGAACTACCTTTGACAACCTTATGAAAATCCGATGCATAACGTTTTTTCATAAAATTATATACGATCGTGAACCAAACTACCTATATCAACGTGTGAACTTTGCTAGATCGAATAGAGGTAGGCTAGTAAAATCTTTTAAATTTAAATACCTACTTTCAACATGGCAGTTTTTTGTTGCCGTGACACGTCTTTGGAATAGACTACCAATTAAACTTCAGGGTAACAGTAATGCAGTAATGTTTAAAAAAGACCTTAAAATATACTTTAACAGCAATGCTTAGTGACTTTATTATGCAAATTATTATGATTTTTTTTTTTTTTTTTTTTTCTTTTTCTTTTTTTTTCTTTTTTTTGATTTGATCCTATCTTTTTATTTTATTTTTTTTAATGTCATGGTTTTTAAACATTTTGAACTTAACATCTTTTATATGCTATTTGTTTTTATCTTATTTATTTTTCTAAATAAACATGTATAACGTAGTTTTGATTATTTTCTAACAATTGTTTTTATATACATATATATTATTTTCTTTATTTGTAACTCATGATTATTTTTATATCTAAATTACTGTTTTTAATGTTTTAATTAAACAATGTATTGTACAAATTAATTATGAGCACAGATATTTCTATGCTTTAATTATAAGATTTCATCTTGTTGCATAGAAAAGAAAATAAATAAATAAATAAAATAAATAAATAAAAAAGTGCTTTCAAAAAAAATTAAAAATTGTTTTTTTTTTTCAAATCATTATATGGCAACCTCGAAGTAACAAATTTAAAATTTTTTTAAACTACGTTTGTAAACAAGACTTCAAATTTTAACATGCTTTTTACTGCGTTGTTATATCACCTTCCTATCAAAAGTTACAGGCTCTCAAAAGTTGATGTTGCGAAAACGCAACAGGGGTACAAAATGGGTTAATCGCAGATAGCCTGATTAAGATTGAATACTTGCGATCTCATTCATAAATAAATAAGTTAATAAAATTTATGTAAAACGAAAACAAATCTGTGGCAGGCAATATTAAAAATTGCAAATGCTGTGCATTTAAATTAGAAAACTTTAATGTGTTTGATTTTTTTTTTATTTCAACTGAAATGGTAAATTAATATTACAACTTATTTGTACCCGATTAAAAAAAAATAGTATGATGCTTTATTTATATAATCATACGTAATTTAATATGACCCGAGTAAAAACGTTCATATACAATTATACCTTTTAGATAGTTCATATGTGATGGCGCATATAATCATATATAGCTTTATCTTGGATTTAGTTTTTCGAAAAATTTTGATATGGTCTCATTCATATTAATATTTTAATATAGATCGATTGATATAACCGTAGATGTGGCATATATTACTACATATGGTATATATGGTATATATTAGCACTATTGTTGCCAATGTTACGTATAATAATATATTGTATCATATTAACATTTAGTTTTACATCGAATCTAAAGTGTTTAATGACAATTTTAAATTGAAAATTAAATTTTTCTGTTGACATGTTGATTATAACAATTAATATTGTTGGTTGCAATTAAAAATTTTGAAAATTTCGAATGTAATTGAGAAAAACAAAATTTTTTCTATTTAAAATTGAATCAAATATTAATCTGAAATTTATAAAATAACAAAAACAATTGGAATTTCGTATTATAACTTGCAAAAACTATAGATTAAATTGTAATTATTTTAAACTGAGAAAATTTGAAGTAAAATATTTAATAACGAAAAAATCTTAATTTCAATTAGAATATTTAAAATTTAAAAGAAATCCTTAATTATAACTTCTATAATTACAAATGAAATATCCCTGTTCAAAGTGCGATAAAAATTATAATGGGCAAATGGAACACAGTCAAAGACCACACGAAGATCCCAAAATCTATTTTTCTAAAAATTCTACAATTTTGTCTTAGTGACAACAATTATTTTAACTATGATGACAAAATCTATAATCTGGTCTATGGAATGCCGATGGGTAACACTTTATCTCCCACAATAGCTGACATAGTTTTAGATAATTTACTTGACAACGCAATTCTCGAACTGAAAAATAATAATATAAAATTTAAATTCATATCAAAGTATGTAGACGATATTTCTAAAATAAAAGCGCCAATTCCTAAAACAATGTTGTGTATAAAGTAAGTTGCGGGGGGAATAAATAGGAATGCTGCAATCTAATTTATATAGGAACAACTAAACGTAGTGTAGAGACAAGAATGAACGAGCACAAACAACTAATCACACAGCTGATTTTAACAACATTGAAATACTGGACAAATACTGGAAAGCCTAAGAATACAAAAAAACATAAACAAAAGGATGAACTTGAAGGAAGATACCGATAAGATCAACTCTAGCTACATCGTTGCCATACAATAAAATTAACTGTGATATTATACATATATTAAGCCGTGTTTATTGAGAAAAAACTTCATGTTGAATGTTAAATGTTTTTTTTTGTGTTTTTTAAGTTTAATATAAAATAAAATTAATTTAAATGTAATTAACAAAATATTTATGTTACTGTAAGTAAATGAAATATGTTTTTGGTGTGATATTATTGTTTTTAACATAATGTTTTATAATTTAAATCAGGAGTGCCCAAAAGTTCCTTATGGAAGAGCAAACACCAATACATTTAAAGAAAAACTAATTTTTATTCAATATTTTTTGTTGTAAAAACCAATACATACAAAGAAAAAAATATTTCAATGTTTACCAGCAAAGCATACGAAAGTGTTGTTGCTTTGCGCTTGCGTGTATAAAGTGAAGAACGACAAAAAAAACTAATAAGACAAAGTTGTTTGTGTATTTCGTATTGCTAGTGCTGAGCGCTCTATATGTGTATTAAACACACACAGCCTATAGCTAAGTGTTTTTACAAAAACAATTGAGTACCAAGCGCATAGGCCGTGGGCACCCCTGATTTAAATAGACGTCTCCTGAAAAAGTCAACAAATAATTGACGAAACGTCGAGAAAAACATGTAAAATAAATGCATTTTTATTTACATTAGAACAAATCATAGGTCTGATTAGCTTAACAAACACAACAAGAAGATTATCCAAACTGACCAAATAATAACTAAATTGAACTTTATAATTTATTTGAATTCGTTTGTAGCTTGAAAACTATAATAAATTTTATGTTAAACATCCCAGGAAAAAATTACACATTCCAAAAAGAAGGTGATGCCCACACTTGCTTACATATCTCATTGCCAAATTTAGTAACTGCAATACCAAACTCATTCCAACGATAGAGTCAAAAAAGCAAGTAGTATTGTAATCAATTCTTTAAATTTAAACCAGAAAGCATGAAATCAATAACAAAGTGATAATTTACTTAAAAGAAAATAACAATGTTATTAACTTATATGTTAAACTTTTTGTAATCAAGATTAATCATATACTTTTTCTGAATAAAAGGACGTCATTGGAAATAGTTCCTCATTTTGAAAAAAGAAGTTATACAATTTTAAAGAATTTATCTTATATATTTTTTCAAAACAAATTTTTATTTGCAGGAAAATAATACTAAAAACAGAAATAGCATGTTGCCTCAATTTTGTTAAACTGTGGTTAGGTATAAATTAGGGAAGCGCACGTGAGCAGAAAATTGTGATGGAAGTTGAAATTACTGACGTTATCGTGAGTGAGTGTAAAAAAAGTTTTCGAGGGTGATTGTGCGTGAGTCATTTTTTTGGTTTTTCAATTTTGAATGGTTCTTTTTTTTTTGAAAAATTTATATTTTCGTGGTTTATAGCTCCAAAATTATGACAAACCCATGTTATAATAACACTTCGATGTTTCACTTTTTAGGATTTTATTTCCGTATGAGTTTTGATCGTTATATTTGAGTGACTTAGGAGAATCACGTGTGAGTAAAAGTTGAATTTACTTATGGAACTACTTTTTTTTTAAATGTAAGTACTTCTTATTTTTTCTAGGGAACTATTTATTTATTTTTTTTTTTGTGTAAGTACTTCGTAGTTTTACAATGGAACTATTTCTTTATTAACAAATGTATGTAGTTCTTAAAAATATAAAGTAAATGGTTCTTCGGTAAAAAAAAATAATCAATTCTAAAGAATCAATTATTTTAGTCTCACGCCCTGTTAAAAGAATCGAGTAGGTAATCTAGTAAGGAATGCTTTCTGCCCAAAATGCTTGATTACAAACCCGCTTACCTTTTTGGAAATTTTTGCTGGGATAGTTTTACCATATTTACAAATTTTATAGAGTTATATGAGAAGATATATAAAAACTTAAAACTTCACACGAGTAAAACGTACGAATACATGTATAATTAGATATAACACAAATCAAAATTATATATAATAACATATAGAGTAATATTAAAAAAACTATTTTATTTTTGATCAAACGATACCTTGACCAATTCATAGTTATATCTAAAATATATCGTTCCATACCAAAAAAATTTAGATCCTTTTATATAAAACTATACATATATTGCCGCATTAAAAAAATTGCGAATTTCTTCACGTACTCAAAGGATAGGTAAGTGTTTATGGATAAAAACCAAATATTTCCTTGAGGGTAATTATAGTTCCTATCCCTACACAAAGTATAGTTTAAAAATTTGGCAATGCTGAGCATATTATGAGAAACATTTATAAAATTTCCAAAGACTAATTTTGGTCCACCACATCATCATTTAGTTTGAAACAAGTAATTTGATTTATTACTCTACTCTATTGAAATTTTACCGTTACCAAACTTTTGAGCCCAATTTTAAACAAAAATTAAAAAAAAAAACAAGTAATGAACTATAAGTATTCGGTAAACCTTAATGTGTATTAAAACTTAAAAAAGGTTTGTGAGGAAACTGTTTTGAAAACAGCAAAAAAGTAATATGTTTCTTAATATTTTTCATTAATCCTATATGTTTCTCCAGTGCTGAATTCATTGATGAACTTTGTTTTTCGATGCATGATATACTTTTTTGCAAAACGACTTTAAAATTTGGCTCATTTTTATGCATTTTTTTCATTTTTTTCTTTTATTTCTCAAGCCACACAGCGTAACTTAATACAATTATATTTAATTTTTTTTATTTGGCGTGACATTTTTCTTAGTAAATCAGAAACCATTACGTTCTCCACCGTGCCACTTACTGACAGTATAGAGAAAGGATTCATAATTGACATATATTTTTTTGAAATATTTAAAAATACTATTTTTTAAATATTCGCCAGCAAACGTTATGCCACGAAAAGTTGACCTTTGAAGTTTTGAAAAATGAATCACGTGACATTCTATTTTAAATGTAATTTTGTCATCTTTTTTTAGTACCTTTTTTACGATTTTTTCAATATTTAAGAAGCCATATTTCCCGAACCAAGTGATCCAAAAATTAGTGTCAACCTTAGTTAGCAAAAAATGGCAATATTTGTGCCGAATTTTAACAAATTTGAAAGGGGAGAGCGAAATTAGTTGTTAAAATAATGAATTTTACATGAAAAACTTGACTTTTTAGTTGTTATCGTCGGTGTTACCTAGGAATTACCGCGAGGAGGTCATAGAACAACATTTATTGGCTTTGGGGTGTTCTCATCCAGTCCGCCCAAAGCCCGGATTTGCAAGTTTTTCTGCGTGGCCGGGCTTAGAGGTTTTCTCCTATGTTACTTCGCTGAGTAAAGTATTTCCCGTTTTGCGATTTTTTCAAAAAAAAAAAATATTTTGTTGTAATAGTCGGTTTTATTTATTTTAACTCTATAGAGTGTACCGTTTTTCTTTGGTTTTTGTTAAAAAAACGATTTTCAAAAATGTTTACTTTGTTTTATTTAAAACATGCGGGTATATTCCTTTTTTTAATATCTGGCGTATATTCTTACTTCATAACATTTTATAATATATATTTTATATTTATATATATGGGGCATTCTTGTGAACGGGAAGGTGCCCCCATAAATTAACCCATTACAGACCAATTTTAGGTATTTGTGTTTTTACTCTAGTTTATTGGAGAAAATGGATCCCCATTCAAAAAAACAAATTAATAGTCCATTCCACAATCTTTCATTAAAGGTATAATAGGCCACCATATCTCTGGAAAAGTTAGTAAAGGTTAAAGTTGGACAATGTTGATTATTTTGCGGTTTTTGGTTACAATTTGTGTACTTGAAGTTATTTATATTTTATTTTTTTATTTATTTATTAATATTATTTAAAACACTTTTAATATTCTCATTAACATTTTCATTAAAAATAATAATTTTTTTTGTTAGTTTTTACAAAATTCACATATTCTCCAAACACAGTATTATTTCTTTCTGTTTTAACATCATTTGCAAAGATAATAAAGAAAATATATTTTAAAGAGCTTTAATATGGTATACATATTGTCGTGATCGGAGCTGTACTTTTTGATAGAATTAAAAAAAAAAACTTTTCCACCTTTAATGCCCTGTCCGCCGACAAAAAATGTCCTCTTTTTTAAAATCTGCTTGATAAATACTATTTAGGGTGAAATGTTTTAAGTGTTTTAAGTTATGCCACTAAACTACACTTAAGACAATTTTTTACACAAAATATCTTTTATAAAAATTTTTTCTAATAAATTCAATTTTATTTTTAATGTGTAGTTATAGTTTTGAAACTCAGTTTGTTTTAATGACCGATTACAGTTAATTAAGTGAAGATAAAGTCGAAGTATCATCGTAGGGTGTGTAATTACTAAAATACACTCCCAAATGACGTATTTTTGACAAAATTAAAATCAAATGATCCAAAACGGAGATAAAATGGATATATAGCACAACATCAAAGAAGAAAGGTTAAACCACTACTATTTTAATGACCGCAGCTGTATAATCATATTTGTTTATGCAAAATGCTATAATTTTCTTTATAACTTTTATTGCTCGGGCTTTCAATATTTTGAACTTTAAACATTTTTCCTTTTCACAAAAATGCCCTTGCCGAAAAACAGCTGATTGTGTTATTAAATAGGTTAAAACCAAATTCAGCTAGTATTAATTTTAAAATCGACTTTAACGATTAAAGTACACTTTTACTTGTCTATAGACAAGTAAAAGTATACTGTTAAGCAGCGGCGTACCCAGGATTTTGTTTCGGGGGGGGGGGGGGGGGGGGGGGGCCCAATTTTTGTTTTTTAAATTTTTTTTGTTTAAAAAGCATATAATTTTGGTTTAAATTTATTGATCTAAAAAAAAAATTTATATTTTTTTTATTAAAACAAAAAGTTCAGCTTCGGCCGAACATTGATATTATGGCCGAAGTTCGGCTTCGGCCGAAAAAAATGAGTTCGGTCGGACACTAATATTTTGTATCTGTTAAATAAGTTTTGGATGGGAAAGTCACCATTGACGTTATACCCAGTTATGATAGCAATTTTGAAGCAAAAATGTTTTGACATGTCTTTGTTTTTTTAGTTTTTTTATATCTACAAACAAGTTTTTTTTGAAATATTTAACAAATTTATGTATCAATTAAATAATTTTATTTTGATTTTTAAAGTGAGCTATCATATTAATTAAGATCCATATATACTATTAACAAAGCTCTTAAAATTTAATTCAACGATTTTTTTCATAAAAGTGTCAATGTCAAAAGTGTCAATGTCAGGTTCAACCTTTTCTCCAGGGACCGTAAAAATTATTCCTTTTTTCATAAAAGCCAGATGATAAATGTTTTTTTTTGATTTTTATTTTTTCGAGCAAAAATAAAAGTTATTTTTTGATTTTTATTTTTTCGAGCAAAAGTTATAATTATTTTTTGATTTCTATTTTTTCGAGCAAAAGGTAAAATTATTTTTTGTTTTCTATTTTTTCGAGCAAAAATAAAAGTTATTTTCTGATTTTTATTTTTCGAGCAAAAAAAAAAGTTATTTTTTGATTTTTATTTTTTGAGCAAAAAAAAAAGTTATTTTTTGGTTTTTATTTTTTCGAGCAAAAATAAAAGTTATTTTTTGATTTTTAATTTTTCGAGCAAAAATAAAAGGTTTTTTGTGATTTTTATTTTTTTGAGCACGTATAAAAGTCATTTTTTGGTTTTAATTTTTTTTTTTACCAAAAATAAAAGTTATTTGCTTTGTAATTATGATTTTTCAGTGATGATAGATATACAGCAAATATTTTGCAATGCTATTTTTTGTGATAACTGTATTAATATATATTATTATACATTTTTTAAGTACCTAACTACAAGACAAACATCTCTATTTGTACGAGCAGTGCGCCAATTTTTGGAAATTAAATTCGTCATTTTTAAAACAAGAATTCTTAAAAAAAATCGTCATATTAAAAATAAGTTTTACTGATTATAAAACTCGAAAATATTACAAAAGGCAACCATAAAATTTATATATTATATGTATATATTTATATATTATATATATACAATATAACTGCGTTATTTGTTATTTATTCGTTATAAAAATAAAAATTTATAACTTATGGAATTTCAACTCAAGAAATTGAAATAAATATCAAAAATAACTTTTATTTTTGCTCGAAAACATAAAAATCAAAAAGTAACTTTTAATTTTGCCCGAAAAAAAACCAAAAAATAACTTTTATTTTGCTCGAAAAAATAACTTTTATTTTTGCCCGAAAAAACAAAAATCAAAAAATTACTTTTATTTTTGTTCGAAAAAATAAAAATCAAAAAATATTTTTTATTTTTGCTCAAAAAAAAACTTTTATTTTTGCTAAAAAAAATAAAAATCAAAATTTTAAAAAGCAATGCATTTTATTATAGACTAGTTCATAAGGATCAAAATGGTATGCTTGAAACAGTTTTCCGACATTTACTGCTAATTGCTTTTTTTGTTTAAAAATTTGGAAATAACTGTTATTTTGGGTCCCTGCTTTTCTCGATACACTGATGCAAGAGCTAGAGCACCAAGTCTAGCTTCACCCATAGAATTCCTTAAATATGTTTTCATTCTTTTGAGGGTGGAAAAACTTCTCTCCGCGGATGCAGTTGTAACAGGAATTACTATCAGTAAATGTAAAAACATGTAAACGTTGGGAAAAAGTTCCTTGTTGCAATCGATTAGCATCTAGCGGATTTGATGGTCTTTATGGTAGTGTTTCCATAGATCAATTTCAGTTAATATATCATTAGTTTGAAAAATTAGTCTCAAAAAATATTATAAATTCATTTATTACATACTAACCAAAACAAAAATAAAATATAAAATCGAAAATATTTCGGGGGGGGGCTTTGGCCCCCAGGCCCCCCCCCCCCTGGGTACGCCACTGCTGTTAAGTATAAAGTATATATATATATATAGCACTTTAGTACAAGAAAAGTAGACCTAAAGTACGCTATACTTTTTAGAAAAGTACACTTTAGAACTCCTAAAATATACATTATTTTTGACTATGACTATGGCCCAGAGTATTTAGTTATGAAATGCTAATTTCTAACCCTTATTTGTAGTTACAAGTTTATTTGGAACTTTATGATTTTCTGGCGTTTTCATTACTCTTGCTGCCAAATGGAATGACAGAAAAACAGTAATTTTTTATATATTTACAAATTAAGTGCATTATCAATAAAATGTTTAACAATAAAGCTGTACTTCTAATCTAAAAGAATAGAACAATTTATTAATTTTCTGAGGAAACTTCAAAAAAAAAAGTAGACCATTTTTTTACGATAATTCTTTAACAAAACTCCAGTTTTAATATCACTTAAAACACATATGTTGAATAACAAAAATACTTGAAAATTATCGGACATGTTTCCTATAACTATTAATGCGTCTCCAAAAGCTTTTTCATTTGGTACCATATTTGTCGAAAATTTGGTACCATATTTGTCGAAAATTTCCCTGAAACAATTCTAAATAAGCCGAAAAAAACACAAAAGGAGTCATTTCTGAACCCTCGTTTTAACTCCTAAATATGAGATTGGGCCGTTAAAAAAACACGTATCCCTTATTTTTGGTAAATTGCACTAACATGACACCCTCTGGAATTAAAAATAAAAAATTAAATTGTTTCTTCAAAGTTTAGTAACGTCATGATGCTTGTTAGGAAAAGACCTAACCACGTGCTTGATTACTAAGAAGACAAGAATGGAGCAAAATTGATTAGTAGTAGTAGTAGTAGAAATTCTTTATTTAACAAATGTTTTTTTTCATTTTTTTTTTATAACTAAAAATAACATTACATAATTCTTAAAGAATATACGGCTGTGACAATAGTCGTTAGCCGGAAAAAAGAGTTTAAACAATATAAATTGCATTTCATTTTTATAAAATTAATTAATTATTGTATTCTAAGATTAATATTTTACGATAAGCCAAAGCATTAATAATATATTGTACTAGGTAGTTCCAATTGTTTTCACCATTAAGTATTGAAATTATTTCCTCTTCCGATATTGTTATCTTATTAAACCACTGCTGTCTGTAGCTATTTAAGATGGGACATCTTCCAATAAAATGTTGAAGGTTTTCAATTTCTTTTGAGTTGCACAGTGAACAATTTTTAAAAGATCTTCTCGAGTGCCGGGAACCATTTAATTCAATTAGATCACAACGAGCTTTAAAAATCCACATTATGCTCATTTGATCATCGTTTTGGAAATAAAGCCGTCCCACATATGGGTCTAAGTTTTTATAAAAAGATTCTGTTCGATTCATGTTTCCTATTCTCTTCCGGTGATAATCGGATTTTAGACAATTAATAAGCATGAATTGTTGTTCGTTCCACTCATTTAAAGATATATTTTGTGACCAGTGCATATTATATTCAGAGCTTAGCGAATTCAGGCGCTTCACCCAAGATATATTGCTTTCCAGTGCTAAAATACTTAATATATGTGGCAGTCTTGATTCTGAATACTCGAAAATTGTACGTTTTATATATTTCATATGCAAATTTAGTGTAAAAAGGTGACTATCTTCTATACCTGATTCAAGCGACAGGGCATAATTTGGTGTAAATTTTGGTAACTTTAGTATCCGTTTTATGAAGAATCTCTGTAATCCATCTATTTCTTCAAAATGTGAATGACCCCAGATTTGAGCATCGTACGACTGAATTGACCGACACACCGCTTTAAAAAGATGCATTTTTGATTGAAAAGAAATATCGTTTTTACATAGGAAATTACTCCATGTCATGTTAATACAGTTCTTTGCAGCATATGTTTTCTTCTCCACATGTTTTGTAAATATACATTTTGGAGTGATTGTCATACCAAGATAATTGTATTCATTTACTTTTTCGATTACATTTCCGGCATAGGTCCATTTTTCATTAGTGGCATATCTTCCACCGTTTTTAAACACCATTATCTTTGATTTTAATAAATTTACTTCTAGATTCCAGTTACTGCAGTAGTTTTCTAAGTTATTTATCATGTTTTGTAGCACTTTTACATCATCCGCAATTACCACAATATCATCAGCATACAACAACAGCCTTATGTTTAGATTTCCAACATTTAACCCACCCCCTAGATATTCATGGAGATCATTGATGTAGAGCGAGAATAGCAATGGGGACAATAAGCAACCTTGTTTAACTCCCGATACAGTCTCAAATTTGTCGGATAGTTCAATTCCATTCCAAACTGTGGAGTATGTGCTTTGATACACATTTTCAATAAAACGAACCATTTTAGTGGACACTCCTATTGCGTGCAGTTTGAAAATTAGTAATTTCCTTGAAACTGTATCAAAAGCTGCTTTAAAGTCCACAAAAAATGCGTATACTTTCTTTTTTTCTATGAACTTTAGGTGAACGATTGTTGTTAAGTTGTAGATATTATCAACTGTGGAATAGTTTTTTCTAAACCCTGCTTGATATTCTGAGAGTATATTGTGTTTGTATACCCAATTATATAACCTTTCAGTTATAACACCCATCAGAATTTTAGCAATAACGTTCATAAAGGATATACCTCTGTAATTACTTGGTTCATTGGAATCCCCTTTTTGAAAATTGGAAATATTACACTGGTAACAAATGATTTATCCAATCTCATATTATTATATAATGTGTTGTACACTTTTTTCAATTCATTAATTAGTTCCTCCGGAGCATTTTTAAAAAATTCATACGGAATTCTGTCTTCACCTGGAGCTTTATCTGGCTTGGCCTTTGCAATTACGTCGTAAATTTCGGTGGAGCTTATATTTTTATCCAATAAATCATCGGTTTGATACAGTGCAGCATAATAAATATCTTTTGCAGTTTGAATAGGATTAAGTAATTTCATAAAATATGATTTAAAAACAGACGAAGGAATATTTGGGAGTTCTTGATAATTTTTGTTTCTTATTTCGTTAGCAAGCCTCCACCAGGATTTACTATCTGTAACTTGGTTTAGTTTTATATCTAAATCTTTATAATATTTATCCTTTTTACTCTTACATATTATTTTGAACTTTTCATTTGCCATTAGATATTTTCTTTTCGTTTCTTGGTTCATGTCTTGTCTATAGTTTTTTAGCATTTCGAAAGAGAATTTTCTAGCTTCGTAACGTTTCCAGTCAAACCATTTATTTTTGGCTGTAAATACTTCGTTATTTTTTTTATTATTTTTATTTGTGGATTTGCGTATAACATCTACGATGTCTTCTAAATCTAGTACATCTTTTTCTCTCTTTAAAACACTTAGATTGTTTAAAACATTTTGGTTGAAAATTGATTATTAATAGGTTTTTGTTAAAGTTCTGCCTATTATGGAGGCTCTAACTTTTCTAAAACATCGGGGTCTGATGAGATCTTTAGCCAGATCGAAATACTAGTATCAACCTAGCTAATATGTTTGATTTGCTTTATTTTTGTAAATATACGGAGGTTGAAAGCTCGTTATAAATTGAAAATAACATAAAAATAATCTCGATGTATATAAAAACAAAAAACTAATATAACTGTAAAAAATATTACTTGAGCCAGAGTACAAACTAAAATTTTTTTATATAAATAGAACATTTTTGGTCTTCAAAGTTTAGTAACGTCATGATGCTTGTTAGGAAAAGACCTAACCACGTGGTTGATTACTAAGAAGACAAGAATGGAGCAAAATTGATTATTAATAGGTTTTTTGTTAAAGTTCTGCCTATTATGGAGGCTCTAACTTTTCTAAAACTTCGGGTTCTGATGAGATCTTTAGCCAGATCGAAATACTAGTATCAACCTAGCTAATATGTTTGATTTGCTTTATTTTTGTAAATATACGGAGGTTGAAAGCTCGTTATAAATTGAAAAAAAAAAGTTTCTATATTTGTTTAAGGGACCGCTATTCGTAGAAACCAACCGATACCTTTTAAATACATTTATCCGATTCAAAACCGTTTCAAATTGATAACGGATACAATACCAATACCGAAACACCTTAATTTATAAATTTAAAAGAAATCATAAATTTATTTATAACTTTTTAATTACAAATAAAAATTTTCAATGTTAATTGCAAATGTTGTGCATTTTGGTACTGGCGAAGCACTCAATGCCAGGGCTTTGCCACCGTTTTAAAAAAAGGAACGGCCAATCCCTGCCCGGTTATATCATTTTAAGGTTGGCAAAGCACTTAAATCTTCAGAAATCCAACGCTCTGCCAACGCTCATACCACCGTTGAAAGCACTGGGCCAATGCTTTGCCGTTCGTATTTTTCTGGCTGGGTAATAATATATAATACGATATGGCTTATAAAATTTTTTTCAATCGGGAATGCGGAAATACTTTATATTTTTGTTTATGTTTATTGAAAAAAAAATCATTATATGCATAATCAAAAAATCATTATATGCAACTCGAAATTTGGCTCGTAGCTTCATCTAATGACCAGAACAAAATTAAACAAATCATTTTTGAATAATCGAATATTTTTTTAACAACAACTTTTCATTTTAAGTTATAGTTTAAAACTTGTTGTTGTAATTTATAAAAACAACATTAAAAAAATATAAAATCTCTAATTCGAGTGTGAACTGAAATAGGGACACTAAGCAAATGGTACAAAATAATTCCAATTTCTAGCATTTTTTTTGTTGGAAATATAATATTGATCATTGTATTTAATAGATATATTTATGTCTGTATTACAATTGTGCGAAGTTTGGAACCTAGGGTCAAAAATGTCTAGGATATAGAAAATCGCGACAAATCGCGAAATAAAAATAATTTTTTGTATTTTTTTTCTGCCAAGCTACAAACATGCATTTGCATGAAATTCCATGCCCTAATAATCACTATTACGATATTTCCAATGAAAAATGCAAGGATTACTGTATTGCACTGAATGGTTCGTACAATTTGCATATTGACCCTATTGTTTGTCCAAAAAATCTAAATAAAAAATGATCCATTTTAAGTATATTTTAAACCTCAAACCGACCTAAGCATTTTTGGAATGACATTTATATCACTTGTTCGGAACGAAAAATAAACAATATGTTCTTTGACGAAATTTGTTTCGTTGCCTTCTTTATACGATATCATCCGAAATAGGTTTAGAGCGAATCTACCAATATCTTACCAATACAGTCCCAAATTTACCCTTTTGGGTACTTTGGGACTGTATTGTACTTAAAATTTCGTTTTTCGAAAAAAGCGAAATTGTGCGAAAACGCACCTAAACTGCAACCTATATTGATGAAACTAAAAATAATTTGTCTGACAAATTTCATAGAAATCCGTCAATAAGTTTTCAAGTTAAGACGATGTCATTTACAGTATTGGAATCCTGTATGCCATTGGACCAGAATATAATTTTTTTTAAAAAGTTAAAGCTTCAATCTTACTTTGTGTAAAGTATCAACGGTTCAAAGACAGCATAAATATGTTTTCAAGATTTTTAAAAATTGTGTTAAATTCAAAATATTTATTTTTGAAATTTTACGATTTTCTGACTTTAACGCTTTGCGGTTCCAAACCTTGCATTGACCACAAAAAATTCTTCACAAAATATGTTGTAAATTTGTTTTTCTAAAAAATAGCACCTATGTCCAACTTAAAATAAACCGCCTGGAGGCCGGTCTGCCGGTTAGAGGGCTAAGTACAAAAACGGAGAAGGGTTTTTTTGGATACTTTTGTAAAATTTACTGTTAAAATAATGAATTTTACATGAAAAACTTGACTTTTTAGTTGTTATCGTCGGTGTTACCTAGGAATTACCGCGAGGAGGTCATAGAACAACATTTATTGGATTTGGGGTGTTCTCATCCAGTCCGCCCAAAGCCCGGATTTGCAAGTTTTTCTGCGTGGCCGGGCTTAGAGGTTTTCTCCTATGTTACTTCGCTGAGTAAAGTATTTCCGGTTTTGCGATTTTTTCAAAAAAAAAAAAAATATTTTGTTGTAATTTCGATGCATTTCCAAGTCTTTTCAAAAATATCGCCACCGGCAAAAATTGTTTCGTGGTTTCGAAGTGATTTCTTTAAAAAATATCCGTACTTTAAAGTGTTTATTTTAAGTTTACTTTTTTTTATTTGAGGAACAAAAGTGCAATTTAGCTTTATTTCTTTTTTTTTCTTTATCATTTATCCGAATTTTATTAAGATCGGATAGAACCACGGTTGCCACTTTGGTAATTTTCTACCAAAACTGGTAACTTTTTTTTGCTTTGGTAACTTGGTAACTTCATTTGGATTTTGGTAACTTTTTGAATTTAATTTTTTTAATTTCTGTTCTGCTGTTTTTACTTGTTAACGTGCAAATCGCCTACGTGTAAATTGTGTTCCGCCGCTTACTACCTTAAACAAATTTAAGCCGATGGTAACACTGTTCTAAACAAATAAGAAGTTTACTAAAACAACTGTGTCATTGCTTATCTTTCGCTCTAGTAGAAACATCAAACGAAAGTGGAAGTCATGTGTGTTTAGATCGCATTTTGTTTTTGTTTATTTGTTTATGTTGTTGTTATACACATAGTATATAATTTGTCAAAATTGCAGTTGTTTGTATGGATAGGTAAGATAATTATTTATTTATTGTTTTTTTCCTTTAAACCGGTTTCAAATTATATTTCTGATTTTTAACAAAAACGCCAAGACTTTCTCAAGTCGAATGTATGCTAAGCAGCGATGATGAAGCAGAAACATCAAAAAATATGTAAATAACTTTAAAAGACATCGTGTAAAACAATTTGTAATAATATTTTATGTATTTACAGTGTTGAGATGGAAAAGCACAAAGAAATTAGAAAAGTTAGAAGTGAATGGATAAGAACTTTTTCGTGGCTCCAAGATAAAAATGGAAAATGTTTCTGTGTGGTATGTGAAAAGTCACTTACAAATCATTTATCGCATTTAAAGGAACATGAAACGAATGCTTCGCACATACAAAGCGAACACCAAAAGAAAAATTTAATTCAAATTGACAAGTTTTTGAGCGACGATCAGCGTTCCCTGGAAAAGAAGATAAGGCAAGCAGAATTAACTTTGATAATGTTTTGTATTTGCCATAACTTACCACTACTATTAATGGATTTTCTACCCAATTTGCTTCGAGAATGTTGTCCAGATTCATGCATTGCAAAATCTATTAAATGTGGGCGTACTAAAGCAACACAGTTGGCCGAAACTTTAGGCAAAAAAGCGTCAGACAATATTACTACTACTGCCATGAGATCTTCAAAATTTTCTTTAATTGTCGATGAAACAACAGACTTGTCTAATAAGAAATGTTTGGTGTTAGTTGTAAGGTATTTTGATAGTGTCTCCAAGACAATTTGCGACAGATTTGTTGCACTATTAGAATTGGTTAAAACCAATGCCGATGCAATATATCAAGTAATACACAGCTTCTTCGATCAAAACAACATTCCAATAAAAAACTTAATTGGATTAGCGACGGATGGCGCAAGCACAATGGCAGGCGAATTGAATGGTTTAAAAACTAAGTTAAAGCGTGACACAAATTTGTTCTATATGAAATGCACATGCCATTCTCTGCATCTCTGTTCCAGCTATGCTTGCAAAAAATTGCCATCCAACATAGAAGATCTTTGCAGAAAAATTTATAATTTTTTTTCGTATAGCCCAAAAAGAGTTTCAGAACTAAAAGAATTCAAAGAATATTGTAATATTGAGCCACATAAAATACTGGGTGTTTCTTTGACAAGGTGGTTAGCTCTAGAGCAAGTCATTTCTAGAATTTTGGAACAATGGCAGGCCTTACAATATTATTTTTTGTCATGTTCTTTAGAAGTAAATGGCATTAAGCCAATTGAAATTTCAAATATGCTAGGTAATGAAGAAATAAAAGTTTACATGATGTTTCTTTCTTACATATTAAAAATAATTAACAACTTAAATAAAGAGTTCCAGTCAGAAAGAGTTCGCTTACCATATTTGTATCAGCAACTTGAAATTAATTTCAAGCTTATTGCTTGTAACTTCATGGATGACAAGTATGTAAAAAGATCTGCATGTTTGAACGATTGTGATACAAATTATAACCGGTACTATTTGCCATTAATGAATGTATATATGGGGAGCGAATCAGAAAAATACTTAAATTCTGACCAATTTTCTGAGTCACAAAAAATGTTAATAAAAGGGCACATACGAAATTTTTACATAGAATTTCTCAATCAATTAAAAACCAGGTTTGATTTTAGCCGAAATGATTTAAAAGTGTTGTCAATTATAACACCTAACAAAATTTTAAATGAAACTAAAGATTCTATTTTAAATCTTTTAAATGAATTTTATTATTTGAAAAGTTGTGACAATGACACAATTGTTACTCAATGGAGTCTTCTTACTTTGTTATCAAATGATCTCAATCAAAACGATGATATTACTTCTTTTTGGGAAAATATAAGTTTAATAAAAAATGGGCTTAATGAATATAGATTTAAGGAATTAACTGATTTTATATTTAATTTAATGTGCCTTCCTCATAGCTCAGCAGCCGCTGAAAGAAAATTTTTTGATTTAAGTTTAATTAAAACCAAACTTAGAAATAAATTAGAATATGAAACATTAAACAACATAATGTTGGCAAAAGAATTGGCTGGTTCCAAAGACCAACATTATGTTTGGTCAGCTAAAGATTATATTAAATAATTTTTTTTCTTATTTCGTTAAAATGTGAAGTAGAATACCTGAAGTAATGTTATGTTTATGTTTTTGTTATGTTATTTTGTTTTTAATATATGAATAAGTGATTATAATTATAGGCAAAAGTGCAGTTTATGGGGCGTGACGAAAAAAAAAAAAAAAAAATGACCCCCTCCGAAATAAAAAAAAAAATTTTTTTGTTCTGGAGTTAAGGGGGCCGGGCCCCCTTTGGCCCCCAGGCCCTAAAAACTGATACACCACCGAATATACAAGTATGGGTATTCAAATCAAAGGAAATTTTCTCCCGATTCCAAAAATAATATTATTTTTTGGATAAGTGAACCAGGGCGGCAACCAGAGCCATTTTAAACCCCCAAAAGGGGGTAAAAAAAAAATGCAATGGTTAATGAAAAAAAATATGACCCCCAGGCCCTAAAATGAAAAAAAAAACACTTTAATCATTACACATTTTTGCAAATATAAATTTAACTGCAATAATATTGAAAATCCTTGCTTTATAAAGTTTTTTCTGCGTGGCGGCCTGCGGCCGCTCTTAGGGGTTTTCTCCTCCATAGGACGCGGCAGGTGGCTTCGCTGAATAAAGTTTCCCTGCGCGCGTCACACTAGGGAAGATAATGAGCCGCGCGATTTTTTCAAAAAATTTTCATTTTTTGTTTTAAATAATTAAAAAGTGATCAGTTTTAAGGGCCTGGGGGCCAAACGAGGCCCCCAGGCCCAAAAATCACGCGATTTTTTCAAAAAAATTTTTATTTTTTTGAATAAATTGAGTAAAAATAATATCATTTTTGAAATCGGGAGAAAATTTCGTTTGATTTGAGTACCCATACTTGCATATTCGTTCGAGTATCACTTTTTAGGGTCTGGGGGCCAAAGAGGGCCCCGCCCCCCTTAACTCCAAAACAAAAAAATTTTCTTTTTTTATTCCGGAGGGGGTCATATTTTTTTTCATTAACATTTGCATTTTTTTTTTACCCCCTTTTGGGGGTTTAAAATGGCTCTGGTTGCCGCCCTGGTTCACTTATCCAAAAAATAATACTATTTTTGGAATCGGGAGAAAATTTCCTTTGATTTGAATACCCATACTTGTATATTCGGTGGTGTATCAGTTTTTAGGGCCTGGGGGCCAAAGGTGGCCCCGGCCCCCTTAACCCCAGAACAAAAAATTTTTTTTGTTTTTATTCCGGAGGGGTCCATGTACTTTTTTTTTTTAATTTCGTTACGCCCCATAAAGTGCACTTTAGCCTAATTATATATAATATAAAAATATGTATGTACTGAATTTTTTAAGTTTTTATCAATAAAATTCAAAAATGGTAACTTTTGGTAGCTTTTTGGTCAAATTTTGGTAGAAAAAAATTTTTGCCAGTGGCAACCGTGGATAGAACCCATCGGGAGAAGAAACAACCCGACCTTAGCTACGGCGACGTCTAGGTCAAAAAACCGGCGGTGGCTGAATTGTCGGCCTAAAATGCTGTTTTTTAACTATTGTTATCTTGTTTGTAATCAACATCAAAAAAAAAAACATTTCCAAGCTTATGCACAAGTTAATAATTATAAAGATTTAATTAATTATAAAGATTTTATTAAATTGGGTTAAACTTAAACTTTGCAAAATTTTTGTTTTTCTAATACTTTTTTATTTGATATTTCCAAATGCCCAAAATGGTTCTAGCATTCTGAGCAACTGCTATAACTAACACTAATTTTGGCATAATCTTTTACATTTTTTTTGTTTTAATATTATCTTCTGATAATCACCCTTATTGTGTATGTCGTATTTAAAATACGACTACGACTGTTCTGTAATAGATTAAAGAGAACGTAAATTTGTTTTCTTTAATCTATTACAAAACAGTCGTAGTCGTATTTTAAATACGACATACACAATAAGGGTGAATAATTTTGTTTCTTTCAAACACCGAAAACTTCTTCAGATTCAAGATTTTCCATACTTTTATTAAAGTAAAAATAAAATTTTTTGCATTTTTCCTTTATTTTTAATTTTTTCTTCTTTCTGTGAATTTTTGTTATTTTTACGTTTTACAACCAAACACGACTGATTAAAATGTTAACAAAATTGGTCTATTACGCTCTAATCAAAAAATTGGCGGCGAGCCGACTAAAACGGCGGCGGCTGAAAATTGAAATAAATAGGCGGCGCGCAGCCGATTTTGCGCCGATCGGCTTGTTTCTTTAGGCCTAAGTCAGCATAGCCGGTATGGCGTTGCTACTCTGGACGCCACTAACTTTTATTTTGGGGTTTTTTTCTTCTTTTATTGCCGTGTGGCTGCTAAACTGATGCTTACCCAATGATTTGTCTCTTTTTAAAACAAAATCGAATGATACGAATTCATTCGATTTGTAATATTGTAGTTTCGAATGAAGGACTGAACTCTTTAGAAGCTCTGGAGACGCTGTCAAAATTTTACTATGACCAAGATGACAAAAACCTATTAACTTATTGATTATAAGGTAAAACGAATACAATAGATTTACAATTTTATTAGTAAAATTAATATTAATGTTGCTCGATTGCCGTTTTTTTTTCAATTTTAACTGTAGATATGATTCTGAAAAATCTTACCTTTGTTTTTATATTACTTTTTGGCAGTGTTAACATTTCAAAATGAAATGAGAATCATGAGAAAAGCAATTTTATAAATTAAACGCGACATTTTTTACGCACTTTTTTTGTATACACCACTGTACTGTCTTTGAATTCATTTAGTTGCATTTTAAGGCAATCACATTTAAACATTTTTATATAGATTCAATAACACTTTTTCCTTATTGATGAGGGAAAGGAGTAGAAAATAATTTTATATACGAATTTATTTGTTTTAAGAAGAGGTGTCGACAGAATCTTACCTTCTGCGTATAGATTTAGATACGATAGACCCGGCCAATGAATGAAAATATTTATAAACTCAGTATTAATATATATATTTCAGTTATCCATAAAATGCAGCAATCAATGGATTTATGTTATCTTTTATTTGCCAAAATAATCCACGTAATAACTGTAACGATATAAATTCGTTTCTGTTTTCTGAAAAAATTTGCGAAAAAAATCTCGAATGTGAAAATATGGCTGCTTCGTTGTGTTGTAAAAGTAGTTAAATACCGGGTACTAGAGATGTAAAAGGCTGAGTACTAATATTAAATTCACGCGTGTCGAATACCAAAAAGAGAACAAGATGCTTGTTTCACATCCATAACAAACAGCTGTTGTGTTGTGACAAAAGGAAACAAAAGCGGTTGCCAAATAAACGCAAGGGGTAAACAAAGTCAAGTGGTGTTTAAAAATGTAGCCGAATAACTGGAAAATATGTATTAAAGCAATAAAATCGCAAAAAAGTATTGTAGAGGTACATTCTCAATGCTAGCCCAGTAATCAGCAATACGAAGAATATTCCCGGCTAAAGTGCAGTTTACGGGGTTTTGGAAATCAAAAAAAAAAATACATGGTCCTCTCCAGAATGAAAAAAGAAAATTTTTTTCTATCTTCGGTTAAGGGGGCTGACGCCCCTGGTATTCGTAGTAACATATAAGTGGGGGTACTCTAATGAAAGGAAATTTCATCTGGATTTCAAAAATGATTTTTTTTTTGGATCCATGATACGAAGCGCCCTCTACAATCGTTTTATGGCGCCTGGCCCCCCTGGGTTAAAAAAACGGAAACGGGTTTTTTGGAAAACTTTGCTTAGCAAGGCACTTCCTACGCATACCGGGGCGAAGCCTCAGCGAAGCCGAGAATTGGACTGATGGGAGTAAAAAAACCCCTAAGCCCGGCCGAAGGCCGGTTACGCAGAAAAACTTTGCTTAGTAAAGCCACTTCCTACGCATCCCGGGGCGAAGCCTCAGCGAAGCCGAGAATTGGACTGATGGGAGTAAAAAAAACCCCTAAGCCCGGCCGTAGGCCGGTTACGCAGAAAAACTTTGCTAAGCAAAGCCACTTCCTACGCATCCCGGGGCGAAGCCTCAGCGAAGCCGAGAATTGGACTGATGGGAGTAAAAAAACCCCTAAGCCCGGAATTGGTGTTATCGGTTCAAAAATAAAAATCATTTTTGAAATCGTGAGACAATTTCTTTTTATTTGAGTACCGTTTTTGTTTAATTTTATTTTTGACTTTTTTTCGTATATTACTATTGGTCGAATAATGGCTCTAATTTGGAATAGGTGTTATGGATCCGAAAAAAAATATCATTTTTGAAATCGTGAGACAATTTCCTTTAATTTGAGTACCCATACGACCCTGTTACTATGGCCCCCTGTTTTTTGCCTCCCACGGGCCTCCCGGGGCCGAGCCCCTCCCAAAAATAATTTCGGTTTTTTTTTTTTTTTTATTCTGGAGGGGGTCATGTATTTTTTTTTTTTTGATTTCCAAAACCCCGTAAACTGCACTTTTGCCATATTCCCCATTAGTATGCCTAGACGAAAAATTTGATTGCGGAAACAATCATATGTGAATTGAGGATGATACCCAATTTATTAGAAAACGTGTTTGGAATGAAACACTTTACAGCAATTCTTTTAGAAGATAAATCGGGGATATTGCTCCATTATCATCTAGAAGATAGAAAAACGTGTTGCTTATATCGCCGATATATCTTCTGAAGATAAAAAGAAGATATCGCTAGAAAACCATATATTTGTCTTTAGTTTTTCTTATAAAGAAAGATATGAGCTTCTCAGAAGCCAATTTAGACAGCTTCCTTAGAATAATTTTTGAGAAAATTAATCACAAAGTTAAACGTTTTTCCAAAATTTAATATTAAATATAAAATTAAATTTAAGGATTTATACTAAAGATTTCAATATATTTAACAATACAACTCAATTTAAATTCAAAGTAGTGCGCCCCGGTAGGCTAGTTGGTAGCGTGCTGGCTTATCAGTGCGGGGGTCGTGGGATCGATTCCCCCTGCTTTCGCTACAACGCGCTGAAGGCCATAGTAGCTAGTGCTCGGTTAGGGTAATAGTATATAATTTGTAATATATGTTATTAATTACTAAAAAAAAATCAAAGTATTTCTATAGCTTCAAAATGCATTTAAAAAAATTGTATTAAAAATGGTTTTGAAATTACAGTACACGCAGAAAAAAACTGGGGAATATTAAGTTTCAAGTTTGTTTTACAAAGTTCTAGTAAAATATTTACAAATTTTTGTAAAATATATACATGCTAATTAAAAAATTTCAAAAAATAAATGCATATATTTTACAAGAAATTTGTAAAACTAACTTGAAACTTATGTAGTTGTATAATTACTAAGCACTTTGATAATATTGCCCCAGTTTTTTTCTGAGTCTATAACATTGTTTTCGTTTGTGTTTAAAAATAAACACACTTTAAAATAAATAAGGCCTCGATCGTTCTGATGCGATAAAAAACGGCTGATATATCGCTGGTAAAGTTTAACTACACACAAAAAATAAAAAGTGTAAAATCAAAATAGCCAAGTTTATTGTATATAATACAACTTGAAAACTTTCGATAAGTAATACGAACAACTTCGTCAAAAAGTTGTAAAATAAAACTAAGGATATTTATACTTCAGAAACTTTGTAAACTTTCCATGTGTTGTTTTTTGCGAAATTACATTGTATATACGGCTAAAGTGCACTTTATGGAGCGTAACGAACTTAAAAAAAAAAAGTACATGGACCCCTCCGGAATAAAAAAAAAATTTTTTTGTTCTGGAGTTAGTTAGGGGCCGGGCCCCCCTTTGGCCCCCAGGCCCTAAAAACTGATACACCACCTAATATGCAAGTATGGGTATTCAAATCAAAGGAAATTTTCTCCCGATTCCAAAAATAGTATTATTTTTTGGATAAGTGAACCAGGGCGGCAACCAGAGCCATTTTAAACCCCCAAAAGGTGGTAAAAAAAAAATGCAAATGCTAATGAAAAAAAAAGACCCCCTCCGGAATAAAAAAAGAAAATTTGTTTGTTCTGGAGTTAAGGGGGGCGGGCCCTCTTTGGCCCCCAGACCCTAAAAAGTGATACTCGAACGAATATGCAAGTATGGGTACTCAAATCAAACGAAATTTTCTCCCGATTTCAAAAATGATATTATTTTTACTCAATTTATTCAAAAAAATAAAAATTTTTTTGAAAAATCGCGCGATTTTAGGGCCTGGGGGCCTCGTTTGGCCCCCAGGCCCTTAAAACTGATCACTTTTTAATTATTTAAAACAAAAAATGAAAATTTTTTGAAGAAATCGAGCGTCTCATTATCTTCCCTAGTGTGACGCGCGCAGGGAAACTTTATTCAGCGAAGCCACCTGCCGCGTCCTATGGAGGAGAAAACCCCTAAGAGCGGCCGCAGGCCGCCACGCAGAAAAACTTTATAAAGCAAGGATTTTCAATATTGTTGCAGTTAAATTAATATTTGCAAAAATGTGTAATGATTAAAGTGATTTTTTCATTTTTTTTCAATTAAATTATATATTTTATTTTTTTAAATCGTTTATGTTAAACTATCTTTTTATATACAAATCTTTAATGTTATTACGTATCTATAAATTTTATTGCGTTGTGCTATGTTGTAAATATGACAAATTTGTTACCTGATCAATTTGGTTCTAGAGATGGTAATTATAACATGATTCGTATCTTAGCGAATCTGCATCGGGGTCTCAATATCTGTCATATAAACGCACAAAGCCTTTTGCCAAAAATTGATGAATTTCGTTTTCTCTTTGAATCTTCCCGTATTGATGCAATATGTATTTCAGAATCATGGTTTATACCAGAAATATATAACAGTATATACAAGATAGAAGGTTATCGTATTTTTCGATCTGACAGATTAAGTAATGGTGGAGGTGTTGCAATTTACATAAGAAATAACATCACGTGTAAACTTATATCTTCATATAATGAACCCGGCGATGTCGAACTCATTTTTATTGAATTAAATTATCATGGTGATAAAATGCTCCTTGGGTGTGTTTATAGGCCAAATAAATATATAAAATTGGAGACGCTAATTGAAAAATTGGAACATCTTTCTGTAACATACTCTGAGGTTATTATAACTGGTGATTTTAATTGTAATCTGCTTGAAGATGAAAATCTTACTACCATTATGTCCACTCTTAATTTATCCGCTGTCAACACTACTAGGCCTACACATTTCTCAACTGCAACAAGCACATTGCTTGATTTGATTTTTGTAAGTAACAAGCAAAAAATATTACATTATGAGCAGTTGGCAGTGTCTACATTTTCCAAGCATGATTTAATCTTTATATCATATAATTTTACATCTTTAAATATGGTTCAAACGTACAGCTATCGGGATTTTAACAGTGTTAATTCCACATACTTACATCGTGCTCTAAATAACACAGAGTGGGACCAAATTTACTACTTACCAACGGTTGACGAGCAGCTTACTTTTCTTACTACATTAATACTGCAGATTTATAACATTCATGTACCAATAAAGACAAAAACAATTAGGAATAGAGTTAGGCCATGGTTCACAAATGAAATTAAATTGTTAATAGTTCATCGAGACAATCTATACCATAATTGGAAACGCTACATAACACCTGCATTTAAACTGGAATATCGTTTAGCACGAAAAGGTGTTGTCTAAAAGATTAAACATGAAAAATCTTTATAGGTATTATTTTAATAAGTTTAATAGAGCAGTTGACAGTAAAAGTAAATGGAAACATATACACGATATTGGCATTGGAAAGTCAGTGGACCGTTCGTTAGAAGTTGATGTTAACTTGTTAAATGAAAACTTTACCAATATTCCTTCTCCGGTGATTCAGTCTCACTTTTATGACGAAATTTCAACTAATATTTCAAGTAGTGTATTCAATTTTCAATTTCTAAATGTGATTGAAGTAGCTGAAGCGTTTAAAGCGATTAAATCTAATTCAGAAGGATTAGATAACATTAATCCTAAATTTATAAAAATGATTCTACCATGGATAATTCGTTACATCACACACCTTTTTAATACAATAATAATGACTAATACTTTTCCTATGGAGTGGAAACATGCCAAAATTGTTCCGGTGCCAAAAACTGGAAATGAATATCGTCCAATTGCGATCCTCCCCTATTTATCCAAAGTTTTTGAAAATTTATTACACAAACAAATTTATAAGCATGTTAATGACAACAACTTATTAACTGATCGTCAATCAGGATTACACCTCACCGTAGCTGCATTACAGCATTAACTGATGTTATAGAGGAAATTAGAAGAAATTTAGATGAGAGGAAAATAACGTTTTTGGTATTATTAGACCATTCAAAGGCTTTTGATACTGTGCACCATTCATTATTATGTAAAAAATTGTTAAAATTATTTAATTTCTCAACATTTGCTGTCAAATTGATGTCGTCGTACCTCTCAAATAGATCTCAATCAGTTACCAACTGTGGGTCTGTTTCGCGGCCTTTGCTGGTTACTAGAGGTGTCCCGCAGGGTTCAATTCTTGGGCCCCTGTTATACTCGTTGTATTCTAACGATCTTCCTCAACAACTTTGTTACTCCAATATACAAATATATGCCGACGACGTTCAGTTATATCTTAGTTGCTCCAAAGAATTAATTACAACTAAAATACAAGAATTGAATCATGATCTTGATAAAATTAGTTTATGGGCTTCGGCCAATGGTTTGCTCCTCAATCCTAACAAATCAAAATGTATAATAATACGAAAAAAATCATTTCAAATAAATAATGAACTAAATATATTACTTGGTGGTTCAAAAATTGATATTGTTGATTCTGCTAAAAACTTAGGAGTAACATTTAACAAAAGTCTAACCTGGACTAATCATATCACCCACGCATGTGGCAAAGTATACGGTATGCTGCGAAGCTTATGGGCCACTCAACACTTTACCCCTCTGAGTATTAGAATATTACTGGCAAAAACGTATCTTTTACCGACACTTTTATATTCATCCGAAATTTTTACTGGATGCAACTCACATGATATGAGAAAGCTTACCGTAACGTACAATAACATCGTCCGTTATATATTTTCTTTGAAAAGGTTTGATAATGTATCGCAGTATTCTTGTCGTGTGCTGAACATGTCTTTTTCAAACTACCTTAAGTTTAAAAACGTTATTTTTCTTTTCAAAATTGTTATGACAAAAGAGCCTAAATATCTTTATGAACGTTTACAGTTTTCAAGATCAAGCAGAGGAAAAGATATAATTCAATTTCGGCATCGTGACCATGCTTCAGAATGCCAATTCTTTATATTAACCATACGTCTCTGGAACCATCTTCCAAATAATTTGCAAACAGCTAGCAACGCAATAAGGTTTAGAAGCTTACTTAGGGAATATTTTTCATAAATTTTTAATTTTAATTTTACCTTTGACTTTATTTTTATTAAGTTAAAATTTAATTATTATATTTATTATTTATATTATTTATTTTATCTTTTCATTATAAATGTAAATCTTTTATTACTATAGATTTTGCTATATTGTCTAAGTTAACTTGCCTGATTCTAATACTATAATTTATAAGATATTGTGTCTTGTTGTATTAGAAAATCAATTTAATAAATACAAATAATTTACGGCCTGGGGCCAAACGTTACATTAAAGAGGGCCCCGTCCCCCTTAACTCCAGAACAAACAAATTTTCTTTTTTTATTCCGGAGGGGGTCATATTTTTTTTCATTAACATTTGCATTTTTTTTTACCCCCTTTTGGGGGTTTAAAATGGCTCTGGTTGCCGCCCTGGTTCACTTATCCAAAAAATAATACTATTTTTGGAATCGGGAGAAAATTTCCTTTGATTTGAATACCCATACTTGTATATTCGGTGGTGTATCAGTTTTTAGGGCCTGGGGACCAAAGGGGGCCCCGGCCCCCTTAACTCCAGAACAAAAAAATTTTTTTTTTTTTATTCCGGAGGGGGTCATATTTTTTTTTTTTTTTTCGTCACGCCCCATAAACTGCACTTTTGCCGTATATACTAAACCTCTGCATGTGTGCATTTATATGACATAACAACTCATTTCCAATTTTTCGACTCGTTGACTGCCGACATAACGCCTACTGCATTGTGAAAAACATTTTAAGTAGAAACAAAGCGGTGTGTTATCAACAACAGTGTACGAAGTGTTATGAGCACGAAATGTACGAGTTACAACAACAAGCCAATGTGGATGATCTTGTAATTACGTTCGTTAATATGTAAGAGTGCCTTTTACTGCTTTGCAGCGTATTTGAATATGTTGATGTCGTTAAGATGTACGAGTGTGTTTTACTGCTTTTAAGTGTGTCGTCTGTTGGTTGGGTGAGTTTTTTAAGAAGAAAACAAATTTTATCTAATAATACCCATAGAAATCGATATGTAAAATAGAACAAAATTTATTTTAGATATACTACTATATATTTTATTACAAAATATGTATGGTTATAAAAAAGTAGAAGTAAATTCAACACAAAAAATAGTAATTTTTAAATTAGAACCTAAAATTATTCTATTAAAATATTATGATTAGCTCATTCTTCCCGAAACACTTCGACGTTTTGCAAAAAGTACTAATTACACTATAGAGAAAAATCAAAAAAAGGGCATTACGTTTTATAGCCACTATACTTTTTTCATGTGTTATCCCCTTTCTGCAAAAATAACCAAAATTTTAAATTCTATGAACAAGTTTTTTTTAAAAGAAGTGAGACTACCCCACATATTTTATAATAATTTGACAATGCCTTATCCAATTTTGTCATGTGATAAATTAAATTCTAATAGTATTTAATATTTTTTTTTTTTTGATATTCAGAAGAGTTTTAAAGTTATTCGGAAAAAAAAATCAGGTACATTTACTTCAATGTGAATAAAACAAAAATTATATATTATATACATAAAAACAGTACTGTTTTGCCGTCTTCAATTTTTTATGAATTAAAAAAAAAAAAATTTTTCCACAAAAAAATATTTTTTCTTAATTTCTTTCTGAATAACCCCAAAGCTATAGAAAATATCAAAAAGTGCCAAAAATATAACTTCGAAGTAATTAAAATTCGGATTTTTCATATTTTTTTTAACAAAATTTATCAAGTTTGGATAAAATATGTAGAGTAGTATCTTAAAAAATTTCAAATTTATAAAATAAAATTCTTAAAAAAACTTGTCCATAAAATTTTAAATTTCGACTGTTAGAGGACCGCACTACATTAAAATAATTCAATGGTTGTAGTGGTTTTTTATTGTTGCGTAGTGTTATTTTATAATGTTTAAAATTTAAATTAGTTTGTTTATTTAAACAATTCATTTTGTATTTCAGTTACATCTATGTTTGAATGAAGAAACATTATATAGATGTACCATTTGAAGCAATGCTACATCTTTTTCGGTTATTAAATTCCGTGCTACTGAAAAAACTCTCTCTGATGGTGCACTACTCGCAGGCAAAGCTAAAATTTTGAGCTAACTTTGAATAAAAGTGGTAACTCATTTTGATGTAAGTTCCACCATTGCAATATATTGAAATCTTCTTGAATATTGATATTTAAACTTTCATCCGTGAGCAATTCATGGGATATTGCGTCAACTTGGGTAACGTTTACAGTCTGTGGTAAGAAATCAGAATAGAATTCGCTAATATGACTAGAAATTTCTGCCGTTTGTTTTTCTATAATAAATTCTCATTATACGTTTACATTCTTTTTTAATTTGTATTTTTTCTTCTTCATTAAATTTATCTAATTTCTTTAATGGAGGGTACAGAAAAGTGCTATTTTATGGAACATAGTTAGATTCTTGATTACTACTGAATCTAGATAATTAGTTATCGTTTCTTTGAACTCTTTTGTAATTTCTAAGTCATCGATATCAGCGCTGCATCTTTTCTTTAAACGATAGATATATATATAAACAAGGTGAATTGTTGCATACTTTTCCCCTTCCAACTTCTTAAATGTTATAAAGTTGTCAGTCCACAAATCTAATGTTAGACCAAAGCCAACTCCCTTCACTGATAATATTTCAGTCTTAATTTTTTCAACATACACGTTATAAACATTTTTTATGTTTCGGGAAATTGTTGTTGGGTGCGGTAAGAAACTTTGTACATCTACATGTGGCCCGAAACTCGACCCAACTGATACAAAAAATTCTACAACTTTTTTGAAGCCAGAATCTTCCAATAATCTAAACGGTCTACAATTCTCCACAGACCATTCTGTTAATATCAGTAAATATCAAATTCAAAGCAAATAAAATAAATGAAAAATTATTTATTTTTATGTTATTTAAATTATTAATATTTTAATAATAATTTTAATTATTAATAATTTAAGTGAAATTTCATTTATTTTAAATAACATATTTAGTTAATTCAAACTTCAAACTATTATGTTTATATGACTTTTTAAATAAAACACTTGTTTCTACTTACAATTGTTATGCGTTAACATTCCCTCGCTAATGAAAAATATCACACAACTACGTATTTAAAAATTTTGATGTTCGTTAATATGTACAAGTGCCTTATACTGCTTTGCAGCGTATTTGAATATGTTGATGTCGTTAAGACGTACGAGTGTGTTTTACTGCTTTGAAGTGTTGTAGTCTGTTGGTTTGCTGAGTTTTTAAGAAGACAACAAACTTCAATTTTAAATGAACGGGCACAGCTTATGTGATGATTTTATATTTTAAAAACAAACTACTGTATATTTTGATTTGGTTATTTCGTGCAGCAGATATGAATTGATTCGTTGAAAAATTAACAGTAGTTGATACCACAATGATTTAATGCAGTTGGTGTGTACTAACAAAGGAATGTATTCATGCTGAGGTTTAGTATATACTTTGTTAACTCTGCCAATTTAGTTTTGTTTATTTGATACAGTTTTATTTTTATAAGTTATATTTTTTGACACATTTGCAATGAAAATCTTATTATTTAGTTTTTTTTAATAATATATGTTTATTTATGATATTTGCATAAAAAATTAAATACTAAATAATTAAACTGTTCAAGTTTTTAACACGAAATTTCTGGTACTAACGTGAAAACCATATGGTTGTGTTTGGATGAGCCCCCTGACTACTACTCCACCGATGAAAGTGCCAATTTGGCTCATTGGGAAAAATTTATGGGGTTTTTTTTTTGAATTTCGGTCAATTCGTCAATTTTTGACCATTTTCAGCCCATTTAAGCCCATTTAAGTCGCTTTTCCTGTATTCAAAATTTCTTGTGTTATCTTTATACGGCTCACAATTACTATTTCCACCATTAGAACGCACATTTCAACTGAGAAAATCAAAATTTTTAGCCTATTTTCATGATTTTTGCCCATTTTTCATCCAAACACAACCATATGGCTTTCACGTTAGTACCATTTTACAACTTGAACAGTGTAATTAATTAACTTACAACACATTTCACAAAAAATTACCATAGGAATGGAGCAGACGTAATAATGCTACTGGTGGCTGACAGTTCCAAACGATGTCTTCAAGAAAACCCGAAAACGAAAACTAGCAAAATAAAAATTCATTAAAATCAATGACAATTTTTTTAACACAAATACAACAATATTTCAAATAGCTCCTACACCTTTTAATAGTGTAATTTAATAAAAAAAAAATTAATTCTTAATTTTATTTTTTTTTTTTCCAAAATATAGACTTTTTCCTTTCCGTTTTACCTATTTTTTTTTGGTAAGCGGTTGAGAGTCAAGTTTAATAGTTTTCTTTTGTATGTCAGTAAAGTAACCAATTTGATATCTTGTTTAACTGAGGCTTTGGCAGTTTTACTATTTTACGTCAGAAAGTTACAAAAAAACTTAGGTAAGCTACAAAATTGTATAAATTGGAGAACTAATAATGTGAAATATTTTAAAGTAGAATAGTACTTATCATCAACAAATCGAACTTTGTAATTATACAATATAAATTATATATATAATTTATACGTAGACTGCGGTGATTTATACTTGACTTATATAATTACTACACACAAAAAAAATTTAGGGTGACGTTTATCAAAAAAGGGTATAACATTAAAAAGTATAGTAGGAGCATTTCAACTAAAAACTATTTTCAGTAAAGTTTGCCAATCAACTTAGAAAAATGTCATTATTCAATGTCATTTAGTCAAAAAAAAACTTAATTACTTAAACTGAAATATTATTAATATAATCCACTTTTTTAGAAAAACCCCTGATTATTTTATTAAATTGTTATAGTTTTTGTCGAATAGAAATACATTTTTTCTGGCAAATGTGTATTAAAAATATTATTTATTTAAATTATTATATCAAATACATTAATTTATTTTTATTTATACCTCCACCACACCAATAAGTTATTGTTCATTTTTTCACTTAGCTTCAAGATAAAACACCAATACATAAGCCAAAATAGGAAATAAAATCAGAGAATTTATCTTCTCATTATTATTAACAAATATTAACATACTTACTTTTTCGAAGCGTTTTATGTCAGGATGCTTCCTTAAATCCGCACAATAATTTTTACATTGATTTTAGTTTAATTTAACCATTATTTTATTTATTTAATAAAAACAATCGCACCATCTTTGTTTTTGCTGTGTCTCTTTTTATTGTACTTGATAAAAGCATTCTAATTTTAAACACATATTTACAACAAATGACTTATGACGCGCTCTGTTCGTCCACTGTTAAATTTTACCAAGCCTATTTGATTAAAACAGGCAAAAAAATATTAAAGGCTGACAATATAAGTTTGACATACTTATAAGATTTAACATAATAGAAACAATGGCTTACATAGATAAAAATGTTATGTGATTTTTCATAATGTATGATATGACTTGGCAAGTGAAAAGTATTTTAGGAAAATCGTGTAAATGCATAAAAAAAATTACAAAATGGGGTTCTTAATTTATAATAAGCATGACAAAATTCACAGAATTTTAATGAAAAAAAATTTTACTAAATAGTTTATGTTTTACATGTAGTAGAAAATTTTATTTCATTTGGCTCATTGACTTCTGAAAATATTAAAAAAAAATCTGAGTAAATTTTAATAATTTTGGTATTTAAAAAGTAAATACTGGAAGTTGTACTAAAGATTCCAAATTATACGAATAATTTTTTTTTTAAATTCAATATATTTCATAAGATAAAAAAATGTATTTTAAATATACAATTCCATTAAAAATGCATTTATAAACGAAATATATAAATTAAGACAATATATACACAAACACTTTCCAGAGGAAATACGATGAAAACATACTTAGTAAAATTTTTTTTATTAAAATTCTGTGGATTTTGTCAAGTTTTTTATAAATTATGCATCCCATTGTGTTAGTTTTGTATTTGCATATGTACAATTTTCCTAAACTACTTTTCACGTAACAAATCATTTCATACATTATAAAATATTACTTTACTTTTTTATCTATTTATACAATTGTTTCTATAATGCTAAATCTTTACAAAATGTCAAACTGATATTGCATACCTCTAGCACTTGTGTATATATTTTAATCAAGCATTACTTAGTAAAATGTAACAAAATAAATACGGACGATAACGCAAAAATAAACTAGTGTAAACCGCCATGGATAACAATCTTGTCGCGATGCGGTGGCTTAAGTGTTCTGGGGTTTGTATGCTGATACAAAGCACTGGAACATTGCGCACTTGTGCTCCTGCTCCGGTCTTTGTCTTAGTGTACTAAAAGCTGCAATGAACATGAACTAACGGTTATCCTACCCCCTCTCTATTTCCCCTCTCCCACTATTGCCTTACTAATCCTTCTTCAGTCCTTTGTATCCTCTTCCTTTATCCCCCACTTGTAAGGTCAAGGTGGTTGGTAGCAGTGCCGATTTCCTGAATGGCACGGGTTGGTTGTAACACTTTTTTGCCTAGTCCATGTACGCCGTCACTGCATGGTACGGTCCATCCCCTTACGTGCCTTCTCGTTGTCAGAACTCGTGATGGCTCACGTGATCTCCAGCAAGGGTAGTCCGGTACCTCGTTTTGACTCCAGTGAAATTCACAGGGGTTACAGGATAATCAAATGTATGGACTTGTTGTCCCTGGAATTCCTCAGCAAATGCGTCACTACGATAAGCGATGCATGGGATGGCCTTATTTTAAAGCTAATCCCAGCTGCAGAAATTCCAGCTAGACCTCGTGCCAGAATTTGGTTACCAAAAATGGCAATGGACAATCACAGGCTGCTAGAATGCCTCAAGGCTCAAAATCCAGAGATTCCTATGAATGACTGGTCTGTCATCTGGGCAGAGGAGCCTCAGAACAACAGCATGAGCTACGTGCTTGTCATCTCCGGACAGGGTGTGTCCGCACTCGAGAAGGTGTGCAACAAGCTCTTCTTTGGTATAAGGGAGGCCAAGGTAAAGGTTTTCCGTCCATCTGGGTCGGGTGGTGTCGACGGGAAAGATGAAATCGATGACGCCAACCAGCTGCTCGATAAGATGCAGCTCGAAGAACCCCCCAATATAGGGAACAATGATGGGGAATCTAAAGGTCGTGCAGATTAATCTGCAGCATTCCCGGATTGCTACAGACAACCTGCTGGTTCTTCTAGCCGAGGAGGACCTTGACATAGGCATCATCCAGGAGCCCTGGGTCAATGAGTCACAATTTAAAGGGTTTCAGGGTGCCCCGTACTCAATACTATACATCAAACATAAGAGTAAGCCAAGATCCTGTATAATAGCTAAAAAGAACATAAAGATTTTTCTATGCTCTCAATTTAGCTCAGCTGACCTTACTGTTGCGAAGGTTGAAATGACAGGTGGCCGCAACATCACTATTGCCTCCTGCTATATGGCTCACAATCGAGACGCCTCGCCAGAAGAAGTGAAGTTCCTGTTGTCCTCCATTGCTGCAGATGATACTTTGATCCTGGGCTGTGATGCCAATTCCAGGCACACAATCTGGGGTAGCACTGAAATCAACGAGAGAGGTGATTCTTTTCTTGATTTTATTAACACTAACAATCTCAATATATGTAATTCTGGTACTAACCCAACTTTTATGTTTCCGAGTTCCGATAATTATAGGGGTTGGGAGGAAGTTTTAGATATCACAGCTATCTCAGGTAATTCTCAGGTACGTGTTGAAAAGTGGAGGGTATCCGATAAGAAGTCCTTTTCGGATCATAATTGGATACTTTTCAATATCAACACGAACGTTAGGGAGAGCGTTTGCTTCAGGAATCCTAGGAGAACTGTTTGGCCTAAGTTCAATAGGATTCTTAGAACGAAGCTGTGTAGGGGGCCAAGGGTTGAAGGGACAATCGAAAGTCTCGAGGGGTCCTGGAAAAGGCCATTGATGTGGCGTTCAAAGCTTCCTGCCCTCAGACTAGGGCAAGGAAGAGTTTTTCTTCCCTGGTGGAATTCTGAACTGTCAGAGCTTCGGAGGGAGACACGAAGAGCTTTCAACGCTAGCTATTCCAGCAGACAGTGGAAGCCATACCGCGACAAGCTGAAGGTGTACAAGAAAGCATTAGCGTTGGCAAAGCGGAACTCATGGAGAGAGTTCTGCGAATCCATAGACAACACTAGGGACACTGCTAGACTTAGCAAGGTGCTGGCAAAGGGTCACTCTAACCCTACTTATGCTAAGAGGGGTGATGGATCCTGGTCAGAGTCACCGGCTGAGTCGTTGGAGATCCTTCTGAATATTCATTTTCCTGGCTGCTTGGATGCAGATACCTTGGACAATGACCAACGCAGCCGCTCTAGAGGCGCTTCTAATGGGATGGAAACTCGAGGGATCGCCTCAACTGTCGGGTAGTCAACATGCGTATATCAAGGGACGCTCAACGGAAACTGCACTCCATGAGGTTGTGAGAGTGGTGGAGAGATCCTTGAAATTTGGACAATATACACTGGCCGCCTTTCTGGACATAGAGGGGGCTTTCAACAATGTCACGACCGATGCAATACAGGGAGCCCTCGTGGATCTGGGCGCTGAGACTTTCATCAGCGACTGGATAGTGAACATGTTGGACTCCCGTGTTGTCAGTGCTAGTCTGGGAAATAGCGAGTTGTCAAAGCAGGTCAGGAGAGGTACACCTCAGGGTGGTGTGATCTCGCCCCTGTTATGGCTCCTTGTTATTAACTCAGTTCTCGTCACGCTGGATAATAAGGGTGTTAAGGTTGTCGCTTATGCGGACGATGTGGTGATATTGGTATCAGAGATGTTCTTTTACGTGATTAGCGATATTATGACCAGCGCTCTGGATACTCTCAGTAGCTGGGCCACCAGTTGTGGCTTAGGAGTGAATCCGAGTAAAACAGAACTAGTACTTTTCACCACTCGGTCCAATTCGGGCTTCAGACCTCCGCGGCTGCAAGGCTGTGAGCTCACCCTCTCTGATCATGCGAAATATCTGGGTATCATCTTGGACTCTAAACTATCATGGCGACTTAACACCGAGCACAGGGTTAGGAAGGCAACGGTAGCCTTCTACTCCTGTAGGCGGATGTTTGGTTCAAGGTGGGGGTTTGAGTCCGAAAATGGTGCTGTGGATGTACATGGCTTTTGTGCGTCCAATATTGACATATGGCTCTATCGTGTGGTGGACTGCGACCACTAAGAGGGTGGTTACTGATCGTCTGTATAGGGTGCAGCGCTCTGCTTGCATTGGGGTCACGAGCGCGATAAGAACTTGCCCCTCGGAGGCTCTCAATGTAATGCTTCACATTATCCCTGTTGATTTGCATATAATGGCGGTTTCTTCTAGCAGCGCAGTGCGGCTTGCTGCAACGGGTTCCTGGAAGTCCAGAACCTATGGACATGCTAGGCTTCTTGATGGACTTCACCCACGTGTGGGATTTGAGTCCGACTATGTTACTCCTAGATTGGATTTCTGCCGACCTTTTCGGGTTAGTTTTCCCTCCAGGCGGGAGTGGGATATGGGGGATCCAACTTTTGGTTTTGACATCAGGGTATATACCGACGGCTCAAAGATGAGTTGTGGTGTAGGCTCCGGGGTCTTCTCGGGTGAGTGTAACTTGCGGTGTTCTTTTAGGCTACCTGATCATGCTACTGTTTTCCAGGCGGAAATTCTGGCTATCAGGGAAGACTGCAGACTCCTGTCTGAAAGGGTGCTCGAGGGACAGTGGGCATCTTCGCCGATAGCCAAGCGGCTTTAATGTCCCTGAGCTCGTACGTCACATCCTCTGCTCTCGTTGGTCAGTGCAGGGAGGAACTGTCCAGGCTAAGCTGTCTATCCCAAGTTACTCTTGTTTGGGTCCCCGGCCACAGAGACCTCTACGGTAATGAAAGGGCAGACGAATTGGCAAGGGCAGGATCTGCCTTAAACGTCTCCACATCGGTGTCAGTCGCTGCACCGCTGGGGACTGTTAAGGGGGAAATTTTCCGGCACTATTTTCGCAGGGCGGGGGACAGGTGGCATAATTTGGATACCTGTATGACCGCGAGACTTACGTGGCCCAACTACGACCTAGGGCGTACAAACTCTCTCCTGAGCAGGAGCAGGAGGGATGTCTCGAGGCTGACGGCTGTTCTGACCGGTCACTGGCTGATTGGTAGGCATGGCATTAGACTTGGGATTGTACGTGGTTCGCATTGTCGCAGCTGCGGCATACCGGGCGAGGAGAAGACTGTGGAGCATCTTCTCTGCGATTGTCCGGCGCTGCAGAATATTCGACTCCGGATCTTGGGTGACCATATACTGGACGACCTCTCGGTAATATCACGTGTGGGATTCGGTGATCTCATACGTTATCTTAACCGAACGGGGTGGGTCTAGTACTCCGGATACTAGTTCCTTACGGGTAGTGTGGTCTCTTCAAAACGGAGTCGCTTTTTTGACTCTACTTGATGCCACTTAAACCAACCAACCAACCAGTGTAATAATATCGAAGTCACCTTTGTAATTCTTTATTAATATACAGTTGATATAAATTATATAAGTCCAGTATAAACCACCGTACTACAAGTATAAATTGCATGTTTATCTGCATTGGGACCTAAATTTTATCAGCCAGCTGGCCTTTTAGTTTTGTTTGTGTAAGGCTGTAATTAGTGTTATATTTCCTCCAACCTCTTTAATAAATTATAAAAATTTCTTTAATTATTTTATTAGAAATTTTATTTATTTAATTTTTTATAAAGTATTAATAAGCACATAACTACGACAAATAAATAAATATTTTTTCATGGAAAGGGATTAAAATATATGACATAATATAGATTGGATTTGATCAGAAGGCACTATGCACCGCGACCAATGTAGGTCTTTTGTGCTGCCTAAAATTACCTACAGATTCAAGCAATTATCCTATTAGGCAAAATGTTCGCGAGAAACCTAAGTCTCCTATCACAAAGCCTGGGACATTCGCAGAGAACATGCTCCGAGGTCTCAGACACCATCTCACAAAACCTACACATATCCGTGTCCGATTGACCCTTCCTGTGCAGATGGTATCTGAGATTACAGTGTCCAGTTAAGTACGACGCCAGGGTCCTCAAACCCCCATTTTCAAGCGACAAGAGTCGCCTCGACCACCTACTGGAAAAAGAGATCAATCTCTTAGCCTGGCGCTGACCAGGAGAGTTTTCCCAGTAACCAGAGAATTCAGACTCTCCATGCCCTGAGCCTTTCCCTAACATACCCCGCAGGTATTCCACAGAATGGTTCAGGACCAATAAAGGGCCTTCGGGCCCCGTGGTTGGCAAGACAATCTGCCCTCTCGTTGCCCTCATGCCCCTCATGACCAGGAATCCACCCCAAGGTTAGAGAGTTGCCTCTACAGAGCCTATTGAGAGTCTGAATGCATTCCAAGACCGACCCAGATGACACCTTATGAGCCATTAAGGCCCTCAGTGCAGCCTGACTGTCAGAAAGAATGTAGATGCGAGATCTGAGCGTTCCCCTTCGCAGGCATTCGCCTGCACAGACACAGATGGCCCAAATCTCCGCCTGAAAAATGGACGGATATTTTCCCATAGGTAAAGCACGCTGGAAGCCTGGTCCAAAGACGCCCGCACCCGTGTTCCCATTCGACTGCTTAGAGCCACCAGTGAACCACAACTGAGAACCATCTTCCGGTTCCCAGGATTGATTGGTCCACATGTCTGTTAAACAACAACACATCAAAATATCTATCAAAGATCCACCCCGGTGACACTCTGTCCGCAACCTTAGAAATCGGGTCATCTACTAAGATGCGCGCGATCCTCATGTGACCCCTTAAATCGCCCCCCTCATGCCGACGAATTCAATAAGTCTAGAGGAACCCATACTGGCAACCTCCATTACAGAAATATGCAATGGCGGGATCCCCAGCATAACCCCCAAGGCATCCGTCGGGCAAGGCCCCTGTAATGCCGGCCCCTGTCGGGCCGGCTTCTGTAATGCCAACACAAGCAAGACGGTAGATTCTCTTAAGAGCATCTCTTGCCTTACTCTGCTCAACTTTTGGCCACCATGCAAGGGCAGCATAGGTGATTATCGGTTTAACAATCGTATTGAACGACCAGTAGACCATTTGTGGCCTTAGGCCCCATGTTCTTCCGAAAAGCCTCTTGCAGGCATAATATGCCCTGGTGGCCTTCTTGGAGACGTATATATGACATATAAAAATATATAAAATGAACAAAATAAAATTGTTGAATTAACAAAGTATAACAATTTAGTTTCACATAAAGCCAATACGTGCAAAGTTTACAAAGTTTTTAAAGTATAAATGTCAGTAGTTTTATTTTACAACTTTTTGCCGAAGTTGTTTGATTAACTTGTCGAAAAACTTTTTAAGTTTTATTCCATACATTAAAGTTAGGTAACTTATGCGCTATTTTTAGTTAATTTTAAGCTTTTTATTTTTTTCGTGTAGCTAATTTCTTGTACATAAGTGTTAAAAGATTGAAATCCTTTTTTTGTGAACAAAAAAAAAAAACAACACAAAATAGTCTGTGAAATAAAATATGTGTTAAATAAAACTTAAGTATTTATCAGACTTAAATTAAATTTAATAAATAGTTCATCTAAAAAGTAGCCGAAACAAAAATCTTGAATATGGTAAGTTTTTTCAGTTATTTACTAAACAACTAAATTCTAAACCCAATTTTATTTTTTCTCTATCAAAGTCATTGCATTGCATAGCTTATATTTCCATGGGACTTATGTGAAGGAAGTGGTAATATTAACTAGAATAGGTATTATATAAAATTAATGTAGTTCTTTTTATATTTTATTAATAAAATAATTTTTAATAAAGTAACAAAAAGAACAGAATATTTGATCTAAATACAATTGATTAAACTATTCAGGGATTGTTATGAAATATAATGGATAATATTATTACGATTTACTGCTTAACTGTCATAAATAAAAAATTACCAAGAGTTTTTGGGTCAATGACATTATAATTTTGTAGAAATCATTTCCATAAGTTGATTGACAAACTTTACTCAAAATAGTTATTAGTTGAAATGCTCCTAATATACTTGGTAATATTACGCCCTTTTTGATAAACGATCCCCTAGAATTTTTTGCGTGCTAATCAACTGCCTAATTTCATTGCAAACATAGTTAATCCTGTTTTTACTAGATAAACTCTTTAGGGCCATTATTACAACTTGCCAATAGCTAAAGTTCGGATGTTATCTGACAGATTATTAGTTTTTCGTTATTATAAGTATACTTTAAGCTAAAAGTGACCGATAAGCTAAAGGGAATATATTGTTGCCTTTAACTTGTAACATAAGGTTTATGTGTTTAAAGTTGCCACATTTTCTGCTTTATAAAGAAGAAGAAAATAACCGAATTTCACAACCGAATTTCACAAATTATTGTTTGTTTGTAAACAAATAAATAAAAGTACGTTGCCACTACGTATTTTTATAAACCAATTCATAAACCAATAATCGGTGTTTAGTTTGGTGCTGCCACATTATCAAAAAAATTAATTTTATTTTATTGGGAAGTTGTAATAAAGAAAAACATTATAGCTCACTTTATTCCTCACTTTAGCTAAAATTACCTTTTACTAACATTAACTTTAAAGGCAAGTTGTAATAATGGCCCTTAATCTAAACTCCCTATAATAAAAAAAAAGTGAAAGTGAATAAAAACCTTTTATTATTGCGCAATATCCCAATTATGGTCACTAACATATTAACACATATGGTAATAGAATAAAGAACAAAACCGAAAAGTTGTGCATAAATATTACAAGTGTTTAGCCGGCGGTAGAGTACCCGAAAAATAGTCGGCGGCTGTTAGCCGACTACTAGGCGCCCGGCCTCGCATTCTGGTTTCAAATGTCAAAACTACTATAGAATCACAGATAAAATGATGCAAAAATAAAAAGAAAACTGTTAAAATATTTTAACTTACTGAAACAGGATAACATTCCATCAACTAATTTAAATTCTTTAATGCAATAAACTACGAATGCCGGAATTATTGAAAAAAAAGACAAAAAGTTAAAGCTCAATTTAGGTCATTCGGACTTCAGAAGCTTTAATAAAACAGCAATTTCAACAATGAGTGTCATTGGTAAACAATTGAATTCATTGCAAACTACTAACAATTCGGTAAACTCAGTGGATAACGATAAAGTTGTTCAAATCTGCAACATTACTCCCGAAGACGTCTTGCATCTCAATAAAATAAGCGAAGATTATTTATGCTCTCCAAGTGCAAACATATATGAAATCGATTTTACCCGTTTTAAGATTCGTGACATGGAAAGTGGTGTGGTACTCTTCGAAATCGCAAAGCCACCAAGCGAACAGTTCAACGATGGCATTATGGAAACATTGACGTCTGCTACGAATGATTTAAACTTGGAAGAAACCGCTGATCCCAATGCTGGTAGATATGTCCGCTATCAGTTCACACCAGCTTTCCTGAATTTAAAGACCGTCGGTGCAACGTAATGTGTAAAATGCATTTCTGCTTTGAAACATTTATTAATTATATTCTATTGTTATTTTTATTGTAGTGTTGAATTACCGTCGGAAGTCGGCCCGTTAATAAGTTTCGTATGATTGAGCGTCATTTTTTTCGAGATAGACTATTGAAGACATTCGATTTCGAATTTGGCTACTGCATTCCTCATTCTAAAAATAGTTGTGAGCATATATACGAGTTTCCAAATCTACTACCGGATCTTGGTAAGTAGATACACGCGGAAAAAATGCCATGCTGTAATTATAAATACTTTTAATATACTATTGCTTGAAAAACTTTTCCATGTTTCCAATATAATACGTTTGCCTGCAAACATATATATGTTTGGAACTAGTGAAACGCGTCTACCGACAACATATATATGTTGGCTGCAAATATATATACCCGTGTAAATAAATATTTGAATTTTTTCTGATGATGGCACTCGTTACGAAACGATTTATTGTTTCAGTGTTGTAAAAACTTAAATAAATAAGCTGTCCAACAATGTATTAAATTTAAACAAAAAACATATGTTTATAAACATTTACATTTAAGGAGCATATAGACATGTATTTGTCATCTGACATGTCAAATTTTCAAGTCACATGTAATTGTGCATGTCTGTCAAAATTGCTGTTTTACATAAGGTTTATAATATTTGGTCACAAACGTACATGTTTTTTGCTTCTGACACAGTCTCTGTTTTTTTTCTTCAACAGCTGATCAGTGCGAAAATTTTATTAAAATAATTTTTTTTTAAAAGTGATAGTCAAATGGAATCAAAGGATAATGCAATTGCATTGCATCCTTGGAACAAGTCTAGTTTAGGGGCCTCGCTCAGATTTTTTTTTTTTTTACCCTGAATAGTACTTTTTGAGCTGATTTCAACAAAAAAAAAATTTTTTGTCGGCGACGCCCCCTTGCGTCAGAAATGGGCATTAAAGTTGGAATAGTTTTTAACGATTATCTCAAAAAGTACAAGTTCGATCACGACAATATGGGTGTCATATGAAAGCTCTTTAAAATATCTTTCTAATGAGGTACAATATGTCCTCATAAATTAACCCATTACAGCCCAGTTTTAAGTTTTTCATTTTTTATTCTAGTTTTTTTGTATAACATATCTGTTTATTCAAAAAAACGTCTATATATGTAAATAAAAAATTTATAGAAAATTATAGCCCATTTTACAAGCTTTCATTTAAGGTATAATGTGTTACTATATCTCTTATAATAAAAAAGTTATTAATGGTTAAAGTTGGGGAACAAATGTAGTTTACGGGCCTCGCTCAGAAAAAAACCGAAATTAAAGTTAAAATAGGTAAGTTTGGGGGGAAAAAAAGTGGCAATAACTTCGCCCCGGGCTGCAGAAATTTCGGCGTATTTACAAAAGTCTATTTGTTTCTAAAAATTGCAATTTAACAAAGTTATTAATTTATATATACATATGCCGAGCAAAGTTTTTCTGTGTAACCGGCCTTCGGCCGGGCTTAGGGGTTTTTTTACTCCCATCAGTCGAATTCTCGGCTTCGCTGAGGCTTCGCCCCGGGCTGCAGAAATTTCGGCCTTCGGCCGGGCTTAGGGGTTTTTTTACTCCCATCAGTCCAATTCTCGGCTTCGCTGAGGCTTCGCCCCGGGCTGCAGAAATTTCGGCGTGTTTACAAAAGTGTATTTGTTTCTAAAATTAGCAATTTAACAAAGTTATTAATTTACATATACATATAAGAACAAAAGTACAAAAATGAAGAAAATTAAATAACGATATAAATGTTAATATCTACGGTGTTAAAAGGGTTAAAGTGAAATATTATATATCAAATTAAAGCTTGAAATCTTAGCTACAAATAAATATTATTTGTATCGTACCTTTATAATAGTCAAATTTTGAGAAAATACGAGGTTTGTCTAAAAAATTCGGTTAAAAAACAGACGCTTAACGGGTTAATGGAATTAGAAGTATTATATATCAAATGAAAGGTGCTTTAATAAGCTTTCAAATGATATGTATATTGTTTTGATCCGATCAGAAATGGTGAAGATGCAAAGATTCAAAATTCAAACTTTGGAAGTCCATAGCTCGGGAACCGAGAGTCGCCGACAAAAAAAAAATGTATTTTTGAGCTCAGCATTAAAAGTTCTACTAATGGTGAAAATTTGAAATAAATCCGAGCGAGGCCCCTAAACTAGACTTAAGCCGCATCCTTTATTATTTCTGCTTCCATTTTATTTCAGAATCAAGCAAAATTTGCTATAGTTTTAGCACACACCAAAGTCGATCTGGGTTTCAACATGGCATGCTGCCGCAGCAAAATTTTTTTTTGCGCCGCAAAATAGTTCAGCCATCTTAAATAATTTTTCTTTAAATGCGGACATACCAATTTGGGATATAATTATGAAACTTTTTATAAACAAATATATGTATATAATTTTATTAAATGGAAAAATGTATATACATTTATTGGTATTGTAAAATGTTAACTTTAGCCGGCTAATGATTCCGTCAATAGGGGACCGCCGCTGTTTGTTTTCTCACGGCATGGATTTATGACAACTTTTTGTTTCATATTTAAAACAGCTGATGTCAGATGGTTTGTCAGAAGAAAATAGAGCACGCTCTAATTGAAATTTTGTCAGATGACTTTGCGTCTGACTTTACAGAAGCAAAGTTAAAAAGGTCACACACGACATGTATGTATTTTGCAGTGGGAAATTTGACATGTCAGATGACAAATACATGTCGTCTATATGCTCCTTAAGGAGCATATAGACGACATATATTTGTCATCTGACATGTCAAATTTTCAAGTCACTTGTAATTGTGCATGTCTGTCAAAATTGCTGTTTTACATAAGGTTTATAATATTTGGTCACAAACGTACATGTTTTTTGCTTCTGACACAGTCTCTTTTTTTTTCTTCAACAGCTGATCAGTGCGAAAATTTTATTAAAATAATTTTTTTTTAAAAGTGATAGTCAAATGGAATCAAAGGATAATGCAATTGCAGTGTAATTTCAATTATAACTGCAATGAAATCGAAATTAAAAAAAAAAAGAAAAGAGGAAAAGAAACCGTTCTCTGTGGAGCCAACAATCAAGTCGATCTGGGTTTCAAAATGGCATGCTGCCGCAGCAAAAATTTTTTTTGCGCCGCAAAATAGTTCAGCCATCTTAAATAATTTTTCTTTAAATGCGGACATACCAATTTGGGATATGATTATAAAACTTTTTATAAACATATATATGTACATAATTTTATTAAATGGGAAAATGTATATGCATTTATTGGTATTGTAAAATGTTAACTTTAGCCGGCTAATGATTCCGTCAATAGGGGACCGCCGCTGTTTGTTTTCTCACGGCATGGATTTATGACAACTTTTTGTTTCATATTTAAAACAGCTGATGTCAGATGGTTTGTCAGAAGAAAATAGAGCACGCTCTAATTGGAATTTTGTCAGATGACTTTGCGTCTGACTTTTACAGAAGCAAAGTTAAAAAGTTCACACGCGACATGTATGTATTTTGCAGTGGGAAATTTGACATGTCAGATGACAAATACATGTCGTGTATATGCTCCTTTCAGGGGGGACATTACATTCGCGGCAGAGAAAACAGACCTTTTTTTAAAAATTTATAACTCAGTCAAAAACAAACATTTTTTCCAAAATTTGTTTTTATTATTGTAGAGAATTGAACAAATTACAAGAAAAAATTCAAAAAAATATATTTTTCACTCCAACATGGTTTTAAAGAGCTCCAAACTGGCGGCAGAGAAAAAAACGGGACCTCGTGGTTGCAGCGCTGGGAGTAGCAAAAATTGTCCGATCTGGAAAAAAAATTACTTCTTTAAATCTTAACAAAATTGGTTATCGTATGACACGAGCTTTTTTTTTAATATTTGGACATGTTCCAAATTTAAGTGTTTTTTCAAAAAAAAATATTGACTTTAAAAATTCATAAAAAATCGTGAAAAAATTAAAAAAAAGATAGCTCTTTACAGTTCACCTCCTTTCAATGAACTAGTTCGCTCTTCTAGTTCAACAGCTCTTTATCCTAAGTTGAGCTGTGCGACACGAAGTAAACAAAATGTGTAACTTTCTATCAGTGTTGCCACCAACAAAATCGCAAATTACACATGGATCGTGCCAAAATTACACATGAAATCACAAATTACACATGCTTTCTTTTTGAAACATAATACCGTCTTTTTTTGTTTGAATTTTCAAAATATGCATTGTTTTGTTTAATTTTTTAAAAAACTTAACTATTTTTTTTATTACTTATACCATATTATAAAGTAATTTAAACTTAAAAATAAAGAAATTAAATATTGAGATTAAATTTATATTGAAATTAAATTCCGTTTTCGAGATATTTAAAGTTTCCAATTTTTGTTCATCATGTTTTGAGTAGGCTCAAAATTTGGTCCGCCATTTCTATGAATTCCTTCTTTCGTAAATAAAATCGATGAAATGGTATCAAATGACAGTTTATTTCTTAAATCTGTTTTACAATTGTATAAATTGCTAAATATTCGTTCTGCTGCAGCGTTTGAAAAGGGTAAAATAAGAATATAGTTAAAAACTATTTGCAAAGTAGGAAATAATCTGTCTCCCAAGGAATTTGTTAATTTAAAAACCTTTTTCCAATATTCTTCCGGATTCATAGTACTATGAAGTTCAAATTTGTTAAAATCTAAAAGTGCATGCTGTCGCCATTCATTATCAAGTTGTTGCAAATTAATATTGAAGGAAGGAAATCTTTTTTTAAACAAATACAATGATTGAGGTTGAAAAGATTGTGCAATTTTTGGATCAACTATATCCACAATGGTATAAATATCATCACTAAAATCAAATCTTGTTTTTATTTGCCGAATTGTCTCTATATAAAACTCCCGACAATCTTGAAGTATAATTGTTTTTTCAGAATTAGAGCATGTCGTCAAAGATTCATGACCACCAACACCAATGTATATATCATTATAGTTTTATCTGAATGGTTGATTTCCCATAAGGATTGAGATTTTAAAACATCCACTTTTATGTAATTTGAATAAAAAGTTTGCATTATTTGCTTTATTTCGGATTTCATTTTATACAATACTGGTTTTTCTGATTGAAAAAGAATATTAAATGAAGTTAAAATTTCTAAGGCATACGATAAAATTTCGAAATAAATTTTGGTTTTTTCATCATCTAATGCCTGCAACATCGATTCAGTAGTCTTGGAGGGATCTTCAAAAACTTCTAGTCTTAAAAAACTTCTTAAAGACTCATATTGTTCTAAAACACGATTAACACATTAATGTGATGAAAGCCATCTTGTAATGGCAGGGGATAATATTTTATGAACACCAGTTTGAAAATATTCTTGAAATTCCTTAAGTTTTTTCTGCCGAACATAACTTCTGTCAAAATAAGATCCAAGATTGCGAAGTAAATCTTCCAAATATGTTGGAAGTTTTAGACAGGCCTTCGAAGCTACCAAATGTATAAGGTGGCACGAGCATTTTATCAAAACAATGTCTGGTTTTTCGTTTTTTAACAACTTAGCTACTGAATTATACTGGCCAAACATTACATTAGGTGTATCTGATGCAAATCCAACTAGATTTTTAAAAGGAATTCCTTTTTCTATAATTGTGCTTTTGAGAAGCTCATAAATTTCTTTTGCACTCGATGATCCACTCTCTATGAAATCAAAGAAGGAGTTATGTACCCGGGATGTTTCGTCATTATAATAAATTGTGGTAAAGGCTATCTGCTTAGTTGTGCTGACATCTGTTGTTTCGTCTATTATTATGGAAAACACTGTTTTCCGCAATTTACTATATAGTTCCTCAGAAAAACATGGGTCTAAAACATTTTTCACCAACGCTGTGGCTTTTGTTCTATGAAGGCTTACTCTTTTAAGTATATCGGAATCTGGCAAACATGACTTTAATACTGGAATTAGATCGTCTACTAATCTAAATGCCAAATGGTTAGTAGTTAATGTTCCAACCATTTTTAGTTCAGCTCTCTTTACGCTTCCATTCTTTGATGTAGAAGCCTGCATGGCTTTGGTTATATTGGTTGTGGATTTAATAGCAGAAGCAGCGGTTTGGTGGGACTTTGTTTGCATATGTCTTGATAGAACTGGCTTATGGCACTTTAGTTTTTTATTACACAGCTTACAGAACGCAGCATCTTTCCCCTTTTCATTTATTTTGATGAGCCATCCTTTGAAATCAGTCAAACGCAGCCAATCACTTTGGAATCTAAATCCATTCTTTTCAGACATATCTATAAAACAAACAAATATTTTTATTTGTACGATGAATGCAAAAAATATTGTTATATAACTTACCATCTATTCAATAATTTTTGTATAAGTATTAAAAATCAAAACACAAATTTAATTAAATTGTTTAGTTTTGTTAAGAATATTAACACTTTTTAATTTTTTTTAGACAGCAAACAGTGAAAAAAACGAATGTTATAAGTCCGTTATTCTTCTTTATTCTTCTTTTGTAATGCTAACAAGTGTGCAAAAGAATTTGTATTAGTTAAAATGAAAAATGTTTTGTGATAGAAAGAGACGTACATACTTTTTTTAAACTAAGTGTTGCAAACTGTTTTAAACAACAAAGTAATATAAAAAATAGTGCTCAAAAACGTAAAAATTTGAAATTACACATGAATTACACATGCAGCCAATTACACATGGGCTACACATGAAACGAAAAATTACACATGATATGTGTAATTACACATGAAGTGGCAACACTGCTTTCTATTAAATTTACTATCGGAGAATAATTCAACACTTTAAGATATATTTAAAATGATTGTTAAATCATAAAATGGTACGTATGGTAGTATGGTAGTATTATCAAGTTTTCCAGATATTTTATAAATTTAAAATTGAATTTTTTATTAATTTTCAGAAATGATTGTATTTTTTAAAGAACTAGGGAACAATTTTTCGAAAGAAAGAAAAAAAGAATAACGTCTCCCTTAACACATTGAGTGCCACGTCGTACGTTTCCGTACGACACCTATCCCGTCGTGGGGTGCCATGTCGTACGTTTCCGCACGACAGTGATTGTTTTTACTTAGAGCCTGTAGTTCTTTTATATACGACATTGAGTGGAATTTGTTGCGATTTTTAAATAAAGAATCCTTGTGACGGTTTGATGATTCTGTATAATTCTGTTCACCAATATGCCCTAGTTGTCATGGCCAAGTGACCAGAAATAGTTTAATGTCACATACTTTAACAGCATATGTCGAGATTGATGGTGCTACTGGGGGTATAGTTCCCATTAACACTGTTCCGGTAATAACAGATGAGAATACTGAGTCAGGTAGAATTTTGACTTCGAGGCGAAAGAAGAGAACGCAAACTTATTCAGATAATCGTAATTTATCTTTTCCAAATCCTCCGCCACCAAACATGGATAATTGTCGAACTTCAACGGGAAATGCAAATTCTCAACAACGGAATGTCGGCAATGATTTAGAGAATCGGATTAATAGTAATATAAGATCAAACTTTGATATTCAATTTTCTCAAATGCAGAATACAATTTCGCAACTTTCGAATCAGCTTTCGCAATTAAACGTAAATAGAGTTCATGAGCCTGAATGGCCCCAACTAAGCTTTTCTTCCTTACCTAGTGGTTTTACTGGTAACAATACTGCCAGAGTGCACGAGTCTACTACTTCAGCCACAGTTTTAATGAATAGTACTAAAGTAGCAAATCTTATAAGTAGTTGGTCTATTTCATTTTCCGGATCAACTACAGGAATGCCTGTTCAAAAATTTATTTATATGGTTGATGCGCTTACTCGTGATAGTGTAATAAATTATGAGGCGAGGTAGGATCGCCATGTGATAGTTTCCACTATATAAGGCGAGTGCTGGTCCGCCTTGTAAATTAAAAGGCGAGTTTGTTAGTCTGTTAAGAACTGTTTTTTTATTTAAATTTTACCCTGCTTATATAGCTAACATGTGAATAAATCTTAACCTAGATTCTAAGTCACTTTCTAAAGTTACTCAAATAACTTAAAATTATTATACTTGAGTTATCAGTACGATTGAGTGTATTGTACATGACACATATGTTTGATATGTGCATATTGATGCGTTGCACTCGGTCGTACTTTACAATAGTGTTAAGGTAGTGGTAGAATGAGTGGATACACTACACCCCCACCCTTAAGAGAAAATTTTAGGATTTAAATTAATATTAATTGTAGTATTAATAGTAATAATTTTGTTAAAATATGTCAGTTTTGTATTTGTTACTTATTATGTAATGGTTTAATTTTAATACTAAAATTTTATTAATAATATACATATTTTTTTTTTGTATTTTGTAGTTCCTTATATAACTTTGTTTTTATTAATGATAAGTTTTTTATTATTCATTTGTTCTTAATGCTATATAGGGTTTTAATTGATTATTATGTATTTCTTTTTCTTTCCCATTGTAATCTATGATTGTATTTACACCATTATTCCTAACTATTTTGTAAGGTCCTTTATATGGACTTTAATTCTTTTTCCTATTTTCTACTTTGACTAAAACTAAGTCTCCTATTTTTAAGTTTAATTTATTGTTGTATCTATTTTCTAACATTCTTTTCTCTTTTGTTCTAATTGTTAATTCTTTAGCTCTGTCTAAAGAATATTGTAATTTACGTTTTAGCTCTGTGGCATAATCATCGTAATTATATATTGAGCAATTCCATATGAAAACGATCAAAATTGGCAAATTTTTGGATGACCCCTCTCCGATTTTAAAATAAATAGTCTCAATCGATTGCCCAGCAAAAAATAATGTACCTACATATGTTATTTTTTTTTTATAGTGACTGGTTTAGTGGTGGTGTGCACCACTGTCATGTGACAAATTTGAAGAATTCTTCATGTTAGTTCGCATTGTATGGTCAAAATATATCTGTATTCATTCGAAATTCGAAGAGGTCCTACTGTGTCAATTGATACTATTTCAAAACTGTTACTTGGAGTGTTTGTCAATGTAAGTGGTTCCTTAATGTGTTTAGTTTGCTTGTTCTTGTTGCATTTGTCACAATATTTTACAAATTGCTTTACCATCTTATTCATGTTTTTCCAGATGTAGCGCTGTTTTATTTTTATAATTGTCTTTCTTATTCCCAAGTGCCCTGCATGCGTGGCATTGTGGAATTCGTCGATTAGTTTGTATTTTAGAATTTCTTCTGTGATTCTTTTGGGATTATTGTATATTAATATTTTTAGTTGAGGATATTTGTTATTTATTTTTATCTTTGCATATGCTTCTATCAATTCCTTTTTACTGTAATTTTCAAATATTTTATCTTCACTTGCAAGTGCTAATTCGTTTATATTCTCTTTATTCATTTTTGATATCAGTTTCTTCAGTATCGAATCTAGTTTTGCTGAATTATCACTGTATCTTGCTAGCTTTGTATTATTTATGATTTGGGTACGTAATTTCTTCTTAGTCAAAACTAGTTTTGATGAATTATTGTTACGACCTATGTGCACAATATTATTTTCAATAAATATATCTTTTTCATTTATTTCATCAATTGTATTAAACTGCAGTTTCTTCATATTTTTTATATCATTAACGGATATGCATTCCCATATTTGAAGCTGATCAGACTTCTGAGAATCGCATTTTTCCATGTCGTTCTTTTCTATACGTCTTTTATTCTTGTTTTCCTCATTTTCTTTATTTTTTATTATGTTTTCCTCATTGCATTTCTTATTGTTCATTGCCCTTGTTATAACTAATGTTCTTTTTTCTTTATCGACGTTTTCTAACGGTATCATCTGTTTTAGTATGTCTGAGTTTATTTCAATTCTGGACAATGCGTCCGCATTGGTATTTATTTTCCCTTTTTTATATATTATTGTAAAGTCGTAGTCGCTTAGATCTAGTCTGATTCTTGTCATTTTTGATGATGGATTTTTGTGTGAGAACAGAGAGATTAATGGTCTGTTACTACTATGAATTTACGTCCGTACAAGTATGGTCTAAAAAAATTAATACTCCAATGGATTGCTAAAAGTTCTTTTTCGATTATTGGTTTATTTATGTCATGTTTTTGTAAAGATTTACTTGCGTATGAAATAGGTAAATCTTGACCTATATCGCCTTGTGATAATACAGCACCTAACGCGTAGTTTGAAGCGTCAGTTGTTAAAATTAATGGTTTTTCAAAATCAGGGTATTGTAAAATTGGAGGATTCATTAACTTGTTTTTTTAGGTCTTCAAAAGCGTGTTGGCATTGTTCAGTCCATATGAATTTTGTTGATTTCTTTAGTAATGTATTTAGGTCTTTGGCTATATCTGCAAAATTGGGTATAAATTTTCTGTAATAGTTGCAGAATGCAACGAATCGTCTTACCTCGTCAGCGTTAGTTGGTATTGGATAATTTTTTATTATTTCATATTTAGATGGGTCTGTTTTTACACCATCTTTTGTAATCAAGTGTCCTAAGTAAACTACTTCTGGTCTTAGAAAACAACATTTCTTTGGATTAAGTTTTAAATTATATTTTTGTAGTCTGTCTAATACCTTTATTAAATTTTGGTTGTGGTGATTTAAACTACATCCATAAACAATTATGTCGTCTACATAAAGAAATGCTTCTGATTCTAGTCCTGAGAGTGCTATTGTAAGCATTCTTTGAAAGCTGTTTGAAGAAATTTTTAATCCGAAAGGGAGTCTTTTAAATTGGTAATGACCTTGTGAGGTCGAAAAGGCTGTAAGCGGTCTAGAATTTTTGTTAAGCTCGATTTGATGGAATGAGCTAGTCATGTGTAGAAAACCATTTGGCTCTACCAAGTTTGTCTAGAATATCCTCTAATCTAGTTAGGGGAAATTTGTCATTGACAATTTTATCGTTAAATTTTCTAAAGTCTACTACAAGTCTCCATTTCTTTTTATCTTCCACATTTTTCTTTGGTACTAAAAGGAGTGGAGCATTGTATGGACTAACGGATGGTTATATTATGTCGTCATCCAGCATATTCTGTATTTGTTCGTTTATTATGTTTGTATGTGAGTGCGGTAGTCTGTAGTTTTTTATATACACTGGTGTATTGTCTAAGGTAGTGATTGTTTGGTCATAAAAATTGTTTACTGTTAATTTTTCATTTTCAAGGTGAAAAATATTTTGATATTTACGAAAAATGTTTATTAATTCCGTTTTTGCATAGTCGTCATTATTATTTAATTGTAGTTCATTCAGTATTTGTTCAAAACGTTTGGGGTTATTGTCTTTATTGTAATCTAATATGTCATAGTTTTTTAGTGAGTCAGTTTGGAGTTGAATGCCTTTTAAATTTATTTCCTCATTCGTCGTGTTTAAAATTTTTATGTGGGTCATGCCGTTACTAGGCGCTATTGAATTACTTAAAAATACACCTGGTTTAATTTCATTATTAAAAATTATGCTATCTTCGCTAAGGTTTAGTTTTAATGCTTGTATTATTTCTGTTCTTGGCGGTATTTTTATTTGTAATGACGTAAGAGCTTTTGTTTGCAATGGAATAGTTATGGTAGTATTGTTTATGAATAATGATATTGTGAAAGTTTCATAGTCTATTTTACAGAGATATTTCTTTAAAAAGTCCCTTCCTATTATTCCGTCTGTTTCTATTGGAAAGTTGTCATCTACAAGATGAAATTTGTGTTTGCATGTCTGGTCTGTGAATGAAAGTTCCAGTCCAATTGTCCCTAGTGAGTGTATTTCTTCAGTAGTAATACCTGTTGATTTACATTTGTTCTCTTTATTAATTGGTTCATCCTCAAGATTTGTTCGAATACGACATAGTGATATGTCGGCACCTGTGTCGACAAGAAATGTTAATTGTTCATTTTTGTATTAAGCGATTATGAAATTTGTATTATTGTTGCAAACTTTATATACTTTTAATTTTGGCTGTCCGGAATATCCATGTATTCCGAGCCCACTTCGTTTCCCTCATTATTTATTGTACGTATGTATCTTCTATTTGTGTTGGTTTGATTTCTTCTATCGTAGTTATTGTTATTAACGGCTCTTTGCCGAACATTGTTGTAATTGTTGTTGTTTGAAAAATTATTGGGTTTTTTATTGGTAATATGACTATTTCTATTTTGAAAGTTATTGGATCTGTTATTGTTAAAGTTACTGTTATTCCTATTTGAAAGACTATTGTATCTGTTATTGCTATGTTGTCTGTTAGGTTGTCGTGTTTGAATGTGCATTACTGAATTGTTGTTTACCTTATGTTCGTTTTCTGTTTCCAGCGCAAGTTCTACTGCGTCTTGCAAAGTCTTAGGACGGGCTGCAAATATGGCTGTTTTTAAATTGTCATTGATACCTCTTTTGAAAGAATCTAACGCTAGTTTAGCATTTAATCTAATAATAACATTTTTCTCTGGTTCTGATGCGTCTGTGTTTAATTCCTTAATACCTAACCTATTTAAATTGTCTATAATGGTAATGATTCTGTCCTTATATGCACTTACTGATTGTTTTCCTTGGTATATGTTGTTTAACTTTGACTGTAATTCTGGGATAGTTTTTGTATTTTTGTATCTTTGTTTTAAGAGTGTTTTTAAGGTATTGAAATTGTCTGGTTTTGCGTAACTACCTATCGCTGTCCTTACACCTGAGGTCAATTTGGCGTGGTAGACATATTGCAAGAAATCTGTTTTTGCTGCGTCAGTCAGAGTCTTTTCGATGAGTTCTGCTGTTATTAGGAAACTTTCTAGTTCTTCATAATTTCCAGCAAAAATTGGGAGTGCCTTAGAAGTTAATTCTAAACTAAATGCTGCCATTTTGGTGTCTAAACTTTTAGTATTTGGTATTAAATATTCTTTGATTTTTCTATAAATGGTATTAAATTCTGATTGTAATGCTACTATTTCTTTTTCGTCTTTTTCTTCCCTTTGTGCTGTCAAAAATTCTTTTCTTATATTGTCTATAGTTTCTAACTTTACTTGTACAGTTTTTTCTGACTATGTCCTTCCTGGACTTTTCTTTAAATTTGCTAGTATGTCTTTTAATTCTGTTAGATGTTCTTCCATTTATACGTCTGTCATTAAAATTTTTGGTTTGTTTAAATATATATGTTTTAAAATTTATATACTAAGTATAAGATCAAAGTAATCAGTTATAAGTATATTATTTTTCTAGAAATCATTTAAAATATATATTTTTATAAAATTGTTATTTTTTTTTTTTTTTTAAAGATTTTTCATACATTTTTCTTAACAAAAATATGAAGAGTAGAAATTAAGAGGATGAAAATAATATTCATATTTAAAATTTTTGTATTTGATTTCTTAATTTATTTATTAAAGCACTTTAAGGGCAATATATATATATATATATATATTTAGCACGATTTAAGTAGTATTTTGTTTTAATTTTCAACATATTTAGTTTATTATTAAAATTTTGGCCTCTTGGAAGTTTTTCTTCCGTCCAATTTGTATTTAATTATTTATTGTTTTATTTCTGAACATGGGCGAAGTCGCCTCCGTTCAACTAGGTGCTCATCAAGGAGCACTCCGATTTAAAAAAAAAAATAATATCTTGTATCCTAGAGATGATGCTTCTAGCTTGGTGTTGGATGATGCTTCCAGCTTGGTTCTGCATCCTTTGGTGATGGATGCTCAAAAAAAGTGGAGAGTTCTTGCTGCTCCTCCTGTTTTTGCTAACAGGGAACCTCCTTCGGCTATACTTTGGCCGTATAGCCCTTCTAACCGTGGAGTGGGTTAGGTGCCTTTTTTTCCAGGTCTTATTCTTTTCAGTGCTCTATCGGGGAGCACTAGAAAAGTGGCAGGATCGCCATGTAATAAATTATGAGGCGAGGTAGGATCGCCATGTATTAGTTTCCACTATATAAGGCGAGTGCTGGTCCGCCTTGTAAATTAAAAGGCGAGTTTGTTAGTCTGTTAAGAACTGTTTTTTTATTTAAATTTTACCCTGCTTATATAGCTAACATGTGAATAAATCTTAACCTAGATTCTGAGTCACTTTCTAAAGTTACTCAAATAACTTAAAATTATTATACTTGAGTTATCAGTACGATTGAGTGTATTGTGCATGACACATATGTTTGATATGTGCAATATGATGCGTTGCACTCGATCGTACTTTACAATAGTGTTAAGGTAGTGGTAGAATGAGTGGATACACTACAATAGTCTTGCCGGAAACTTTAATCTACTTTGTGAACATGTCCATATTTAGGTCCAGGGCAAATGATTGGTATTGGCGCTATAGGGGACGGGTTAATAGAGTTAGTTGGCCAGATTTATGTCGTGCCTTGAGGGAACATTTTGGTGCTCACTTAAGCGATACGGATATAAGAGAGCTTATACGTGATAGGAAACAGGGTCTGAGTGAAAATTTTGACGACTTTTATAGTAATATTCTTTTGTTGTGTGATAAATTGAGATCTCCGCTTTCGGAATCAGACCTTGTTGAAATTCTTCGTAGAAATTTGAGACCTCATCTACGAAAGAAATTTTTTATCTCGAAATTCATAACGTTTCACAACTTAGGCAATTAATTTTAAGACGAGAGGCCTTAAGTCAGGAATTTGAAAAATCTAATAGAAATATTAGAGGAAGAGTGAATGAGTTGGAAGCTGAGGGCAATGAGGAAGTTTTAGAAGATTTAGAAGAAATTTGTGAATTAAATGGTAAAAGTGAAGTTAGGAATAAGGAGTATGTTGCTGGAATTGCAGAAGTACAGGACACCGATATGTAGATTGTGTTGAGGAACGATCCGTGTTTTGCTATGGTTGTGGCGAACCCGGGGTATATCGCCCACAATGCGAACGCTGTCAGGGAAATGCACAGGCGAGCGGAAACAAAACCACCGGTTTGCGCTCGAGAAGAAATTAGATAAGAATATAGTTAAAGTCAACGCTTTAACTCAGACAAAACTAATGGATAACGTATGGGAAGGTGGTATACAGCAAAAGGTTTCGATTTTTGGGAAACCGTATCATTTGAGATTAATAGAGTACAATAGAATAAGAAAGAAAATTTTTAATGAGGAGTTGAGTATAATTAAGAAGCCTAAGATTGAAACTTTGCGTATGAGAATATTTTTTTTGAATAAACGTAAGATTATTAAAAATTGCATAAGTTCAATCGAAGCATTTTGTAGAGATGTCGATCCTAGACCTTTCGTAGAAATAACAATTTTTGGTAAGACGATGGGGGCCCTTTTGGATTCAGGCGCTACTATCTCATGCCTTAGTGGTCGTGCTGCTGCTGATTTTTTGAAACAAAATATTCCGTTTAAAACTTGTAGAAGTTGCTGGTGGTAATAAGTATAGAATTTTGGGGAGTATCTTAACTGATGTTACTTTTCGTAACGTGACGAAAACATTGAATTTTTTTATTATTCCTGATTTAAAACAAGATATTTATCTCGGATGTGACTTTTGGGACTGTTTTGGATTATTAAAGAAGATTTTGGAAAGTTTTTCAATTTTGGATAATGAGAGTAGGCCTAATGCTCATAATTTGAATGAAAACCAGCGTCTACGTTTGAATAGGGCTATTTCTTTATTTCCCGATTTTCGTAAAGAGGGTTTGGGTAGGACAAATGTTTTGGAACACACTATCGCGATTGAGAAAGGTGCTAGACACATAAAACAACGCTATTTTTCAGTGTCACCTGCCATTGAGCAAAGACTTCATGCTGATAATATGCTAAAGTTAGGTGTTATAGAACCGGCACCACCTAATTGTTCCTGGAGTAGTCCCGTAACTCTTGTACAAAAGGAGGGCAAAAATCGTCTATGTTTGGACTCCAGAAGGCTTAATGCTGTAACCGTTCGTGATGCTTACCCTCAGCCGAAAATCAGCGGCATTCTCTCTCGTCTTCCTTGTATCATTTAAATCGAGATTTCAAAGGGTAAAGAAGCAGGCAATTTAAAGTAAATAGTATCGAAACTGTTTGTAAATTGACTGTACCAAATATTGTAGGAATAAAATACGCTATTTATTGTGGTTCATGAGACCGGACTTTTCTTCTGCTTGTCCACTGAAAATTAAATTTTGTATAATATTGGTAAGTTATTCGAAACCACGTTTGGTAAAGTTAAAATTTTTAATAATTATTAAAATTCATAGGAATATTTACTATTGCTGCACGTTAATTGTGATACACCAGGTCCCGTTACGTGTACCTCTAGTGTATACGTGGATCTTGGTTGGAGTTCATATGGTGGAAAACTTGACACCTTATTGTGCGTAACACTTTATTTCCATTAACCACCAAAACAAAAAAATAAAAAAAAAATGTTAATGTTAAGTAGTTTTATTCTAAAGATTTGGCCTCGAAACACAAGGGTAATACTAGGGATTTTTTTTATATTGATTTTGCTAACTTTAATTTATTAAATCTAGAAAAGAAAACGAAATTTAAAATATTCACTTGGTACATTAGTTAATCTTGTTCGGGTTTCTATTTTGGTTTATTTGTTTTTGTTTTTTTTGAATACTAATTATCACGCATTTAGTATATCTCTCGTAATATTATTTAGTATGCAATTAGTTATTAAAGTATTGTTTTGAACGTACAAAAAATGATTTCTGTCTAAGTTTAATTTTTTATTAAAGGGTTCGTGGTAACCAAACCATATTGAATTTGGGTCATCGATAAATAATTTTATGGATTTTATTTGATGATAAGGTTGGGATATGGGCAATATAGGGACAAAATCTACCCCTATTTTCTTCAAGGTTAAACAAAATATATATACAATCTAGACTTTGGTTACTCGCACGTAATTTTGTATGGTAGCAATTGGTGGAAAGATCCCCGCCCCATCCGACGAGCCCTAGCCGGTTTAAAACGTGCGTCACCAATTCTATCAAAAATCTAAGTAAATCGTCAAACAGTGTAGACGTGTTTTAAATTAGCTCTTGTTATCCAGTGTTTTTTTACAAAAATGATCGTAAATTAAAACTTTAAAACCACTAAAGCTTAATTAAAGCCGTAATTTTTTCGGTTTCGATGTGTTTAGAAGTGAACAAAATTATCAACAAATATTTAAATTAAATGCTAAATATAATAAATAAAAATGCATATATCATAAAAGATCAACAAGCCAAACAAAACAAAAAAAAAACAAAAAAACAAAACAAAAAGAACTAACTCAATGAGTGTAAATGTCAACTCTCTGGACATTGGTGATTTGTGGTATTTTTTGGGACAATATTTTTTACTTTTGCCAATACCTAAGCTTAATCAGTGGATCATAAACTCTTTTCTGATCGTAAGCTTTTTGTTAAGCTTTTTCATATCCTAGACCACAACCTTTATTGCTACATTAGCGGGGAAAACAACCAAGTGGATCCTGTTGCCTACTTCAGAGATAATAACTTTAATATATCCATATATAACAACCTGGAAATATAGCAGTTACAATATTCAATTTTGAATTTAAAAATTAACCCTTTACTGCATGAAACTCGGTATTTAAAAATAGTGTTAATGCATGTAAATCAAGCACGTCAAATAATCTACTAAATATTTTATTAAACTCCCATCTAATATAATGTATGAAGCAAGGCTTCGATATAACAAAACTAAAAAAAAAAACAAAATGAATAACTCAAACAACTTGAACAAACAAACAAAACAAAATAAACAAAGTGATCAGAATCCGAATTCGTCAACAATTAATCAGTTTTCCACTCTCACACTAAAACGCGTTAGAGAAGTAATGCAGAATTCGTTAATTGAAAATGCACCCAAAACTCCTCGTTTGAGTAGTGTTGATTTTCCTTTACGATTTGTGTAAACAATGGATAAACGTTTTGAAAAATTAAACGAAAAAATAACCGAAGAACTTACTAAACAATTACAGTCAATGTTTCAAGATTATAAAACCAATATATTGAATGAAATAGATAAACGTTTTAATATAACTAAGTGTGAAATAAACGAAATATCGGAAAGAATAAAGAAATTAGAGACAGCTGCAGTTGAAAACAATAAAACACCTATTAGTGAAATAGTGGAACTACAAAATGAAAATAGACAATTAAAAAAATCTATACTACATTTAAAATCGTTTGTTCAGAAACAAGAAAACTGAATTGTTGCTGGCGACATCAGAAGAAATGGTGTCCCTGGTATAGAAAATGAAAAAAATGATGACTTATACAATATTTATTATAAACTCTGTGAAGCTATAAAAATAATACCTCCTAAAATTAAATCACTTTACCGTGTTAAACACACTAAACACAATAAAAACATGATAGACGGTCCCATCATTGTTAAATTTGAAAATCCATTTGAAAGAAACAATGTGCTAAGATCGGTAGCTGCTTTCACTAAATCAGATAAATCTAAACTGCGCTTAAATCAAATAGGCTTCGACAATCAGGGAAGTGAATCAGTTTCTTTTTTTTGTTCATGAAAATCTAACACCTGAAAACCATCGAATATTTTTACAAGCTGTTGGATTAAAAAGAGACAATAAAATACTATCCGCTTACACCTATAGAGGCTTGGTCTACATAAGACGGTTTGGAAGTGGAAATCCGATTCATATTAGCGATCCAAATGAACTCCAGATTTTTCGTTTTCAAAATAATAATGATATGGCGCATGAAATTAATCCACATGCTGGTTTTTCTGAATAACCTTCTAATTGTCTTAAATTATAAATGTATTTGTTACCAAAAATTTATTATAAACAATCTAGTATTTTACCACTTATGTATTGTTTTATCTATCATTAAAATCTACTTTATTGCTTGCATTACTAATAGGATCATTATTTTTTATTATGTTTTTACAAAACCATAATAATTTGAGGGATGGTTAAAGGGCGAATCTTTTTAACATGATAAGAGTACTCGCTAAGAGAAAGACTGGCCTCAAAATCTGTCATCTTAACGCTCAAAGCCTCAATAACAAAATGGACACGTTTAAATATGTCTTTGAAAATTCAGATGTGGACATAATCTGCATTTCAGAAACCTGGTGTGACCCTGATGTACATGATGGTTTTTATAACTTAAATGGTTACCGACTTTTCCGTTTTGACAGAAGCACAAATGCTGGTGGTGTTGCCACTTATGTTAAATCATCTTTACCTTGTAGAATAAAATGTAAGTCCAAAAACGATGACAAGGTTGAGCACTTATTTCTGGAGATTTTTAATAATAACCGTAAACTATTATTGGGAACAGTATATAGACCATACAAGGACATTGACCTCAATCCGCTGCTAACTAAACTGTCCACTCTTTCGTTAGGCTACACTGATGTTGTTATAACAGGCGACTTTAACTCAAATATTTTGGTTGATAAAAGTTTGATGGATAATATGATTGCTTTAGGATTGAATATTGTTAATTCTACAACACCTACACATTTTACGAGAACAGCAAGTACTCTTTTGGATCTTTGTTTTATAAATAACCCTTCACTATTGATGTTATACGATCAGCTCTCTGCATGCTTATTTTCAAAGCATGACTTAATTTTTCTTATCTATGACTACAATACTGAACATCAGAATCAGACAATAACCTACAGAGATTTTAAAAATATTGATAATTTGGCACTGGAGACAGAGCTCTCAGCAATCCCCTGGAGCCGTATTTTTTACATGCCTACTGCTGATGATCAAATTACTTTCCTGCAAAATAATATAAATTATCTTTACAACAAATACGTCCCAATTAAAGTAAAAAAAATACGTAACAGTGAACATACATGGTTTTCTGGAGAAATAAAATCACTCATTGAAGAGAGAAACCAAGCATATGCCAGGTGAAAAGATATAAAACAACAGATCTACATGAAATATTCAAAACTTTCAGGAGAACCGTTAATTCAAAAATCAGAGCTGCAAAATCAATATATTATGAGCAAAATTTTAAATCTGCCTTAAACATTAAAAAGAAATGGAAGGAAATTCGATCAATGGGAGTTTTAAATGACAATAAAAAACCCGATAACACAATAAATGTTGATGAATTAAATTTGAAATTTGCTAACATACCACAACCTGATGCAGATATTGACATGTACAATAATCTCCTTTTAGTGGAACACACTGACAACAACAACAATATAGCTACTGTTAATTCTCCAACTTATAACAACTTGAGAAGCTCTGCCCCTGGTACCTTAAATAATCATCAATTATCACCATGTTTTAATTTCATACATTTCACCCAGGAAGATGTTGTCGAATCATTACTTAGCATAAAATCACAAGCAGTGGGCCATGATGGTATTCATTCAAATTTTATTAAGCATATTCTACCCTATATACTACCTCAAATTACACACACTTTCAATACGATTGTAACTACCTCCAAATACCCTTCAACATGGAAACATCCCAAGATTGTTCCGATACCAAAATCTGAATGATTACCATCCGATTGCGATCTTGCCGTACTAGATGAGTAAATATCTTTACGATAACTATCCTAACTGATAGACAGTCGGGCTTTCGACCAAAACACAGCTGTATATCTGCCCTGGTTGATGTAACCGAAGAACTGAGAAAAGCAGTTGATGACAACATGATTTCGTTTCTAGTTTCACTAGATCATTCAAAAGCGTTCGATACCGTGGAACACTCGATTTTGTGTCTCAAGCTCAGATATATGTGCAATTTCTCAACAACAGCCGTAAATTTAATATACTCCTACTTAGCTGATAGATCTCAGGCCAAACACCTGTTTTATTACGAGAGGAGTTCCGCAGGGATCTATACTTGGTCCGCTTTTATACTCAATATACTCGAATGATTTGCCATCTAAACTCAATTTCTGTGGTATTCAAATGTATGCAGATGACGTGCAACTTTATATAAGTTGCAAACCGTCCAATATTATAGACTGCATTAGTAAGCTACACCAAGATCTTGAAAACATTAGCAGATGGGCGTCTGCTAATGGCTTGTGCTTAAATGCCAATAAATCAAAGGCTATGGTAATTGGTAAAAATACTTTATCCCTTCTTCTTTGCCACCAATTCAAATCAACAATTCAACTCTTGAATTAGTTAACACCGCTAAAAATCTTGTTGTTATCTTTAACACCAAACTTGATTGGTCTGACCACATAAAAATTATATGTGGTAGAACTTTTGCAATGCTAAGAAATCTATGGAGAACACAATATTACACCCCTATGGAGGTTAGAATGCTACTGGCAAAAACATACTTGCTGCCAACGCTCCTCTACGGTTGCGAACTTATAAATGGATGTGACACAATCAGCATGCACAGACTCAAAGTAACATTTAATAACATTGTAAGATACGTATTTGCAGTTAAACGCTTTGACAGAATTTCAGAGTTCTCTAGAAAAATTTATAATATATCCTTCGAAAGCCTTTTAAAATGTCGTACCTTGGTCTTTCTACATAAAATTATATATACTAAACAACCATAATACCTATTTCAGAGATAAGGATTTTCAATATCGGCTAGAGGCAAAAAGATAAACATTATTCGCTATCGTGGACTCATATCAACAAGGCATTTTTATATTAACGCTATTCGTCTTTGGGCCAAATTACCTCCCAATATCCAAACAATTAGTAATGCAATGCAATTTAGAACTGCCATTTACAAACGTTTCGATTAAAATTTTGTTATTTAAATTATTATTAAATCATTAATAATTCATGTTAAATTTGCAAATTTGCTTTTTTTGCCATCAATTGCTATGTTACATATCTAATTCTTATGTCTTATTATTTTTTTTCTTTTTAATTATTATATAATATTAATTAATAATTAATTATTATATAATATTAAATATAATTTTATTATTTACATTTATATGTTATCTAACTCACTTTTATTTTTACTTTTTAACAAAATTTTATAATAACATTAATTATCTCAGTGCTGTAATATAAGATTTATTCTTGTTGTACTGGGTTGTCACAAATTTTTAATAAATAAATAAATAAAAAAAAAAAAAAAAAAACGATTACATTCTTTTAACACCTTACCATTACATCCTTTACAGAACATTTTTGCAAAAGCATTCATGGGTCTAGGATGATTTTATGAGGTTTTATAAAGTGAAAAATGTGTGAAATGAAAACGATTTCGGGACATTGTTTTTCCAAGAATGGTAAAGTGAAATAGGTGGTCTTTTGACCAATAATCTGAAAGAGACCCAACTCTCACCAAATTCAAACATAAAAGAAGTCCCAGAAACTTTTTAATTTCAAGGTTTGTTGTCGGTACCCATTGCTTTTTCTCGAAGATCTAGTTACGGCGGTTTTGTCCAAAATCTGTTGTGCGTATTGGTTGGTTTCTTTGACAATTAAATTAATGATATCATTGTCTACACTCAAAAAAAAAGTTTGTAAAGTCAGCAAAAAATTTTGCTGAGTCAGCAAAATTTTAGTCAGGAGGATGATTGCAAAAAAGTTGCTAATGTCAGCAAAATCTTTTGCTGAAAATCAGCGAGCTGATTTTTAGCAACAAAATTTGTAGATTCAGCAAAAGTTTTGCTAACACTTAGTAGATTAGAAATAAAAAAGCGTTGGTAAAAATTAATAAATTTTTTGCTGAATTTTAGTAGACTGAAATAAACGCAAAAAATTTGTAGAAAAATTGTAATTTAGTTAATTTATTTGCTGAAAATCATAAAACATATTTTAGTGATTCTTTTAAAAATAATTAACTATAATAACGAAATATAAAAATTTTCATTTTCCACATTGACGACATGAATTTATTTAATATCTGAAAATATATACAAATAAATATATATAACATAACAAAAATTGTCTTTCAATTACTTACATCAATGGTTGTCTAAATGATGCTATCGTTTAAATGATGCTATCGCAACTGCCGAAGATAATTATAGAAACGAAATGAAAAAATAAACAAAAACAAACGAAACGAAAAAAACAACCCTTTTTGCAATAAGAAAAAGGAACCATAAAAAAATCTACCTAAGATGTGTTTCTTTGTCTTTCAATTTACTCTGTCTGTGTGTCTTTGTCTTTCAATTTACTCTGTCTACATTTCATTTTCCTCTTCTCTACTACATCTTGACATGCCGCGACATCTACTTCATTCTGCGTATATCTTTCAATCTGGTTGTCGGCCACACTATTAATGTGCTTATCAGCACAATTTTTTTTTAGCAAAATTAATTAGTAAAACATTAGTATATTAGTAAAGCATTAGTATAAAACAGTTAAGTGCTGAATAAGTATAACAAAAATTTTAGCTGAAAACACGATTTTAGCAAAAAATTTTGCTAAAAAATAGTATACCTGATTTACAAGACGTTTTACTAACTTTTCTACTAACTTATTTTTTTGAGTGTAGAAATAGCAAATATGTATCCAAACAGGAAATGTCTGATGAAGTATTTTGCTGGATACCAGATTTACCAGTAAATGTAAAGGTCTTTTGACGTGATGAAAATTCAGTCCAATTGACTTCGGTATTCAACATTTCCGCGCCTGCTGTTAAACTGTCTTCTTCAGCTTCGTCTTCCGTATTGATACCATCTTCAAACAACATATCATCGATTCCCATAGGATCTATGTCATGCTCAGAGTCAGAATCCGAAACCTCCGGTATCCAATCAAAATCATCATTATTAGAAAAATCTTCATCACTCATAGTCAAGACTTCCAATATTTCCTTTTCTCTTAACGATCGTTTCGACATTTTAGGTATCTGCTTTTTATTTTATTATATTTTTATTTTAACTAAACAGAAAAAAAAAGAAATCAAACAAAAATAAAAAACAAGAAAAAAGCGTCGTACGTTTTTGTATGACACCGACTTTTACTAATACACACCACGTCGTACAGAAATGTACGACACAAAAAAGACTATATAAAATAAAAAGTAAGGGGTAGAATGGACTAGGAATATCTCAGAAATCGTTTTTTATCACTAATACACTCATTTCACAAAAAAAAAATGTTTGGCCTCCTGGGAAGGTTTTCGTCAAAACCGCTTGGCACTCAAGGTGTTAAACGTTAAAAAAATTGAGCTGGCAACATTAAAAAAAACTCAAAAGCAACATAAAGATAAGAAATATTACTCAAAAGACAAAAAGAATCGAAAGAGCGAAAGACCTTAAAGAGCTAATGATTGTGATCCAGCTCACTAGTTCAAAGAAAAGACTAGTTCAATTGAACTAGTTCGTTCACGAACTACACAACTGTCGGCGACCCCTGGTTCCCGAGTTATAGACCTCCAAAGTTTGGATTTTGAATTCGTTGCATCTTCGAGATTTTTTATCGAATCGAAACAATATATATATCATTAAAAAGCTAATTGATTCACCTTTCATTTAACATTATTAATGTTTGTTAACTAGTAGTATTTTTTATTAAATTTCAATTACAATTATAATTTTTGTATTTTACAAAATTACATATGAAAGCTCTGATTTATATTAATACAAGCCGGCTAAAGCCGGGCTTGCCCGGAGTGCACCTACACGCAGAGAAAAGGTATGATTGAAGATGATTATGGACACAAAATTATCATATTTTGATTGTAATTACCATATACATGACTCTAGATGCTCATATTACGATTACGGAAGTCGATTTTATCGTCATTTAGGATCATAATCTGATTGCTACGAATTGTGGTCATAACATGATGCTCTTAAACTATTATAAAACGATGCTCTTTTTTCTGCGTGTAGTTCTGCCTAAAAATTTTTATTCATTGTAAGTTTTGTAAATATTTAAGGAGTTTTTTTATATAATGACTAACATGTGGAATATTATACAGAATTCACGTGATGAGATCCTTGCCTGTAAACTCTAGCTGAAGGAGTTTGAAGTTTCATAACAATGTAGTTTGTGTCTGGATTTTATTTACCTATAATTAATAATTTTAATTCGTTTATATTTATGGTTAGTAACCTTTGATAATTAATGAAATTGTGATAAATCCACATTCTATCGATGTCCAATAAAGATGTGTTGATCGACTTGAGTCATTGTACATGCCTTCTTATAATGAGATAGTATCCCATTTGAAAAATACCCCATGATACGTACACACTATGGTCCGAACCATAGCGGCTTAAGATGTATTTTTATTACTAATTAAAAAATTTCTAAACATTTTTTTACGAACGGCTACCCACCCTAACCGACCGAGAGGGCTCATCCCTATGACGTAGTGATACGTACACACTATGGTCCAACCCATAGCGGATTAAGATGTATTTTTAGTACTAATATGGAGTATGCCCGCTGCATTGTTAGCGTGGGGATGACCTTGTTTTGCCTTCAAGTTTAAATTGTAATTGATTTTGGATAAGAATTTAATCTTTTAAGGAAAATAAAACACAATATATTAGTGTTGGTATCCAAACATTTAGGTAGGTATGGAATGGCATTATCCCCATTTCAAATTTGGGGACTACGAATGAAAATATTTATGTCTTAACCCTCAAATCAAAATGGGAGCTATGTCTTACATAGTTATAAGATCGTTTTTCAAACGAATATTGTGTGAACATTACAGTATTTCTGCGTAGACGGATTGCGGCAATGTTTATTATTTTTCTATTCTGTGGTATGTCCAAAGCCGGCTTCGCTGAGTAAAACATTTAAGGAAGGCTGTAAAATGAAAAATTAATACTTTATTCCGTTGTCCAATAAAAATTACATTTTAAACTTTAAGGCAAAGCAAGGTATTATCTATGATAACAACCTAGTGCGCTTGCCCGTTACCATAACTTATGTGCTCATTGGTATATGGTCTTACTGAAAATATATAATTTCTAAAATATGCAATAAAAACATAGTAAAAATGTTAATCAAAAGGGAATTACTACCGCCTATTTACGCTGCCTAAACTGCTGGAGCTTGGAATTTGAAATTTGTCATTGAGGTTCCTTCTCCATCATATACATCTAATCACGATTTTAGGAAATTGTTAGTATGTGGCACAAAAGATAAAAAGTATTCCTCTTATCGTCCTGCTTAAACCCCTTCGGCTAAAAGTCTGAAATTTCAAGTATATTAGCCAATAATCTATGGGCTAAAGCCCAAAATAAAACTTGATAAAAATGTGGCACAAAAGCAAATGTTCGCTTAATCACTCAGCCCAAACCGCTTGATTTTGAAACTCGGCATGTATGTTCCTCCTCTGGCGTAGACATCCACAAATATGGGATTATTGGAAATGTTTACGTAATGGAGCAAACATTAAAAGGGTTTATTCCTGATTTACTGCCCAAACCGTTTTGTCTAGAAATCTAATTTTTATAATATGTATTCCCTGAGGTATAGGCTAATTTACCGGAGAGAATTTCCAATAATGGCGTGGTAAAAATTGTAAAAAATATTGAACTTGAAATTTGGATTAAATTAGACATCCACTAAGGAGGGGGTTTTGTAAACTTTTTAGGGGACGGACAAAAAGGAAGAAGTCTCCTTCTGTTCCAAAAATTGTTTGGAACTCTCCAAAAACACTTGGTTTAAATAAGAAAAATTGGGATTAATCACAAAGCTTAGACCGCTGGAGTAAGGAACTTGAAATTTGGCTTGAAGATTCCTCGTCTGGCACATACATTATCAAAGAAGAAATTTATATGGTGAAATTCCTTAAGGTGAGGGACAAAATCTCCCTTTTAATATTCTGCCAACTAACATTTGGCTACAAATCTGACCTTTAAAATATGTGTTTCTTTGAACTTTTAATTAAAATGGGGTTAAAAAAGAAAAAGTGTCCGTTAATAGCCCGGCTCAAATCGTTGGTGCTAGGAACTTAAGATTTGACATGTACTTCCTTAAGTGTAGACATCAACCAAGAGAGGAGCAAAAACTCACTATCTCATAACCAAAACCATTAGGTAATTATATCGTAGTTCACTTAAGATATATTTTTTGCTTTTCTGATCAAAACTTGTCATAAATAGAGATTTAAAGAGAAAAAGTGGCCTCTTAATGACATGTAAAATTGCTTTATGCTTAAAATTTAATACATCGTCTCGAAATGGTTAAACAAAATTATTAAAACAGGAAATCATTTTCTTTTTAATGTATTCCGACATTAAAAAGTATTGCTAAGGATAGTCGAGTAATAATAAAAATTTAATTATAAAATATTTTGGATATTTAGAAGTTAACTGTATAAAAAGGGGTAAAAGTTGGTACTAATTCATAACTTTTAAATACATTTTCCTATTCTCTTGAAATTTTTAGATTATATACTCTTTTTGACAAATGAACACAAAAGCACAAAATTGGTTAAAAAAAAATATTTGGTCCTGGACGATTTTTATAAGAAGTTAATCTTTTTTGGATCTACATTTTTAGGCAGGAATGACATGACATTATCCCAATTTCCGATTTGGGAATTATGGATTAAAATGTATCTATCATAACCCCCAAACCAACATGGGAACTATGCCTAACATTGTTATGCGAATAATCCCCAGTAAAAATAGACATATTCTTCATAGACAAATTTTTTAAAAGAACATTGTGTGAATATTAAAGTTTTTCTGCGTAGCCGGCCTGCGGCCGGACTTAGGGGTTTTTTACTCTGTGGTATGTCCGAAGCAGGCTTCGCTGAGTAAAAAATTTCTGCAAATCTGTAAAATAAAATAGGCATTACTTTATTGTATTGTCCAATAAAAATTACATTTTGAACTTTAACCCAAAAAAACGTCTTATCTAAGCCAACAACCTTATGGGCATTGTCCGCAAATATAAAATATGTGTTCCTTGATGTACAGACTAATTAACTACTTTTTGAAATAAAAACATAGTTAAAATGGGGTTCAAATGTAAATAAGTGCCGCCTAATCTCCCAGGTTTAACCGCATGGGCTTAGAACTTCAAATTTGGTATGAAGGTTCTGTCTCCGGCGTAGACACAATTCTCGGAAACATGATTTTTGGAAATAATTAAAAGGTTGCACAAAAAAAAAAATAAAAAGTGTTTTGCTTAACATTCTGCTTAAACCTCTTCGCTAGAAATCTGAAATCGTAGACTATTTTTGGAAATTGTTACGATAAAAAATATCCATCTTATCTTTCTGCTTAAACCTCTTCTGCTAGAAATCTGTAATTTCAAATATCATCATATCATTTTCTGCGTAGCCGGCCTGCGGCCGGACTTAGGGGTTTTTTACTCTGTGGTATGTCCGAAGCAGGCTCCGCTGAGTAAACAATTTTTGCAACTCTGTAAAATAAAATAGGTAATACTTTATTGTATTGTCCAATAAAAATTACATTTTGAACTTTAACGCAAAAAAAACGTCTTATCTACGCTAACAACCTTGTGGGCATTGTCCGCTAGTATAAAATATGTGTTCCTTAATGTAAAGACTAATTAACTACTTTTTGAAATAAAAACATAGTTAAAGTGTGGTTCAAATGTAATTAAGTGCCGCCTAATCTCCCAGCTTTAACCGCATGGGCTTGGAACTTCAAAATTGGTATGAAGGTTCCGTCTCCGGCGTAGACACAATTCTTGGAAACATGATTTTTGGAAATAAATAAAAGGTTGCACAAAAAAAAAAAAATAAAAAGTGTTTTGCTTAACGTTTTGCTTAAACCTCTTCGCTAGAAATTTGAAATTTCAAATAGAGTAATAGCTAATGCGCTTAAAATATACTTTTTGGAATTCCCAATAAAAACTCAATGAAAATGTGGTACAAAGAAAAAAATGTCCCCTTAATCACCATGACCAAGCCGCTGCAGCTAGGAACTTGAAATTTGGCATGTAGGTTCATCCCCTCGCACACACATCCACTAAGATGGGATTTTTGGAAATGTGTACGGGGAAAAGTCTCCTTTTTTCCAAAACACTTTAGGTAATTCACTAAAGAAAAACTTTTTGGAATTTATCATAAAGCCATAGTAATATAGGGCTCAAAAGGAATAAATGGCCATTAATCACAAAGTTCAAACCACTGGAGCTAGGAACTTGGAAAAGACCTAACCACGTGGTTGATTACTAAGAAGACAAGAATGGAGCCAAATTGATTATTAATAGGTTTTTTGTTAAAGTTCTGCCTATTATATAGGCTCTAGCTTTTCTAAAACTTCGGGTTCTGATGAGATCTTTAGCCAGATCGAAATACTAGTATCAACCTAGCTAATATGTTTGATTTGCTATATTTTTGTAAATATATGGAAGTTGAAAGCTCGTTATAAATTGAAAATAACATAAAAATAATCTCGATGTATATAAAAACAAAAAACTAATATAACTGTAAACAATTTTAATGTTTAATTATTAAATGATGAATTCTTAATATATTCCGATATTAAAAACTACCGTTAGCGGCGTCTAGGATTTTTAAGATATAGGAGATTTTGAATATTCACGAAATTTTGGAACCTGTATACAAAATTTGGTCGAAGACGATTTTTATCTCCCGATCCTAAATTTATTTTTTAAATTTTTCATTTCTCAATTTTAAGAGGACATCCTCATTATGAGCCTTCTAGATTTCGTTTTTTTTTTGCATAAATCGATAGTAGAAACTTTTCCTCAAAAACTGTTATACTAAAATTTCAGAACGAAATTCCATGTATTTTCAAAACAATAAACATAAAAAATCTATTAAATGGGTTTTAAATCGAGTTGACTATTTTTGAACCAATTTTTTATTTAAAAACTGACTTAAGCATAGAGTTAATTTACCCTTATTTAACAAAATAGTAAAAATTCCCAGTGGTTTAACCATTTGCGTGTGTTATTTTTCAAAACTATTTTCTAGAATTTATTTGTTAAAATTTATTGTTAAAATATGATATTACCTGGTAAATAACGCCATCAGCTTATCTGAAGTTTTTAAGACGGCGCTATTTTCTCCTTTTCTGATTTTAAAATTTGAACCATAGCTTGAAAACTGAGAAAGTTAAAGCAAAATGGACGAAAATTTGTATTACTCCTAGCTTCACCACACGCCAGTGCTAATGACATCCCTATCCGAAATTGGACCTTGGTGGGGACCATTACCTCGTAATTTTTTCCAAAAATATTCTATTTTATAAAACGGACAACATTTTCGTTTCTTCGGAGTATCCACAAATGTTCTAAATAAATATGAACCAGGTCTGGGAAAGCTTCCGCGACCCTTAACCTCCTACAAAGAGCCCAAAACTAAAACGTAATGCCGCAAGTGAAAGACCAAATTTTATTATTATATTTTCCATCAATGTAGCATTGTTTTTAGCTTGAATAAAATTTGTGTGTAAATTAGAAGTAGAAATAAGACTGTAGATGTACTTATTTTGTACTTTAATTAAGAATTGTAATAATTAACAAAAATACTTTTTCTGAGCCAAAAAAAAAACAGGAATACATTTTGTAATTTTTTCTGTTGTTTTTATTTTTTTTTTTTAATTTAGATTAAAATTGCATTACGAAAAATAAGGTTTGAGAGCAATGCTAATGAAAATTAAAAAATACATACAATGTGAATGAAGTTTTAGTCCAAAAGACTATTATTTTGGAACTACTTGAAATATTGAAATTTAAATATAATATTTTTGTGAAAAAATGGTATTAATTTATGCAAAAACTTTTTCGATGTCTTAAAGGCAAACATTTAATTATTTTAGGAGTTTTTTACATTCTGTCCTCTTCATCTCCGAATTCCTAATTAGCCCTTTTCAGTGCGCATGTTTCTATAACTACCCTGCAGGGAGTGTGAGTACTAAAACTGTAGTGTTGTACTAGTGACATTGTCACCAGTACTACTGACCAGCTATGCCCCAGCCAATGTAATCTACTATTGACATCTAACACAGGCTTGTCATTGAAAATCCACCAGTAGACCTTATCACTACTGACGTGGTAGTTCTTTTAGGACCAGATGGAGACATTTGAACCACAGATTCACTAGTGCATTTTAGTAACTCTGGTCTACATATTTGGCGCTTCTCAGGCGATCCTGGAGCTAGATTTTTACAGAGGTTAAGGCGATACACTTAAACACATATATTTTTTGTCTGAAGGAATTTTTTTATTAAGAAAAGCTTAAATTACATAGTTTTTAAATAGAACCTTATACAACTAAAAATTATTTAAATCAGTCTGTTTTTAATATTATTTAAACTTATAAACTTATTTTCACTGCGAGCACGTGTTTAATCAACAAAAGAATATGACGCAATAATATGCAAGAAGAGAAAAACTGTTGCTCAGTTAAAAAATATGTACCTATTGAAAGAGCAAAATAATAAAAAAACACAAACTGTCGACGACTTCGTTGACAGTGTCACCAGAAATATACTAGATCTGTTGTCTGTAGCTAGTTTCTACTCGTGCGTGGAAGGAAAGTTGTCGACTTTTTCACTAGTGCAGTTGTCGCTAGAGAAAAGAGTGTTGACAAAGGGACACTTGACCCCAGGCTGACTGCAGGGTACATATAAAATTTAATGTTTCGACGATCCAGCAATCGAGTTTTACCGTTCTTATAAAATTTTTCAAAAACCAAATTTTTACTGATCTGCCTATTTTGTAAACAACTTAAGTTTTAAGTTTCAGATTTAGCTTAACATTTTGATTAAGATGAGCACTTCTTAAACATTTTAAATCCCTGTAATACCACGTTTTCAGCGGAAAACTCAATAAGTGCATTTTCAGTGTATTAGCCCACATCACAGAAAACCTATATTTCTACTTTTTAGCCAATGGTCTTAAAATTGGACTCTTTACTCGTTTCTACGTCTTCCTGTAATATATTAAAGATCCCCTTTTAGTGGAGGTCTTCATTTGGGCCATGTTTAATTAGTAAGTACTTTTTTGTTTGAAAAACTTTTTGGAAATAACCCATCGTGCCATGATCATGAAAATTAACATAACATAAAAATTGTTATATGTATTCTTCAAATTTTAAAAAACTTACAGTTTTTTAGATTTTTTGAAAATTTGTTATTAAAAAAAATAAAATTACTTTTCAGAATAGTATGTCGTTTTTTTGAAAAAAGCATTATTTTTTTGTTGGAAAAATCTGGTTTTTTATGGAAAATTTGGTATTTGGAAGTCCTTTTTTTAAATAATACTTTTTTTTTTTGAAAAAGGTACACTTAACTTTTTTTGAAAAGTGTGTTTTTTTGTTTTTGTCAAAAGTACTTTTTTTTTTGGTAAAAGCATTTTTTTTTTTTTTGAAAAAGTCTTTTTTCTGGTGAAAGCACTTTTTTTTGGGGAAAAGTCCTTTTTTTTGGTAGAAGCACTTGTTTTTAAAAAAGTATTTTTTGGTATAAAGAGTACTTATTTTTGAAAAAGTATTTTTTTTTTTGGGAAACGATATTGTTTTGGAATAATATATTTATTTTCGGAATACTTTTTGGCCATCTCCGTTGGAATATCAAAAAATTCCGTCTTGTTCGAATTCTCCTTTCCAGGAGGAAACTGTGTACCAATTTTTCGGTTATTTGGCCCAGTTTCCCACTTTTTGGTCATCTCCGATGTAATATAAAAAAATCCCGTCTTTGTGGAGGTCACCTTCCCAGGAGGAACCTATATGCCAAATTTAAAGTTTCTAGAAGCAGATACTAGAATGGGTGATGTTGAGTCACTCAGTATCTCACACTACTCTTTTATATAAATATATAGACAGATGAAAACTACTGTTACTTAAAAAAAAAAAAAAGTTCCATATTGTGAAAAAAACATGTTTTAAACCCGTTATTCTTTTGAAAAGTACTACTACTTATAAAATACCGTTACTTTTTGAAATAAAACTACTTAAAAAAAACGTTCCTTTTTTGAAAAAAAACTTTTTTTTTGGTTTAAAAACCCGTTCTTTTTTTAAAAAGTACAGTTACTTAAAAAAAACCCCATTATATTTTTTTAAAAACCGCTATTTTTTTAAACAACAGTTATGACCTGTTCCACGATCTCGAACGAAAACCTAAGCGAACGCAAGCTAGTCACTCGAATTCGAATCAATTTGGGTTTCTCTATTTCGAAAGCTATCGTTCGCCTATACTTACGTGTGTCAATTTTTGTGTTTTACGTATTTACAAATCATAGTGGTGCCAGACCGGATATTTTAAACTTCTATTACAATTTCCTTTACAAATACCAAAAATACTACTAAATTGTTTGAAGATAAATACAACATTACTTAACAGTGATCAGCTGTATATGACAAATAAATAAATAAAACAAAAGAAAATTTAATAAATCAAAAGAAGAAAATCAAAAAAGTACACCAGCGTTTTCAGCTGTTCCATTGTGGATTTCATTAAGCTGAAATTTAAAGTTCTTAAAAACTCCAAATATTCGTGTTATTTTATTCTTACCTTTTGTTATCCATTCTTTTTTTTTTAAATATTTATAATTTTTTATTATATCATTCATTCCAGCAAAGAACATTGAAAAATGAGAATTTTTTTTTTAGGTTCTCCGATTTTTTTATATTTTGTACATGAATACTCTATAGTCCCACTTACACATAGCCTTTTTCAGATCTCGAAATTTGTAAAAACTCGCGATTTTATGCGCGTTTTTAATTTTCATAAATTTGATAAAAATGCTAAAAGTGCTTCATAAAAATATTTCAATTTTATAGAATAAAAAAATTATTTTTTCTTTAAAAATCCTTAAAAACAAAAGACATGTTTGTTCCATAAAAATCAGTATTTGTATACTTAGCTAATATTCCATATTTTAGTAAACTGTATTTTTTTTTTGAAAAATGCATTATAAAACTGCATTTGCATTAAGTATGCATTTTTTTTAGCAATCATTTTGTTTAAAAAATCCAGTTATAAAGTAGACAAGTGCATCTTCCAAATATCGTTCAAATTAATAACATGCGATATACAATTAAAAAGTTATGGTACTTCAAAGTGAAGTGCTTTTTGCATTTTTTTGATATTTATGACAACTAAAAACGTAAAATCACGAGTTTTTACAAATTTGGAGATCTGAAAAAGGAAATGTACAAATGGGACCATAGAGTATTCATGTACAAAAAATAAACAAAATCAGAGGACCCGTGTTCAGATTTTTTGCGTTTTCTAATGGAATGAATGATATATTTTTTTGAAAATATTTTGTTACTCGAAATCAAAAAGGCAAGTGACTGGTTTTGACATTTACGTTCGCACTGTTGACAACTCGTTCGAAATAGAGAAACCAAATTTTGTATGAAAACTGTTACGTTTTCATTCGACTTGTACTTCAAGTCATCGTTCGCATAGAAATGTAGTTAGAGAAACCCAAATCAGTTTTCTTTCGCTTAGAAAGCGAAAGAAAGCATTCTTTCGAAATCGAGAAACAGGCCATTAGTTTTTAAACCCGTTATTTTTTTGAAAATGTTGTTACTTAAAAAACAAAAACCGTTAGATTTTGATTAAACCGTCACTTTAAAAAACCCTTACTTTTATTTGTTAAAAAAGTAACGGTTACTTTTTTAAAAATGCCGTAACTTATTTTGCAAAAACGGAAGACTTTTTCCACTTTTTCGCACTCTCCGTTGGAATATTGGAAAATCCTTTGTAAATTTCAAGTTCCCAGGTCCATGCTGGGCGATGTTGAGTCAGTCACTCACACCACTTCTTTATATATATAGATTATTTATATACATTAATATGAAAAAAAATATACACGAAATATTTTTACCTCTTAGACTACAATAAGATTTTAACACGATAAGTGTAAAAAACCACTAAAATAAAGTTTTAACGGGAAAAAGTGTAGAAAATTAGAACGTAATTATAACAAAATTATATTTGTATTAAATTTTGTAGAATTCTGGTTAAACGAATTATAGGACGTTAAGGTTGTTCGTTAAATCGAGATATTCGTTAAACAACAAAACGAATAAAAACAAAACTATGGAATTATTATTGACATTTTTTTAAATTTATATATTTTTTACTTTCGTTCGACTTGTTCGTTAAAGCGTTACTTTAGTGTGAAAAGTTTAACATTCGTTGAACCGGGAATTTTTTTTATTGAGTGTTGTTTTTCATTTTTTTTTAAGTTTTAAATACAACAAAAAAAATGGAAAAAAGATCTTCAAAAATTATAAATTTTTTTTGGAAAAAGTAATTTTTTCAAACTGTAATTTAATATTTGAAAAAATGTATTTTTTCGGTATTTTTTTGAAGATGGTACTTGTTTAGAAAAAGTAAATTTATTTTGGTACTTTTTTTTGGAAAAGCTAAAAAATTTTTGCTAATTTTTTTTCTTAAAAAATGGAAGTTTTTTTTTGGAAAATGTAATTTTTTTTGGAAAAAGTACTGTTTTGAAATTGGTACTTTTTTAGAAAAATTAAATTTTTTTGGTTCTTTTTAGGAGGACACTTTTTTTTTGTGGAAGATACTTTAGGTGGCAAATGGAAATTTTTTAAGAAAAAGTATTCTTTGCGGAAAAATTACTGTTTTTAGTATTTTTTATGGAAAAAGTACTTTTTGAAATTGGCATTTTTTTAGAAAAATTTATTTATTTTCTTTTTGGTTTGGAAATTGTATCTTTTTTTGGAAAAGGTGTTTTTTTAGGAAGAAGCACTTTTTTGAAATTGGTACTCATTTTGAAAACTAAATTTTGTTGGTAGTTTTTTTTTTTGGAAAATGTACTTTTTCGGTGTTTTTTCTTGGAAAAGGTACTTTTTTGGTACTCTTTTTTGGAAGATACAGAAAGTATTTTTTAAAATTGCTACATTTGTTTGGAAAAATGGAATTTTTTTTTAGAAATTGTAATTTTTTTGGAAAGAGTACATATTTGAAATTGGTACTTTTTTTAGAAAAATTTATTTTTTGTGTACTTTTGTTGGAAAAAGTACTTTTTTGGAAAAAGTACTTTTGTGCGAAAAATACTTTTTTTGAAAAAGATATTTTTTTGGAAAAAGTACTTTTTTTTACATTAGTACTTTTTTAGAAAAATTAATTTTTTTGTACTGTTTTCCAATACTTTAGCAAAATTAAATTTTTTTTGTAATTTTTTTGAAAAAGGAACATTTTTAGTACCTCTTTTTTTTGGAAAAAGAAACTTTTTTGGTACTTTATTTTGGAAGTTGGTACTTTTGTAGAAAAATAAAATTTTGTTTGTACTTTTTTTTTTTGGTAAAAAGGTAAATTTTTTGGTAGTTTTTTTTTTGAAAATGAAATTTTTCGTTACTTTTTTTGGAAAAAGTACTTTTTTTTTGGAAAAGATACTTATTTTTGGAAAAAGGTACTTAATTAGGGGAAAAGTACTATTTTGAAATTGGTACGTTTTTAGATAAAGAACATTTTTTTGGTACTTTTTTACAACAGTTTTTGGAACTTTTTTCTGAAAAGGGTTTTTGGTACTTATTTTGGAAGAGGGTATTTTTTCGGCAATTATTTTATTTAAAAATTTCGGTACTTTTTTTGGAAAGGGACATTTTTGAAATGGTACTTTTTTATAAATAAATTTATTTTTTTTGGTACTTTTTTGGTAAAAAGGAACATTTTTTGGAAAAGGTAAACTTTCTAGTACTTTTTTTTTGGAAAAGGATCTATTTTCGGTAATTATTTTTTTTTTGAAAATTTCGGTACTTTTTTTTGGAATGGGACATTTTTAAAATTGGTACTTATTTATAAAATTTATTTTTTTTGGTACATTTTTTTGCCAATAGTTTTGGTACTTTTTTGAAGATTAACGTTTTCAAGTTTGTTATAATTTTTATTAAAAATAAAAATTAAGTTTTTTTCGACCTTTAATTCGGTACTTTTTCTCTTGGAAAATGTACTTTTTTAAAGAAGGTACTTTTTTTTGGAAAAAGGAACTTATTTAGGGAAAAAGTACTATTTTGAAATTGGTACTTTTTAGAAAAAGAAAATTTTTTTGGTACTTTTTTCCAATAGTTTTTTGTACTTTTTTCTGAAAAGGGTACATTGTTTGCTACTTTTTTGGAATAGCCTTTTTTCAGTAATTATTTTTTTTTGAAAATTTCGGTACTTTTTTTTTGGAAAGGGACATTTTTTAAATTAATACATTTTTAGAAAATTAATTTTTTTGGTACTTTTATTTTGGATAAGGGACTTTTTTCGGTAATTATTTTTTTTTGAAAATTTCGGTACTTTTTTTTAATTAATAGGAAGAATTTCCTGAGTGTTGCTTCTCTTTAAAAAAAAAAAAAAATTAAATTAAAAAGATTTATATGCGTATAATTTTTATACAGCAATTCAACACACAAAAAAAACTAGGGGGACGCTTATCAAAAAAATTGTGTACACTCAAAAAAAAAGTTTGTAAAGTCAGAAAAATTTTAGTCAGGAGGGTGCTAGCAAAAAAATTGCTAATGTCAGCAAAATCTTTTGCTGAAATTCAGCGAGCTGATTTTTAGCAACAAAATTAGTAGATTTGCAAAAGTTTTGCTAACACTTAGTAGATTAGAAATACAAAAGCCTTGGTAAAAATTAATAAATTTTTTGCTGAATTTTAGTAGACTGAAAAAAACGCAAAAAAATTGTAAAAAAAACTGTAATTTAGTTAATATATTTGCTGAAAATCATAAAACATATTTTTGTGATTCTTTTAAAAATAATTTACAATAATTACGAAATATAAAAATTTTCATTTTCCCACATTGACGACATGAATTAATTTAATATCTGAAAATATATAGAAATAAATATATATAACATAACAAAAATTTTCTTTCAACTACTTACATCAATGGTAGTCTAAATGATGCTTTCTTTTAAAGGACGCAACTGCCGAAGATAATTATAGAAACGAAACGAAAAAATAAACAAAAACAAACGAAACGAAAAAAACAACCCTTTTTTTTTGCAATAAGAAAAAGGAACCATACTAAGATGTGTGTCTTTCGCTTTACTCTGACTACATGTCTGTATATGTTTGTTTGCAAATTGACGACACTAGATTATTAATCTATTAACATTTATTAAATTTAAATATTTTCTTTTGTCTTTTATTTTATTAATAGACAATTATTTTCAGAAGCCGGTTTATTATAGAAATACATATTAAATTTAAATATTTTCTTTTGTCTTTTATTTTATTAATAGACAATTATTTTCACAAGCCGGTGACAACGCAAAATTTAAGTTGTTTTAATCCTCAATTTTGTTTTATGTATGAAAAACAGATACAAAAGTCTTCCATGGTTGATTTTTTTATATGTCTTATTAGAGTTGTACTTTTTAGTATAATTTTCCTCTTCTCTACTACATCTTGACATGCCGCGACATCTGCTTCATTCTGCGTATATCTTTCAATCTGGTTGTCGTCCACACTATTAAAGTGCTTATCAGCACAATTTTTTTTTAGCAAAATTAATTAGTAAAACATTAGTAAAGCATTAGTATAAAACAGTTAAGTGCTGAATAAGTATAACAAAAATTTTAGCTGAAAACAAGATTTTAGCAAAAAAATTTGCTAAAAAATAGTATACCTAATTTACAAGACGTTTTACTAACTTTTGTACTAACTTCTTTTTTTGAGTGTAGTATTACCAAGTATAGTACACTCAAAAAAAAAGATTGTAAAGTCAGCAAAAAATTTTGCTGAGTCAACAAAATTTTAGTCAGGAGGGTGCTAGCAAAAAAAATTGCTAATGTCAGCAAAATCTTTTGCTGAAAATCAGCGAGCTGATTTTTAGCAACAAAATTAGTAGATTCAGCAAAAGTTTTGCTAACACTTAGTAAATTAGAAATAAAAAAGCGTTGGTAAAAATTAATAAATTTTTTGCTGAATTTTAGTAGACTGAAAAAAAAAACGCAAAAAAATTGTAGAAAAATTGTACTTTAGTTAATTTATTTGATGAAAATCATAAAACATATATTTGTGATTCTTTTAAAAGTAATTTACAATAATTACGAAATATAAAAATTTTCATTTTCCCACATTGATGTCATGAATTAATTTAATATCTGAAAATATATAGAAATAAATATATATAACATAACAAATTTTTCTTTCAACTACTTACATAAATGGTACACTCAAAAAAAAAAGTTTGTAAAGTCAGCAAAAATTTTTGCTGAGTCAGCAAAATTTTAGTCAGGAGGGTGCTAGCAAAAGAATTGCTAATTTCAGCAAAATCTTTTGCTGGAAATCAGCGAGCTGATTTTTAGCAACAAAATTAGTAGATTCAGTAAAAGTTTTGCTATCAATTAGTAGATTAGAAATAAAAATGCCTTGCTAAAAATTAATAAATTTTTTGCTGAATTTTAATAGACTGAAAAAAAACGCAAAAAAATTGTAATTTAGTTAATGTATTTGCTGATTATCATAAAACATATTTTTGTGATTCTCTTAAAAATAATTTACAATAATTACGAAATATTCCCACATTGATGTCATGAATTAATTTAATATCTGAAAATATATAGAAATAAATATATATAACATTGTAGTGTACTCCTTAAGCGTACACTGCATACCAACCACTAATATTGATTTCCCAACATACCGTCTCAAATACTGTAGAGTGAATGACATACATACCACCATGTGGCATCAAGTAACACTATGACTGCATTTTACACTCAGATATCTGATGACCGTATGTTTACGATAAGAGAACAAAGTATAAGAATGAATAAGAATAAAAATAAATTGAGTGATTCATAAAATCACTCAATACTAGACAATAAGTTAGACTTGTAAGAATAGTATATAAGAACATGTAAATTGTTAAATAAATCAGACTTCAATTTGGAGTTCTTAACAGACCAACAAAACCGCCTCATAATTTATTACATGGCGATCTTACCTCGCCTCATAATTTATTACATGGCGATCCTGCCGAACATTCTTGGAGTGCTAAACAAAAATTAAGCACCCAAGGTACATAGGACTACAAGGAAGTGCTAACAAAATAAATAGCACCCTACAAAAAAAAAAAAAAATAATAATATAGTCCTGACATATCAGCCACAACGATCTGTCAGCTGCGAGAAGGAAGTGCCCTGTCTGGCCAAAAGACAGGAAGAGCTGGAAAACAACAGCAATTCAACAACTCATCAAATGAAAGCCGCCAATATAAAGCAACAACTGGATATAGCAGCAACTGGATACTAAATGAAAGCCGCAAAAATATAAATATAAAAACACACACAGTGCGCTCCTTGATGAGCACCTGACCGAACGGAGGCGACTTCGCCCATGTTCCCAGATAAAATAATAAAATTTTTTCGAAATTTACCCTATAATGGGAAAAGAAAATAATAACATTGGTCCTAAACCAATAACGATTGAAGATTATATATTATTATATAACACCATTTTAACGCCTAAAAAAAAAATTTTATATATGTAAATATAAATTTTCCTTTGCATAAACAAAAATTTTCAAAAAAAAAAAACAAAATACTACTTAAATTCTGCTAAAAATATAGGGCAATATATATCCCTTAAAGTGCTTTAATAAATAAATTAAGAAATCAAATACAAAAATTTTAAATATGAATATTATTTTCATAATCTTAATTTCTACTCTTCATATTTTTGTTAAGAAAAATGTATGAAAAATCTTTTAAAAAAAAAATTAATAACAATTTTATAAAAATATATATTTTAAATGATTTCTAGAAAAATAATATACTTATAACTGATTACTTTGATCTTATACTTAGTATATAAATTTTAAAACATATATATTTAAACAAACCAAAAATTTTAATAACAGACGTATAAATGGAAGAACATCTAACAGAATTAAAAGACATACTAGCAAATTTAAAGAAAATTCCAGGAAGGACATACTCAGAAAAAACTTTACAAGTAAAGTTAGAAACGATAGACAATATAAGAAAAGATTTTTTGACAGCACAAAGTGAAGAAAAAGACGAAAAAGAAATAGTAGCATTACAATCAGAATTTAATACCATTTATAGAAAAATCAAAGAATATTTAATACCAAATACTAAAAGTTTAGACACCAAAATGGCAGCATTTAGTTTAGAATTAACTTCTAAGGCACTCCCAATTTTTGCTGGAAATTATGAAGAACTAGAAAGTTTCCTAATAACAGCAGAACTCATCGAAAAGACTCTAACTGACGCAGCAAAAACAGATTTCTTGCAATATGTCTACCACGCCAAATTGACCTCAGGTGTAAGGACAGCGATAGGTAGTTACGCAAAACCAGACAATTTCAATACCTTAAAAACACTCTTAAAACAAAGATACAAGAATACAAAAACTATCCCAGAATTACAGTCAAAGTTAAACAACATATACCAAGGAAAACTATCAGTAAGTGCATATAAGGACAGAATCATTACCATTATAGACAATTTAAATAGGTTAGGAATTGAGGAATTAAACACAGACGCATCAGAACCAGAGAAAAATGCCATGTAATAAATTATGAGGCGAGGTAGGATCGCCATGTATTAGTTTCCACTATATAAGGCGAATGCTGGTCCGCCTTGTAAATTAAAAGGCGAGTTTGTTAGTCTGTTAAGAACTGATTCTTTATTTGGATTTTACCCTGCTTATAAAGCTAACATGAGAATAACGCTTAGCCTAAAATTGAGTTACTTTCTAAAGTCACTCAAATAACTTAAAAGTAATTATATTACATTGGTTCTATATTTGTTTCTATGGTATTGCTAAACATTGGTATTAAGTTCTATAGAGTTATTGAACATTTCTACCAGGGTCACATGATTTTCAGTAACCAAAATATCAAATCATCGATTTGATATTTTGAGTGCATTTTAAAATTCCACCGATCGGATATCGACTGCATTTTAAATATTGAGTGCATATCGAGTGTAATTTAAATTCCACCAATCGTATGTTAAATGCATTCTTTATATTTTGTGTAGATCAAGTGTCCCCAGCTCATTTGTTTATTTCGTTCTATTTTGGTTTCTAAGTGAAACCCAAAATCTTTGACCCAATTATGGAGTAGAACGATGAACTGTTTAAATATTTGTTCAATATACTGACCTTGAATAATACCAATGTATAGTCTACATACAATGGTTTCACATTCGTATTTTTATGCTTTACTGTTACTTTTACATGTAGTGTGTGTGTGTATTGGTTTGAATGCAAACGAACACAATGAATGCATGACTAATTGTCATTTGTTAATTTCTTTCATGCATTCACTACACCCCTACCCTTTCAGTAAAATCGTACAAATTTTTTTTTTTGAAAAATTTGTGAGATTTTAATTGTTTTGGTGTGTATTGCATTCAAACAAAATTTTGATTTTTATTATTGTAATTTGACCATTTAAGTGTGCTATGTAATTATATTTGAAGAAAAAAAAATTTTGTTTATTTTCTTTGTTTTTCTTGTGTTATTTGTTTACAATATGAATGTTTAATTTATTACATGGCGATCCTGCCACTTTTCTAGTGCTCCCCGATAGAGCACTGAAAAGAATAAGACCTGAAAAGAAGGCACCTAACCCACTCCACGGTTAGAAGGGCTATACGGCCAAAGTATAGCCGAAGGAGGTTCCCTGTTATCAAAAAACAGGAGGAGCAGCAAGAACTCTCCACTTTATTTTGAGCAGCCATCACCAAACTGGAAGCATCATCCAACACCAAGCTGGAAGCATCATCCAAGACCAGATCTAGGATACAAGAATATTTTTTTTTTAAATCGGAGTGCTCCTTGATGAGCACCTAGTTGAACGGAGGCGACTTCGCCCATGTTCAGAAATAAAACAATAAATAATTAAATACAAATTGGACGGAAGAAAAACTTCCAAGAGGCCAAAAAATTTTAATAATAAACTAAATATGTTGAAAACTAAAACAAAATACTACTTAAATCGTGCTAAAAAAAAAAAGAATATATATATATTGCCCTTAAAGTGCTTTAATAAATAAATTAAGAAATCAAATACAAAAATTTTAAATATGAATATTATTTTCATAATCTTAATTTCTACTCTTCATATTTTTGTTAAGAAAAATGTATGAAAAATCTTTTAAACAAAAAAAAATAATAACAAATTTAAATGATCTCTAGAAAAATAGTTACTTATAACTGATTACTTTGATCTTATACTTAGTATATAAATTTTAAAACATATATATTTAAACAAACCAAAAATTATAATAACAGACGTATAAATGGAAGAACATATAACAGAATTAAAAGACATACTAGCAAATTTAAAGAAAAGTCCAGGAAGGACATACTCAGAAAAAACTATACAAGTAAAATTTAAATAAAAGAAACAATTCTTAACAGACCAACAAAACCGCCTCATAATATCATTGATTATTACATGGCGATTTTACCTCGCCTCATAATTTATTACAACATAACAAAAATTTTCTTTCAACTACTTAGATCAATGGTTGTCTAAATGATGCTTTCTTTTAAAGGACGCAACTGCCGAAGATAATTATAGAAACGAAAAAATAAACAAAAACAAACGAAACGAAAAAAACAACCTTTTTTTTGCAATAAGAAAAAGGAACCATAAAAATCTACCTAAGATGTGTGTCTTTGTCTTTCGCTTTACTCTGTCTACATGTCTGTATATGTTTGTTTGTTTGCAATTTGACCACACTAGATTATTAATCTAAAAACATTTAGTTTAGAAATACATATTAAATTTAAATATTTTATTTTGTCTTTTATTTAATTAAAAGACAATTATTTTCACAAGCCGGTGACAACGCAAAATTTAAGTTGTTTTAATCCTCAATTTTGTTTTATGTATGAAAAACAGATACAAAAGTCTTCCATGGTTGATTTTTTTATATGTCTTATTAGAGTTGTACTTTTTAGTATCATATTCCTCTTCTATACTACATCTTGACATGCCGCGACATCAATTTGGTTGTCGTCCACACTATTAATGTGCTTATCAGCACAATTTTTTTTAGCAAAATTAATTAGTAAAACATTAGTATATTAGTAAAGCATTAGTATAAAACAGTTATGTGCTGAATAATTATAACAAAAATTTTAGCTGAAATCACGATTTTAGCAAAAAAAATTTGCTAAAAAATAGTATACCTGATTTACAAGCCGTTTTACTAACTTCTGTACTAACTTATTTTTTTGAGTGTAGGATCATTTCCACTAATAACTAATATACATAATCCACTTTTTTTAGAAAAACCCCTAGATATTTTATTAAATTGTTATAGTTTTTTTTTGAATAAAAATGCATTTTTTCTGGCAAATGTGTATTAAAAATATTATTTATTTAAATTATTATATCAAATACATTAATTTATTTTTATTCATACCTCAACCACATGAATAAGTTATTGTTCGTTTTTCATTTGGGGTCAAGAGAAAAAACCAATACATAAACCTTAAAAAAATAAATAAAATCAGAGTTAGAATTTATCTTCTCATTATTATTATTAACTAATATTAACATACTTACTTCGGGATGCTTTTTTTAAATCCGCACAATAATTTTTACATTGATTTTAGTTGAATTTAACTATTTTTTTATTTATTTAATAAAAAAATCTTTGTTTTGTGCTGTATCTCTATTTTTAATATTTCTAATATTTACAAGAAATGGCTTATTTTGTATTCTCTTCATCCAAATTAATACTATTTGATTAAGAAGTGCAAACAAATATTAAAGGTTGGCAATATAAGTTTGACAATTTTATAAGATTTAACATAATAGGAACAATTGTATACATAGATAATAATTTTAAATGATTTTTCACAATGTATCAAATATCTTGTCACGTGGAAAGTATTTTTTCTAAAATCGTGTAAATTCATAGACAAAATTATTTATTTATTTATTTAATACTAAACTCAATAAAATCCACAAAATCTGAATGAAAAAATTTTACTAATTATGTTTTCACCTTCATCCCTCTGGGAATTTTTTGTGTGAAGTTAAAAATTTCGATTTAAAATTAAAAATATAATTTTATATTTAAAAAACATCAATTAAAATTCCGAAATTTAAAAATACAGCCATGGACATACAAATAGGACACTTGTATGTGATAAATAGATATATACCAATAAAAATAACTGGACATATAAATAAAACATAAAACAGTTTTTACTTTTACAAAAAATCAGAATTTTTTGAGTTTTAAAACAATTATTAATTGTTTAACCTTAAAAGTACACTAATATTCTTTAAAGTACCCATGATAAGTCATAACTGCTTCGCATCTTCTGTTCGTATTCTTCACTAATCTTTGTCATCTTTCCTTTGGTATAGAATACCAGGCTTTTTGAATACCAATCCAAAGTTCGCTAGAATTTTTATAATTGTTTTGCGAAACTTTGGGGTTTACGTCATTCCATAAGTTTTCTATAGGAATGAGGTCCGGTCTTTGGGCTGGGCAGACGAAAACCTTTATTTTTTCTTGCAAAAACCAATCCTTGACAATATTTGCCGAATGCCTTGGATCATTGTCTTACATAAAGGTCCACTTAATTGGCATATTTTGTATAGTCAAACGGCTCCATCACATTCTTAAGAATGGTCAAATATTGAAACCGGTCGATTTTTGTCCTCTATTTTTATGATAGGACCCACACCGTGCCAGGAAAAAGACCCCCATACCCTAACATTTCCGCCACCGTCTTCTGAGTGCATCTACCATCATTCAATCGTCTTCCTACTAACTTTTCTGACACTTGCACGCCAAATTTTGCTCTGATTTCATTATTTATTTCTCGGGAGGACATAAAATGATTAAGTTTGCTTTTGCGCATTATAGTCCTGTCCCCATAAGTTGCTGTTTTACATTGGATTGGCTTACGTTCTTAGTTTTGTGTATGATATTACGTGTAGAGTAGCATTGTATACCATATTTCGTTAAAATTTTAGGATTTAAGCAATTTCAGTGGGAGATTTCATCTTGTTATAGAGTTGAGATAAAAGTCTCCCTTTTCTGGACCACAATGTCTTCCACGTCCCATAATGGTACAATTAGTAAAGAATTCACTTACTTCATACGCAAACTATGAAAATTAAAATATTACTGAGAGCTTTGAGTAAAATTTTGACATTTGTTTGTTTGTCCAAGTCTAATATGAACAAAGTGAAGAAATTGTGTTGAAAACATGTGCATTTTGTAAATTTTGCAAAGTTTTTTTTTTTTTATATAATCTGAGACTACTTGATTACAGTTAACAAAAGTTGAAAAAATATATTTATTGTTTTATAATTATTAAGAAACATACAGGAAGATAATATGTATATGAAGTGTCCTATTTTTATGTCCATAGCTGTATATTGAAAAAAATCTATTTAAAATTAAGAACAACTCAAATAATATTCAATTGATGTTTCAGAATTTTAAATAATTTTTCGTAGTTTTCGAGTTTTTAAATGTTTTTTTCATACGCTAATTTAATGCAGACTTTATCTACTCACAGGTTCTTACATGTTTTATTTCGAGTCACCGAAAATTTTTAGAGGACCAATGTAGAAGGGGTAGAAGATTTACCCAAATTATAATTTTTAAAGGAAAAAGATCAAAGCTTTACCCGTATTGTTGTATTAACTTGATAAGAAGTAAAAAACAAAATTGGAAGAATTAAACTACACTCAAAAAAAAGTTTGCAAAGTAAGCAAACAATTTTGCTGAGTCAGCAAAATTATGTCAGGAGGGTGATTGCAAAAAAATTGCTAATGTCAGCAGCGAAATTAGTAGATTCAGCAAAAGTTTTGCTATCACCTAATTGATTGAAATTTAAAAAAAATATATTTTTGTTAATTTATTTGCTGAAAATCTTTAAAAAAATAGTTTGTGCTTCTTTTGAAAATAATTTACAATACTTTACAAAATATAAAAATCTTCATACTCCCACATTAACCACATGAATTAATTTAATATCTAAAAATATATAGAAATAATTATATATAACATAAACAAAATTATCTTTAGACTACTTACATCAATGGTTGTCTAAATATACAATCTTTTTTTGCAATAAGAAAAATTAAACATAAAAAATTATTTAAAATGTGCGTCCTTGGCTTTCGTTATAGTATGCCTACCTGAAGGTATATTTGTTAGCAATTTGACCACACTACATTAATAATTACTTTAAAGATTTAGTTTACAAATACACATTTAATGTTTATTAAATTTAAATATTTTATTTTATCTTTAATTTAATTAATAGACAATTACTTTAACAAGCCGGTGACAACACAAAAATAAAAAATTTTGAATACACATATGTATTATTATTGTAAGCGTCCTTTTGTATTAAAAACAGATTTTTCATGTCTTACAAAAGTTGTGCTTTTAGTATCTTATTCTAGTCTCTACTACATCTTGATTTGCTGATTCTGCGTATGCATTTCAATCTGGCTGTTGTCCACACAATTTTTATAGCAAAATATTAGTAAACTATTAGTTCAAAACAGTTCAGTGCTGAATAAGTATAACTTAAAATTTAGCTGAAAACACAATTTCAGCAAAAAATTGGCTGAGAAATAGTATACTTGATTGACAAGACGTTTTACTAAGTTATTTTTTTTGAGTGTAGTTCAAATCAAAAATAAAACTTTTTTAACTAATAAACATTGTCCGTGTATATGCTACAATCTCCAGTTATAATACACTGTATTGTTAGTGTTTATTAATTTTTATTAAAATTTAGAAAAAATAAATTAAAAATTTTCATTTTGAATTTGAATTTAAAAACATTAAGGAATGTCCATTTAACATTAGGAATTTCCGTTTCCACTGAAATTTATAAAAATTAAATATATATTGGAAATTTTATAGTTGACCTCTCTTGGCTTACGTTTGATGTAGTTGTTCGGCTTTAGGTCACGATAAATAAAAAACTCAAATTAATTTTTTTTTTATTTAAATTTTAAAATTTAAATAAAAATATCAAATTAAATACATATATATTCACAAAATTCCATGCAAAATTTAGAACACATCAACTGATTAGAAATTCTGACTCAACTGATGTTATGATAGTTTCTCAATTTTAAATAGGAAACCTAAATTACAAATTAGATTTCCTTAAATTAAAATTTCTCTTGATGGTTTCTAAAATTCAAATGGAAATTCTAAATTTCAATGATAGGAAAACAAATAAAAATAAGTTCACACGGTTTATAAAACTTTTTTATGAATTGATAAAGATTTATGAAACATTTGACATACATTTTTATCAAACTTCATCATATCTATGAAAACTTCAATAATTGATGACAAACGATTAATGAAACAGTTTCATTCATATGATGAAACTTTTTTCCCTGAATGTGGTCATACAAAAAATAATACACATGACCATATAGTTTTTTCAATATTCGCGGTCGCTAAATGCTAAATCATTGTGTCTGTTTGCATACTACCCGAGGTAATTTAAATAAATCCATTTGGTAAGTCCATAAAATAAAAGTGGATAATTTCAATAGCTTGTTAGTGTTTTGTGCATAGTCAGTCAACCGCGAAAAGCTTCGTGTATAAAATAAGAAAACAAAAAATAATAAATATGGTAATTTTGAAGAAGTGTATTAATTTGTATATTTTAAAAATATATTTTTCAAATGCGGGTTGTGAATATGAAATGATAATGATTTTCGAAGTTCCTAACTTGCTTTACACATTCAAAATATGATTAGTGTGCATATTGTAAATTCGCGTGTAATTTAGTTTAAAACAACTGTTCATGTAAATACATGTTTGTTGTCGTTAGCTGGAGAACAATGTTAACCAAATATCTTTGCGAATCAACAAATTTGCAACAAAATGGCATATATTTGTTAATGCATATTTTTGCATATTTTACTATGAATGCATATTTAGCTATAAATGCATATTTTAATGCAAATTTTGGCATTTTTTGTTGCATATTTTGCTATAAATGCATATTTTGTTAAAAATTATCAAGTTGCTGGTTGTATATAATTTTGTGTAGAAAAATCAAAACTCTTATGTTGAGTAAATTGTGGAAAGATACGTCATATAACTTAGAAGAGAATATAGATACTATTGAACGTCTTCGCAAACCAAGAACATAAAGTGTTATATTGTTAAATGTGATATTCAATTTTCCTAGGCTTATTGAGTCACAACTAGCAAACATCTCACATCCACACAATAAAACAGGTATTAAATATGCTTTAGCAAATAAAATTCTTATTTTAATGAGTGTACAATGTATATAGGGAACACGCAACTACAAGCATATATAGAACACGCAACCACAAGCATATCATAAGAAAGGGTATTTTTGAAAAAAAATTCCAAGATTCTTAACAGATTTCACTATTTCAATTGGTTGATTGTTTATAAATAAATTGGGTTTAATATTAAATTTGGCTAGTCTTTTTTGAATTAAGATGAAATTTGGTATTTTGGGATTGATCCCTAGACCATTTGCTGATGCCCATATGTGAATGCATTGCTACAATTGGTATATAGTTGAGCATCATCTGCGTACATCCTAACATTACAGTTTGCTCGTATTCCAGGTAGATCATTGGAAGGAGTGGTCCGACTTTAGATCCCTGCGGAACGCCTCTATGCCTTCGATCGTTAGGTTCGGTTTAACATATTGATCCCTGTTCCATAAATATGTCAAAATAAATCGAGTAGCATTCAGAGAAAAATTAAATAACTTATAAAGTTTGTAACAAAGAATGGTATGATCCACGGTATCAAACGCATTGGAATGATCCAATAGAACTAAAAAAGTAGTCTGACCATTAGAAAAGTTTTTTGCTGATCTCCTCTGTAACATCAACTAAGGCTGTTGAGGAGCTGTGTTTTTTCCAAAGCTGGATTGGCAATCAGTAAGTAATATCCAAGAAAGAAGTCATTTGGTCATGTATAATTCTTTCATAATCTTTTGAAAGAAATGGAATATTTGCTATTGGTCTGTAGTCAGAACCGGATTTAGGTATTGGTATGATTTTTAGCTATTTCCCATTTTGTAGGAAAATAACTGGTGGTAAGTATTTTGTTGAAGAAAAACGTAATTATAGTAAGCACTTGAGGTAAAAGAATTTCGAGAAACTTTGGATTAATCCCATCCACTCCTACAAAGCTGGACTTTATTTGCAATAGACTCGATACTCCAGCGTATAATTCAGATTTAGCCTTTTAAACTTGTTTATTGGTTTTCCTCTCAGCAGTAAGAAAATCCTCATGTAATTGCGTGGTTAAATCGTTTCCAAATCGTTTTAAATCCTACTTAAAACGTAATGTCAAAATTCAGAGATCACAGATAGAATTTTGATGGACGAAAAATAAGTAAATATTTATTTAAATTAATGAAACTTTTCTTCACAAAATAAACGAAAGTTTTCCTAAAATTATGAAAACCTTCATATGTTTTAATGAAACCTCTTCATTGTTTATGATTTTTTTATATAATAATGTGATATTTTTTTATCTAATTTTATGAAAACTTACATTTACTTAACGAAAAGTTTCAATATACGAATTACAGTGCAGTTTCATTGGTTTTAAGCAAAATTCATAAATCTCATGAAGATAATTCCCTCAGTGCACTCCAGTTATTACGTTTTTATGCATTGGAGTTACAATGAAATTTTCTTTTTATTATTTATTTTATGTTGAGCCAACACTCAGGGGATGCCCCTACTAATGCATTGAATTGTGTTGATATTAGGTAGTAGTGTTTGTGGACATTTGATTTAAATTTTTTCTACATTGTAATTTGCAGGAAAAGCCTGAGCAGGAGACGCTTCCACATTTGACTAGTGCGATTGAAAATGAGATCTATTTGACAAGCAGATTGTACGAATAGAAACCCGGGCCCTCGGGATGAGTCGACTTATCTCAGCAGAACACTTCTACTTATTATCTATAGAACAAAGTTACACAACCCACATTCCGACGATGCACAGTGGTTGAAAAGTTGAAATTAATACTGAATTTCATGTTTTCCGCTCATGATGAAATTTATTAATTTCATTAAAAACATATTGAATATCATGTATCTGAAATGCTAGGGCGATATTTTCATTACTTTTTTGTAGGCGTTTCCTCAAAGTGTGCCAAGTCTAACACACAACATTTGAAAGAAAATCCTAAAAAATAGTAAGAAACTAAAAACTCTTGGAATGACTTTAAATATGTATTGTTGTTGTGTATTTTCCCATAATTTAGGTATTTAAGATGAAAATTAAAAAAAAAAAAATTAAAGAAAAAAAAATTTTTTGACAAAAATTTGCTTCATCTTAGGAGTCTAAAAATTATTATTTTCTTCAACTTTGATGGACTAGAACTTTTGTGCGCGGTCGAGCGCGGTGCTCTACCTTATACCAAATGAAAGCTTGAAGTCTAATTTAAACAATAAAGTTAAATTCAGCTGCTAGTTTTTGCTAGCCTTTGTCTAGTAAACGTTTAAATAGAAAACAAGCTACTTTTTATTGCTTATTACGCATTCTCTCGTTATATTACGTCAAAAACTACATCAAGGAGGTTTTTTGAAAATCCCAGAATTACTGCTGAAGCTGTGGGTGTAGATGAAAATCTTATTCATCGTTTCAAAGTAATTTTAATAACTATTAACAGCAACGCTGATATATGTCCGAATAAGTTTCAGCAATATTGTTCGAACACTGCCCAATTATATGTTAGGTTGTATAGCTGGTACTACATGCCAATGACCGTACATAAAGTCTTGATACATGGAGGAAAAATAATAGCAGCAGCAATTTTACCTATCGGAATGTTATTAGAAGAAGCCCAGGAAGCGAGGAATCGCGATTATCGTGATAGTAGGATATCAACAAATGAAGATGTGATGCACTTACTTTTAGCTTCTTCGGATCCTTTTATAAATAAGTTTCGAAAAGTTCAAAAAAAGCAGGAATTAGATCTACCTGAAGATGTTAAGGAATTGCTGTTATAATAAAATATTAATTTTATATATACATGTTTCATTTTAATGTTTTTTTATTATTACTAGGATTAAAAGCGTGTTTGGTTTAAAACCAGGTTACATGTTAATTTTCTAATTATTTAGAAAATTGATAGGGAAAGTTGGGGTATTAGAGGAGGGGTGTGTATGGAAGATTTGGATATGATATTATTTTTAATAATCCTATGAAGTTTAGGGATTGTAGCATTGATAACAAGGGATATACATCATATTAAACAATTTTGTTATATGGGAAGTAGGCGTGGTTGTGGGCGAATTTCGTAAATTTTTTAGCCATTGATTTTAATTGCTACAAAACATATATATACCGAATTCGGTTGAAATAGCATAAATTCAAATGAAAATATTGCCATTTATATATTTCACTTGTATGGGGAGTGGGCGTAAAAGTGGGCGGACATATTTTATTCTTCATATATTTCCTAATGATGATAAAAAAAGCGTCTGTAAAAAATTTGGATGTTCTACGATGACTCCTTCTATTTTTTTCCATTTCTACTATGACGATAAACCACTGTGCGATGCTCCAACCAGTTTGAGTTTGAAAATCTTCTGTCGCTGATAAGCATCAACGCCCTCCATTGTACACGATCCAGAAGCCCCGAAATAGACTGAAGCACCTGCCCATATATGTCCAATACCTACCATAAATGAAAATTTCTTAAATATCCCAATGGTTGAGGCTGATCGGAGTTATTATAACAGCCATGTTTCTAAAAATGTCTCAGAATCCGTTTTTTCTTTCTGATCGGAGTTATTATAACACCCATGTTTCTAAAAATATCTCAGAATCCGTTTTTTCTTTCGCTGGGGTAGATCAATGTGATTTTCAGCCGGTAATTTTCAGCCGCACTCTTTTTGAGAATTGGTTGGACATTGGCAACCTTCCAGTACGAAGGGAGACGCCTGCATGGTATGAAGATCTGAACAGGCTAGAAAATGGACGAGCTAGCGTCGAAGCACTGCTTCTGTACCAGTGCTCGTATGCCATCCGGCCCCGCTGACTTGTTCACGTTGAGATCCGCAAGAACCATTTTAACGGCACGAGCTCGAAAGAATATCTTTGGCATAGTACAGGATACCCGCTTGAGCTCGGGCAGTGGTTAATTGCCCTCCGGCAAAAGTGAATTTCTCAAAAAGATCAGCCAATAGGTTAGCTTTATCAGCCGGATGAGTGAATGCGTGTTCGTCCTTTATAAGAGTTGGAATAGAAGAACTAGCATTATTCCTTACTCTTTTAACAAATGACAAAAAGCTCTTACTACCCTTAGGAGCAGAAAGAACTTTAGCACTAAGACGCTGTTAGAAACTGTTCGCGACTTAGTACTTTGGCACAAGCCTTTCTCGCCTGTTTGCGTAGCAATTCAGTATTGGCGTTTTTGTTATAACGCCAATTTCTAAACGCTTCCCCTCTGGATCTGACTGCGGTACTGCAAGTTTGGTTAAACCAACACTTGTGTCTTGATTTAGCAGAAATGCGCTTTGATGGAATAAATAACTTCATTCCAAGCGCTTCGTAGCTTGGAGTACGAAACGGAAGCGGAAATACCCCCAAATCATACTTGTCAGGGTGTGGGGATAGAAAAAGGTCGAGGATGTTTTGGAATCGCCCTTCAACACTCGGAAGGTTCATTCCTCGGGAGTTGTATGGTTCGAAAGACGAAGGCAGGACGAAATGTGGACATTGAAATCACCAGCAACAACAATTTCAATGCCCGGGCAATTCTCCAGGGTCGAAACCATCAAGGCAGTCCGCCGTTTCCATGTTTGGACTTCTATAAATAAACCCGCAATGCAAAATGTATGACCTGATACTCACTTTAACCCATAGAGAGTTAAATTGAGGATCATTACAATTCAGGTGTTGCTGAAACTAGTACACAACATTTTCGCGTATTTACATTACAACGCCCCAGTGAAAAAAGAGGATATAGTGTAATAGTCAGGTATACGAAAATCCTGAGGATCAGTTTTTTCACACACCTGGTTCTCACTTAAGGCAATAATATAAGGCGATGTAAACATATGTGGGCATATACATACAAAGAAGAAGTTTGCCCGCAGGTCCACGTGCATTACAGAAGTCTATTCTAAAACGACCCGTCATCACAATGTATACAATTTCAAGGCAATATCTTAAGTTAGTACAAGTGCAAAGTAATCTTTTTGTTGCTGAAAGGGTTAAACAGTGATCAGTGTTATACCTTTATCGCTGACTAGAGCAACAACAAAACGAACACTCGACAGCTTGCTCCGCGTCTACCTGTAATGAGGGAAAGCAGAAAGGAAAAAAATCAATAGCGATGACAATAACAATATAGAGACAGGAAAGTCCTTTGTTTAGTCATTGTAATATGCTGATGTTTACTTGTTTATCTGTATGCATAGCATGCCTGTAACAGATGAAGTATTGTTGTTGTAATGGGTGTTGTTGTAAACGACTGTGGAAAGTTATAAGTTGTGTTATATTGTATTAAAATTATTTTGTTGTTTTATTGTAATGTAAGTTCTATTTTGTTTTATTAGTTAAGAGAGTGGGTATTTGTTGAGTGGGAATTTTGTTTTCATATATTTTGGAGTTTAGTCTTTCTTGTTTTATTTTTATTTAAGTTTTGTGTAATATGTGTGGTTTGTTTTCAAACGATTAATATTGTTTATTTCACTAATTATTAGCTTTAAGTGTTAACGCTTTGGAGTTTATTTTAATTTTGATATTTAAATTTGTTAATAGTTAAGAAGATTCACTAGACGCGGACAACTGGATATAAACAAAAATTAGCGACATGTAACGGACAAAAGAAACGTGTAAACACTTTGACTGACAAACACTGACTTTAAAAATTATAATTCATTATTTTTAATTACAATTGTTACTACAAAAAAGTGTATATAATTTATTGCTTCGAATTTCGTCAGTCAAACAAAGTTTAATTAGAGAAATTGTTTTTCATAAGCTTCAAGGTTCAATCTGGTTTAACAAAATATTTTGACAAACCAAACTTTATCATAAGTACCACTAAATTTTTAACTTTCAATTAAAAACACCTTTAAAATACCGATTGCCAGAGAAAAGGAAAAAATATTGTAATGTAAATAGAACATCTTTGGTCTTCAAAGTTTAGTAACGTCATGGTTCTTGTTAGGAAAAGACCATAACTACGTGTTTGGTTAAGCCAGATCGAAATACTAGTATCAACATATTGCTTTATTTATTTTTTGGAAGCTCGTTATAAATTAAAAATAACATAAAAATAATCTCGATGTATATAAAAACAAAAAAACTAATAAAACTGTAAAAAATATTACTTGACCCAGAGTAAAAACTAATATTTTTATATAAATAGAACATTTTTGGTCTTCAAAGTTTAGCAACGTCATGATGATTGTTAGTAAAAGACCCTATAAATTAAAAATAACATTAAAATAATCTCGATGTACATAAAAACAAAAATGATTTTGCACATATAAAGTATGTGGTAATAGTACACAATAAAATGGAAGTCTGATGAAATTGGATTTGGCTCTTTTGGCCTCTGCGAAGCTCCATTTTAGTTTTAATAAATTTATGTTCAAATAATGTTTAATTTATTAAATACGCACTTTATTTCATTTAGATCAAACTGTTTTATGTTTTCTATTTTGTTGTCGAAAAAAGTATTTCTAACTTCAACAATATATTCCAATATTTTTTCTGAATTATAGTCCTGCATGGTTTAAACATGTATTTTAAATTATTGCGAACAAATTAAACTGGATGTGCTACATTTTTTATTTATTTTTGAAGTTACAATGAACAACTAAAGAATATTGGTTAGGTAAACGTCAAATAGAGTTAAGAGTTGTTGCAAACAAAAATCACCATGTAAATAGACGTGACTTTAGAAAACAACTTTAACCCTCGAAGTGGCACATGGTTCTGGCCAGACATATTTCATTTTCATGCTTCAATTTAGCATACTTCTATTTTAGGTACATGGATGTAATTTCAGGTAATCTCCCAAAATATTGTTGGCTTTCGATGTATAAATTAATAAATGAAAAAAAGTCCTTGGAACAGGACAAAAAAGCCAAATAAAAAATCTGCACCTATGAACGCATAGGCAAAGCAAAGAGAGAATAGTATTAAAGAGATCCCAACTCTCCCAACCTCCTCCTCTCCCCTGCAATCAATTGCGTCGTCTTAATTGCCACTTATATGTATACAAAACAATTTTAGAATCTTGATTCATGGTTGCATTTTGTAAGTATTAAATAAAATGGCCGACAGTTAAAAAAGTGTTGCCAACTTAAAGTTGTATACCTGTATAAAAACACCCTTTACTACCATTATAAGAAAGACAATGATAACAATAAGCACATGGTGGGGCAAAAGTAACTATAGTATGTATAATATGTTTAACTTTTGTTCTGAATATTTTATTTTTTTTTTTTTCTATTTCACACATAAAACTTGGAAATATGAAAAACAGACCTCGTAATGACAGATCGCTTGAAAATATTGCCGCTGTAAGACAGAACATCGAAGAAAGCCCAGAGGTATAATCTTAATATGTTTTGAATGGAGGACGATTAGCCCAGTTGCAGCTTTCTAACCACGCCCATACTAAATCCAGCCAGTTCAAAAACTCAATCCTGTGGACCTCACATGACGCTTAGAAAACGATGGAGAAATTTCAAATCGATTTTAGCGATTTAATTTGACTGCTTCAGAATTCTGCTCGAGGCACTATCCCAATAAAAGTGTAGGTTAATAAGCCCTAACCATTATAGCTGCTTATGGAAAATATTCATTAAGAAATTTGTCTTATACTGCAAGAAACACTCCGCAAAGTTATAAAAATTAGAACGATTTTTTGCGTCCGCAAAAATGGATCGAATTTCAATGATATTGTATAAAATAAACTTAATTTTAAAATTAATTTTTTTTTTTCATTCCATTCAATACTTATTCAGAAAACAAATCCTATAATTACTTTTGCTCTACCCTGTACAATGTAAGGAGTGAGATAGAAAAAATCCGACACTCATTTTTACTACAATTGCTTTTATGTACGACACTGAACTATTTTCCTTGTCAAGTTTTTTATCAAACAATTGTTCTAAAGAAAACAATCTATAATGTTGAGTTTTTTTGTAGTAACATATATACAATTTTAAGTTATATATATAAACTAGATATTTTTTGTACCATCTTTTTATTTCCAGTTTCTGATATGATATCCAGTCCCTTTGAAACACGTTCGGACAGCTTCTATTTTGTCGATAACCGACTGGTAATGCACAACAAGGCGGATTATGCATATGACGGTGGAATAACTGTTTAATACTTTTCAAACTATGAAAATAAATTCGGCTACGACCTATTTATTGAGCACGTCAAGTATTTTTTTAACATAGTTTAAAACATGCCTCAATTTTAAAATGAAATACAAAACATGTTTATATAATTAAATTTTCGTACGTAATAATAATAATCAAATCATATGTATAAAATTAAAAATTGTAATTGAATTTTCCTTCATTTTTTCCAGGAATATTTTATTTTGAATACATGGACAAAAATTATGTACGATATGTAGTAAACACCTTTAACAACATTAATGTATTATAGTGGCACCGAGCACCTAAGCTGATTGGCAATGTGTCTATTTAAGCTATTAAATGTCTATTTCAGTACTTTTTTAAGAGATTCTATTAGAAAATCTAAAAATAATTTTTTTTATTATTTCACTTTAGAAATCAATAAAATATCTATATTTAAACAGTTGCAGACCTTTTTGTAAAAACTTGGTAAGACAATTATGATAATTAAAAAGTAAATCGTAATAATATTATCCATTCTATTTCATAACAAATCCTGGATAGTTTAATAAATTGTCCCATAAATTTCGATCAAATATGATGTTGTTTTTGTTACTTTATTAAAAATTATTTTATTTTTAAAATTTAATAAAACACTACATTAATTTTATATAATACCTATTCTTATTAATATTAAAACTTAATTCACATTAGCCCCAAAGAAAAATATGCTATTAAATTTCACCAATGCAATGACTTTGATCTAGGAAAAAATCAAAATTGGGATTAGAATTTAGTTGTTTAATAAATAACTAAAATAAACTTATCATTTCTAAGATTTTTGTTTCGGTTACTTCTCCTTGATTTAAAATATTTAATTTATAGTGAATTTACATTATACCTGAAATCTGGTTTAAATAGGATTTTGGAGACAATCTGGTTATAAAACGTAATTTCAACCCAGATTTTCCATACAAATTCATAACTGAATTGTCGGATAATCTGGTTTAAAATTACGTTCAAGATTAGGTTGTAGCGATACAACACTGTGGTTTCCCCTTTTTTTGTTAGAGAAATTTGCAAAATGTGGCATAATCTTGTGGAAAAAAATGTAAACAAATAAAAAAAATTATTTAATCTATGAAAACTAAATAAAAGGAGTGTTAAACCCTACAAAATGCCATTTTTTACTGAAAGATAAATTCAATTAATTAAGTTACTTATTTTTGTTTTCGGCGAAGACAATTTGTGCAAACATCATTGATAAGGTGATCAGAAGAAGAAAAAACAAATATTTTCCTTCCAAAAAGTCATCTCCCATAAAAAAACACTTTTCAGCAAAATTAACATTGTTTATTTCATAATCGTTGCAAATTATGACTTCCGCCAGTGAATTAATAACTTTTTAGAAAAAATTTCAGTTTGAGGTTATTTTATTTATTTATTTGTATTTACAAAATGTTGTCAAGCAAAAAACCAGTTTGCCTGCCGAGGCCGATTTGTAACTGCATTTAATTCGATTTTAAACCAGATTTCGTGGAAGTGTAAATTCATTATTATTTATATTTAAATAAAGTTTTATTTTATACATATTTTATTCCACAGACTATTTTGTGTTGTATTTTTTTTTTTGTCACGAAAAAAAGTATTTTTATCCTTTAACACTTACAGTGTCGTGCAAAATAAAAGCTACAAATTCCATAAAAAACAAATAAAGTGATTTATTTCATATGATATTTCATTTACAAAAAAAAACTTTCTCCATAAATTATTGACATTTGTATAGGCTTAGTAACACAGAAAATATAAAACAACCCAGTTCTCCATACAAAGGTATGGAATACGTTCGGGAATACGTTTCCACTCAGCTTCTAGTCCTTCGAAGAGTTCGTTCCGGTTTCTGAATCGTTTCCCTGCAATGCTCCTTTTTAATATACCAAAGAGGTTTTCAATGTGCCGGCCAATCAAAGACTTGAATCCCATTCTCTTATATGTACTCGTTGACCACCCTCGATGGGTGTTTCGGGTCATTATCATGTTGAAACACACACCGAATTGGCATATTCCGCAGCATATTGAATAATCTTCGTTTTAAGAATTTCTTTGTAGATGAAACGGTCCATTATTCCATCAATTTTGTGGAGTGGTCCTACTCCTACTCCGAAAAGCATGTCCACACCATAACGTTACCTCCCCCATGCATAAAACTAATTTTACAATTGCGTGGTTCGAGCCGTGTGCCAGGCAAGCACCGAACTCTGAACATACCATCCAAATTAATTAAGTTGAATTTCTGTACGGTCCAATTCAGATGTGTTTTAGCAAAATTTAATCTGAAACAATACAAAAAATATGTAAAACCGTAAAAAACACAAAGTTATTCGATAAATTTACCATTAAAAAATAATAAAATAACAAATTTATAATTTCTTACCTTTTCTGGATGTGTGTCTTGGTCAACAAGGGTTTTTGGCTGGTCTGTAACTTTTTAAATTATTTTCTATTGCTCGTTTTCGAATTGTACTATATTGCACATTAAATTTTAGCGTTCCTTTGTCGACTTATACTTTTTTAACAATCTGCAAACTATAGATCTGTGAGGACCCTGGCGTCGTACTTAACTGGACACTGTAAACTCAGATACCATCTGCACAAGAAGGGTCAATCGGACACGGATTTGTGTAGGTTTTGCGAGATGGTGTCTGAGACCTCGGAGCATGTTCTCTGCGAATGTCCCAGGCTTTGTGTTAGGAGACTTAGGTTTTTAGGTGATCGCTTCATTTCGCCTTCCGACATTGCGAACATTTTGCCTAATAGGATAATTGGCTTTATAGGTAGCTTAAATCTGTAGGTAACCTTAGGCAGCACAAAAGACCTACATTGGTCGCGGTGCATAGTGCCTTCTGATCTAATCTAATAGATCTGTGTATGTTATATTTTTTAACCAATGGAAGCCTGATTTTCTCCTTTGCTATGGTCCTCAATTATTTGAGTTTTGAAGGTTTGGCAATATTTATCCCTAGCCATTATTATTAGACCAACCAGTACCAATAATTTATTGAAACTATTATATTCAAACAACATATTGAATACCTAAGCGCTTTAAAACTATTTTAGCTTGGAAATGTTCCGTTATTTTTAAGAACTCTTGTTATATACACAATTTTTAAATTTGTTGCTTTTGTTTTGCACAATCTCTTCTTGGAAATTTTGGTTGATTTTCGTAAGAATCGTTGTAATATTAAGAAATCGAAATACACATTTGTTTTCTATTATGATAGTGTTCAAACGTATGTAAAAAGCCTTTTTTAATTTGTATGAAATATTGCAATTTATATCACTATATGAGTTGTGTAGCTTTTATTTAGCTAGACACTGTATTTTCAAGAAATTATCTGTTATGTTCGTCCACATTTATTTTGTTACATGTTAATGCTTGATTAAAATATGTACACTAAGTCCTAGAAGTATCCAATATAAATTTGATATTTTGTAAAGATTTAACATAATAGAAACAGTTGTATGAATAGATAAAAATGTTAAGAAATATTTTATAATGTAAGAAATGACTTGTTACATGGAAAGTAGTTTAGGAAAATTGGGCAAATACAAAATTAGTACATAATGCATAATTTATTTAAAATTTGATAAAATCCGCAGAATTTTAATAAAAAAATTTACTAAGTATGCTTTCATCGTATTCCTTCTGAATCCTTTTTGTATAAAAAAATTTAGGTTTTAACTGTTGAAAAACAACTAACAATGTAGTAAAAATAACTGGCAATTTTTTACTACAAACATTTTAAAACAACTGTTAAAATTAGTAGAAACTACTGCTTTTCAACAGTTATTTTTTTTCTTTCAATTACAATAAAAATTTGTATTTCCTACATCCTAATTAAAATACAAAAATTCGACACGGTATTGCAGTTATGACTTTTAATGCATTGGAGGTATAACAAAATTTTCTAATTATTATTTGCAATAAAAACAAATATAAACTAAATGAGAATTTTTTAAAACTCGATACATTCTTTTATTTTAACTAACAAAAATTAACTGATTACTGCAAAATTACTGTTTTGGTAGTTGTTTATAAAAGTACTAAAACAACTGATTCAAACAACTGTTGAAAAACGTAGTAGTATTCTTCAGTTGTTTTTAGAATAACTGTCAAAATAGTTGTGTTGTATTATTGTATTATTTCATACAAAAACAACTACAAATACATTTGCTCCCTTAAAAAAGTGGAAAGTCGGTCGAAATAGTGCCAATAAAATTTCAAAAACTCATATTAAAAATAAATTATTTGCTATAAAACTATGTAAACAAATTAAAAATAAATAAAACATCTACATTTTATTAACCTAAAAACTAATTTAAATAAAATCAGCATAAAAATTTAAATTACTGTTCTTATAAAAGAATAAAGCAAAAAAAAGGAAATTATGTATGATCAGTAAAATCTGACGTCACGGAGTTAAAAACAGACATCCAAGACGTAAAAAGAACAATACAACAACTTGCTTCAAATGTTACCCAATCCAATACACAAATCAAGGGAGACATACAAAATGCACTTGCAACAATAACAAATAGCATAACAAACTTAGGTGCCCAAGTTACTGAACCCTGCAAAAAAAAAATGAAGAAAGAGATAAACAAATAACAGAAATAGATAAAAGAATCAATAACCTAGAACAACTATTAATCAACAAAAATAGAGAGATAAAAAATATAACAAACAAAAACATTGTTGCCAATGATGTGGTTAAAATAATCGCTACTTCAGTAAATGTAGAAATTAATGATGCTCATATTAGCAATGCATATCGTTTGAAAAAATCTAAAAAAGTAATAGTTGAATTTACTTCCTTAAATAAGAAAAAAGAATTGTTGAGCAAAATCAACCGTCATAGAGTAGATTCTATGATAATAAACACCGCTAATAGTACCAACAACAATACTGATAACAACAACAGCAACAAATTTATATACATAAACGATCATCTAACAGCTTATTTCAATTTCAATTTCTATGGATGGCAAAAACAAAGGCAAAAGAATTGGAAGTATGTATGGGTACAAAATGGCCATATTTTGTTAAAAAATAAAATATATAATCCAATAATTATTCATAACTCTGCCGATATTGAATTGATAACTCTTACAATTTAATTTTTACTTCTTTTTGCACCATATTATTACCAAAATAAATTTTCTAAAACAAATTATATATAGAAAAAAAAAATAAAAACATTTTAATGCAATTTTTTTCTCTTTTTCTTTTTTTTTAATAAAAAATTAATAATAAACAAGAACAAACTTAAACAGTATTAATCAAATTAATAAAACATTTTTAAGGTATCCCTTGTCACTAATTTATAAGAACATTCGTTCGATCCGTAAAAATTTTACAAACTTTCTTGTTAACATAATAAATAAAATCAAAATCATAATACTTGTTGAAACCAATATAACTGATAACGAAAACAATCCCTATAATATAAATGACTTTAACTCTCTTTTCCTAAACAGAAGAGATTTACATGGAAAGGATAAAGAAGGCGGGGGTATTGCTGTATATGTTAGAGAAAATATAATGTACACGCAACTCTCATCAGTTACTAGTTTCTTTGAACTTTTACAATTGAAAGTAAAAATAAACAACACTTCTCTTTCCCTTCTGTCTGTTTACCTTCCCACAGTGGAGCGCATCAAATAAAAAGTGGTAATAAATATAGAACTTCTTAACTACTGGACCGATTAAGACCAACTGTATATGTAATCGTTAAGGAGGAGTATAGCTTTCAGAAAATTAATTTGAAGCCCTGTTAATTACTCACTAATACACTATTTACCATGATTTTCATACAAAGGAATTTTCATATAAATAAAATTTTTGGTCGAGTTGACACATTTTAAAAAAGTTTTCAGACGTTTGTAAACGTATTCACCAGACATGTTATATATCGTTGAACAGGTGAAAACCTCTGCTTTAAAAAAAAAAATTTATTGTAAATTTTAAAAAATTTCTAGAACAAATAAGTAAAAAAACAAAAAAATATATATAATAGTGTTTTTTGTATTATAACAACTTAACTTTGATAAATAATATCTAAATAGGTGTTAATGCTATGTAAACAATTTTAATATGAATTAAAGATTATATTGTCGTTAATTAATAAAATATAAATGAAAGTAAAAAAATTGGATATATATATGATTTTTTTAAAAGCGAAAAAATCTAATTTCAAAATTTGACTTTTTTTACAAAAACTCCTCCCAGGACCCCACTTTTTATTTCCCGGCAAACTGGACAAAGAAAATTTAACATTTTATTAGTCTATAATATTACGTTTTAAAAAGTTAAGAAATGGGCGTGCCATTTTTTGCCCTCGTGTGTAAACTTGAAATTTTGCTTGAAAATTGGTCATTTTCGATCAATGCTGGGTGTAGGGTGTATGTCCAAAATGAATAATATTTTCATTTAAAACTATTCTCAAAGCCTGTTCTTTTCGAATATTTAAAAAAATATTTACTTTTCTTCTATTAGATTATAAAAAAAAACGTATGAGTTAAGCTACTTTTTCTCAAAAATTTTACAATTTTTTTGACCTATTTCAAAAAATTGACTGCAGATTTTTCTTTACTCAACGGTTATAGATAATTAAATGAAACTTTAAGCACAACATTAATGATAAAAGTGGCAATATACAAAATTTTTTTTAATGTCTTACCACTTACTATAAAGGAGTTATTAACTTAAAAGCTAAAAAAACTTGTCAAAAAATTTAAATTTAAATGTTCAACATCACATAACATTTTAACTTTAAGAGGTAACATATTACCGTATGCATGCTTTTTATTAATCTCATCAAGCGGATTCAAAAAGTCTAAAACCATCGAAATCGGTTCATAATTGTAGAAGTTACAGCATTTTAAAAGTTTTCTGTACTCGAGGTGGTCTACTTTGGCACCTTAGTGCTCAACCTGTGTTAACACATTTCTGAAAGCTACACTCGTCCTTAACGATTACATATACATTTGGTCTTAATCGGTTCAGTAGTTAAGAAGTTCTATATTTATTACCACTTTTTATTTGATTCACTCCACTGTGCGTCCCCCATCCCCAAGTGTCAACAAATTTATAGATGAGCTTGACCAAACAATAAATAAAATCAAAAAGAAACAATAAATAATTGTTGTTGGTGACATGAACATTGACATTAAAAAAACCAATCTAACAACAACAAAATACATGGATATGATCTTGTCAAATGGTCTGCAATGTATGATAAATGAACACACAAGGGAAGATGCTAAAAAAACACAAACACGTGTATTGATATATATTTGTAAAAAACACACAAGCAAACACACAAACTCATGCAGTAATCATAACCACAACAATACAGAGGAAATAAATGTAACACAGGAAGAAATATTTAATAATGAAGAGTTTAATAATGAAGAGTTTAATGCTACAAAAACAACGACTATTATAAATAATCCCGCGCGAAAACGATTAAGAGATAACTTTCTAACCTCTTCAATCGGTAATGCAAGTAAGAGTCCGCGGTTAACGAACATAGATTCCGCTTTTAAATCGTTAAATATAATTGATAAACGCTTCGACAAATTAACGACAGAAATAGAGATAAACAACAAATTAACTGAGTGCAAAACAGAACTCTTTTAATATGTTTGATAAGAGTTTTAATATTATTAAGGCCGAACTAAAAATGTTACCGAAAGAGTTCAGCAATTAGAAACAGTTGCGGACAACATAAAAACATTAACAGTCTAAAAACAAAATTAAAGCTACAAGAAAATAAAAACGTTGCCTGCGAATTACGTTTAAACGAAATTCCCTATCCTATATTTGAAAAAATTTGCAATACAATAAATACAACTGTCCCTGCTGTCAAAACTATTTATCGGTTACAAAACGCAAATAGCAAAAAGAAAAATAACTCGTAAAGATGCGGTAATAATTGTTAAGATGTGGTCTCCACATGAATTATTTTTTAAAATCATTTGCCAACTACCGTAAACTTAATGAAGGCTTTAACTTTTGTTTAAAACACCTTGGAGAATCTTCTAATAATAAATTTTTTGTTAATGAAAATCTCACACAGTATAACTTTACCATTCTACGTGCAGCAATCAAACTAAAAAAGGAAAATCGTCTTCACAGTGCCTTTAGTATGCGTGGTTTAGTATATGTTAAAAAGACTGCGGAAAGCAACATCATAAGAGTTGATGATATAGAATATCTGGATGAGTTTTTTCGAGAGCCAGAATCCGCACATTATGCGAATAGTGAATAGTGGTTCCAAAGATATGGCAATGAATATGGTTCGTATACTTGCTAAGCAAAATAATGGTGTCAAAATTTGTCATATTAATACACAGAGCTTAAATAATAAGATTGACGAGTTTCGATTTACGTTTGAAAGCTCTGAAGTGGATGTCGTATGCGTATCTGAAACATGGCTAGATGAAAAAACACCTGACAATCTTATTTCACTCACGGGATACAATACTTTCCGAGCTGATAGAAAGACTCGAGCTGGTGGCGTTGCCATCTTTGTGAGAAATAATATTCCCTGTAAGTTTTATTGTAAGTCTGGTGATAAGGATGAAGAAAAAGATGAGGATGATGATAAATATGATGAGGAAATAGAGAATGAAAGGAAAAAGGTTAATAAGAGGAAAAAGGTTGATAAGAAGAAAGAGGAAGAAAAACAGGAAAAGGATTTGGTTGAATATATTTTTGTGGAGGTCTTATCACTTGGTAAGAAAATGCTTTTTGGTTGCGTTTATAGACCTAATCGTAACGTAGATATAACTAAGTTTATGAAAAAATTAGAAACTATAACTTTGTCATTTACTGATATTTTTATATCTGGAGATTTCAACTCAGATATGCTAACTCAAACCTTTTTAGCTGATAATATGATGTCACTTGGACTAACTGCCATAAATAATAGCCTTCCAACGCACTTCACATCAACAAGAAATAGCCTTCTTGATGTATTTTTCGTTGGAAATATTTCGTCTGTTCTTCTATATGATCAAATTGCAGCACCATGTTTTTCTTAACATGACCTAATATTTGCATCCTATGATTTTAAATTAATACGGGAAGAAGAACTGCACACTTATCGTGATTTCAAAAACTTAAATATGCAACTTTTAATTAACAAGTTTTTAAGTATTGACTGGAATGAGATTTACACCATTCCCTCCGTTGATTCACAATTGTCGTTCATTGAATCTAATATACTACATCTGTATGACTTATTTGTTCCAATAAAAAGTAAACGTATTTCGAAGAACTCCAAACCTTGGTTCAATCAATCAATTAGGCGTCTAATTAAGCAAAGAGATATTGCATACACAAGGTGGAAACGTTTTAAAACCACGGAGTTGCACGATGAGTATCGTCGATTAAGAAGAGATACCAATAGTCTAATTAGAACAACAAAATCTGAATTTTATTCTCAACGTTTTTCCAGTGCGCTAAACTCCAAAAAAACATGGCAAACTATAAAAGAAATCGGTATAGGAAGAGTAGAAAATAACAGGAATTTCTCGGCTGATGTAAACGAAATTAGTAACACTTTTATTAACATACCAATGGTTGATTCTAACCCTGAATACTACAATTTTACAAATTCCTCAGCAATAAATTTACAAACCAATAACTCAATTCTCAATTCAACTGAAAATAGTTCATTTGTCAACATCCGTGATTCCAATTCACACGCTGATTTAGGTGATTTATTTGAATTTAAATGTGTAAATCAATTTGATATCGTTTTGAGCTGTTCAAGAATCAAGTCAAATGCTGTTGGATTTGATAATATGCACCCAAAATTTATAAAAATACTTTTGCCATTTCTTCTACCTTATATAACATATCTTTTCAACAACATAATCATAAAAAGTTCTTACCCACTTAAATGGAAATATGCAAAGATTATACCTATTCCTAAATCAAACAAGGAATTTAGGCCAATTGCAATCCTTCCATTTCTCTCTAAAGTCTTTGAAAAGTTGTTGCATACTCAAATAAGCGATTTTATCAAAAGAAATAACTTACTTACTGAAAGACAATCAGGTTTTCGCCCTAAGCATAGCTGTGTCACAACTCTATTGAGTGTTTCAGAAGAAATAAGGCAACAAATTGATATTGGAAAGTGGTTCTTTTGGTACTCCTTGATCACTCGAAAGCATTTGACACGGTAGATCACTTTATATTATGTGAAAAACTGAAACATATGTTTAATTTCAGTAACACCTCAGCTAAACTTATGTCTTCGTACCTATCTGATCGTTCACAATCAGTATTTCTACATAACCGTATGTCTACAACAGTCCCTGTATCAAGAGGTGTGCCTCAGGGCTCGATTTTGGGGCCCCTTTTATTTTCCATGTATGCTAATGATCTACCAGCTAAACTAAAATATTGTAATATACATATGTATGCTGACGACGTCCAGGTATATCTCAGTAGCACAATTAAAATGCTGAATACATCAATTTCAAAGCTTAATTATGATTTAAGCAACATACATAAATGGGCATCTGCAAATGGGCTTTGTCTCAACCCGCAAAAATCTAAATGCATCGTTATACATAAACGATTACAGAATCTTAATCGTGTTTTTGACGTGAAACTTAATAACAAGCAAATCGAAGTCGTAATCTCGGTCAAAAACCTTGGAATTATATTCAATGACATCCTCTCCTGGACGAATCACGTCAACAATGTTGTGGGAAGAACATATGGAATGTTAAGAACACTCTGGGCCACTCAACACTGCACCCCATTAAAAATTAGAATGCTTCTTGCTAAAGCTTATTTAATACCATATTTGCTCTATGGATGTGAAATTTTCTCAAACTGCGATGCTGCTAGTAAGCGTAAACTTGAATCCATTTACAGAAATATTGTAAGATATGTCTTTGGTATTAGAAAATATGGCTCAGTCACCTTATTTACCAAAAAACTTTTCGGAATCTCTTTCGAAAATCTCCTTCAACTACGAACTCTTTTATGTTTACACAAAATTGTCTATGATAAAACACCAAAGTATTTACATGACTTACTTAGATTTGGGAGATTCAGTAGGGGAAAACGAATTATCGCCATTAGATATAGAACGCTTGTATCTGAGTGGCAATTTTTTATTAATGCCATACGCCTTTGGAATGACTTACCATATTACGTCCAGCTATATAGTAACGCATCAAAATTTAAAATGAAATTCTTAAATTATACGCTTAATTTCTGTAATGATTTTGTTTAATGATTTTGTTTTTTATGTTTTAAAATTTTTAATAACATTTATTTTTGATTATTTTTATGATAAAATTTAAAATTTTCTCAAAATGTTTAACGTTTGATTTTATATTATTTGTTATAATGTTAATGTTAATTTAAATTTAAATTTAGTTTTTTTTTCTTTATATTTAAAATTTTTTTTTATATATCATTTTGAATTTCATATGTAATTCTTATAAACAAATTAACCTGTTTAGCTTTATAAAATCCTATGCTGTAATTATAAGATTTAATCTTGTAGCATAGGACAGTCAATGAAATAAATAAATAAATAAAATAAATAAAATATGCTAATGAACGTTTTGATCAAACGTCTTATTAAAATCTTACTTTCAAACTATTTTGCTCTATTTTTGACACTGTACCATTTTAAATACATTCATATTTTCGAATATACAAATTTTATATGTTTTTCAAATCAATAGTTCAACTAAAAATTTATATGTAAAAATTTTTTAATCGACCTTTATTAGTTTTTATTTAAAATTTTTTATTAGAAGTTTTTCTAATCAGGCTTTCAAGGTCATGGTTTTCAAATGAAAATAAAAAATTATTTAATTTTTCAATCCGACGTTTCGTTGGAATTCTTCCAACATCTTCAAGGATTTGATTTTATTGAATCTGGTAACATTTACATAAGCAATAAGAATTATAAAAGTTAATAACAACATAAATAACAACATTAAGTAAAAAATTTTTAAACTTACATATAATCTTTTTTGTCAAGTTTACATTTAAATTTCTTTAATAAATTGGTAAAATACGAACAAACAGCACGACAGTACGATATTTATTTGTATTTTTATTTGTATTTATTTATTTATTTGGTACACAGTGCAACAAGAACGAGTCTTTTATAGCACTGTACATATAACTTTAATCACAAATGTAGCATATAAAAAGTTTGACTAATATAAAAGATTAATATACAATTAGGCAAAATACAGTAGGCAACAAATAAATAATTTTATAAAACAGTTCTTGATGATTTAAAGAAAATACTAAATTTAAAAAAATTAAAAAAACAATAATATTAAAAAAAAATAAAATAGTTTAATTAAAAAAGTTAAGAAAAATGCTTAAATATATCGCGTTTAAAGTGTTGAGCATTGCTTGTTGCTTGGATATTGTGGGGTAGTCGGTTCCAGAGCCGAATGGAGCTTAGAAAAAATGTCTCAGATATCTGATTACGATATCGAAAACTGTTTATCTTTATTCCTCTATTTGATCTAGAGAAGATTGTATAAATAGCCTGGTTGTTTTGAATAGATAGTTTTATGTAAGAAAATTAGACAGCGGCATTTTAACAGGTTATTAAAAGATATGTTGTATAACTGCTTTGCATAACGAGAAATTCTTGAGAACCGCTTAATACCAAAAACGTATCTGGCGATATTATTGAAAGTAACGTTAAGTTTTTTCTGACTCCGAATCACAGCTTGAAAAAAGTTCATACCCATACAACAGTGTTGGCATTAGATATGTCTTTGCCAATAACATACGTATTTCAAACGGAGTGTAATATTGGGTCATCCACAGATTGCGTAACATAGAGAACGTTCTACCACATATTGCATTAATGTGGTTAGACCAGTCAAGTTTAGAATTAAATATAACACCAAGATTTTTAGCTGATTCCACTATTTCTATACTCGAATTGTTTATTTGGATTGGCGGAAAAGATGTGGGGATCAGTTTGCTCTTACCAATTACCATAACTTTAGTTTTCCTAGCGTTTAAGCAAAGACCATTCCTTGAAGCCCATGAGTTTATTCTGTCTAGCTCCTGGTTTAGCTTACTAATGCATTCTGTGGTATCGGATGGTTGGCAACTGATATACAGTTGTACGTCATCCGCATACATTTGTATTCCACAGTGCTTAAGTTGAGAAGGTAAATCATTTGAGTATATGGAATATAAAAGTGGACCAAGTATAGAACCATGTGGTACCCCTCTCGGTACTAAACAACTATTTGATTTGTCATTACCATAGTAAACTGCCTGGGATCTATCTTGTAAATATGAAAATATTAATTTTACCGCAGTTGGTGAAAAATTGCACATATGTTTAAGTTAAAGGCAAAGAATAGAGTGTTCCACAGTGTCAAACGCCTTTGAGTGATCCAGTAAAACTAGAAAACATATTCTTTTCTCATCAACATTAATTCTTAATTCCTCAGAGACCTCTAATAAAGCAGAAACACAACTATGTTGTGGTCTAAAGCCATATTGTTTATCAGTAGGCAAGGAGTTATCGTGTAGATATTTACTTATCTGTGAATGAAGTAAGCGTTCAAAGACTTTTGACAAGTATGGAAAGATTGCAATTGGCCGATATTCATGATTAGCTTTTGGTGTGGGAATAATTTTTGCATGTTTCCACATATAAGGGAATGTGGATGTTGTTAAAATTGTGTTAAACAGATGAGTTATATGAGGCAGAATGTATGGTAGAATTAGTTTTATGAATTTTGGGTGAGTTTCGTCATGACCAGCAGATTCAGATTTAATACTCAAAATAGATTCAAGAACATCTTCCTGTGTAGTAGCTTTAAGGTCAAAGTCGTGTAATATTTGATTTTCAGAATTGTTACTGTCACTGATATTAACGTTATTTGGCGCAGGAGTATTAATATTATGTGTGCTATGGTGGGCAAAAATATCTGTGTAAAAATTAATATCAGGAGTTGGCATTGGTATATTTATAAATGATTGATTAAGTTGATTGACATCTATACGTTCTTTGGCATAATTTTTTTCTTGGTTTATAACTCCCATGTTACGAATTGATTTCCATTTCTTTTTCGAACTAACTGCAGATTCAAAATGCTCTTCATAGAATTTTGACTTGGAAATCTTTACTTGCATGTTTACTATGTTTCTCAAGGAATTAAAAGTTTCATGAAGATCCGTAGTTTTAAAACTTTTCCATCTCGCATAGGCATGATTTCTTTCAGTGATTAGTAATTTTATTTCATTTGAAAACCAAGGGTGTTCATATCGAATGCGTTTTGTTTTGATTATAATGTATTTGTTATAAATTAAGTCCATGTTGTTGTGTAGAAAATTGACTTGATCATCTACATTTGGCATAAAAAACATACGATTCCATTGGATTGTATACAACTCGTTGGTCAAAGACTAATAGTCCAAATTCTTCAAGTCTCTATATGAAATCGATTGACTTTGAACTTCAGTTTAGAATTCATAAACAAGAAAAATAAGGTCGTGCTTAGAAAATAGCGAAGCCGAAAGTTGATCATACAACAGTAATCGTGACATATTGTTTACAAAACAAAGGTCCAGAAGTGTGTTGCTAGTTCTTGTAAAGTGCGTTGGTAAAGAGTGGTTTACTAAGTTCAGTCCGAAAGCACTCATTTGGTCACTTAGTCTGCGGTCTTCTAATATATTAGAGTTGAAGTCACCAACTAGAATAACATCAGTGTAACCCATAGTTATTGTTGGTATGTTTTCTAACCACTTTTTCATATTGATTCGATTGTTTGGTCTATAAATAGTTCCTATTAGTAGCTTCTGGTTTCTGTTGGATATTTCCAAAAACAAATGTTCAATGCTATTATTGTTTTCGACGTCAGCATTAAATTCTTCAGTATTAACATCCTCGTCATGTTCAATATGGGTATTATTAAGAACAACACTTTTAGTTTTACAGTGTATGGAAGATTTTATATAGATGGCAACACCACCAGCATGTGTATTTCTATCCGCACGAAATAGCTTATATCCACGGAGATTATAAACATTGTCTTGTCTTTTAAGCACCAAGTTTCCGAGATACATATTATATCAATATTAGATTCTTCGAATATAACACGAAACTCGTTAATTTTATTATTAAGGCTTTGCGCGTTCAAATGGCAGATTGTAAGTCCAGACATTCTCTTTGATAAAATTCTGATCATATTAAATAAATTTTCTCTAGAATCAACGCCCAAATTACTATTGGATTGTACCATCATAGAAAAATAAAAATTTAGAAGCAATGCAAGCACGTTTATAAAAGCATGTAGTTTTAAATTGAAAATAATCGAAAAAACAGCAACATAAGGTAAACAAATATATAAAAACAGTTATAAAATTTAGTAATTTTATGCAAAAATATAAGTAATACAATTTTTAGCAGTATAAGAATTTAATAAAATAATAATAAAAACAATGATAAAAAAAGAATAAAGATGAGGACTTATCAGGCAGCATCAGTATTTGTTCCATGCAGCTCAACATTGCGAAATTCAGAAATTGAATCCTCTGTGATTTGAGGTGGAAATAAGCGATCAAGTTTTTCGATGTCATCAATATGAATCGATTCATCACACCCAAGCTTTCGTATATATACTAGGCCTCTATAGGTATATGCAGACGATATCTTAGCATCCTTTTTTAAATGGTGTGCTCGGATGAAAATACGATGATTATCAGGTGTTAGGTTTTCGTTTTTATAAAATGGAGTTGGACTTTTAAAACCGATCAGATTCAGACGTAGTACATCTTCAGTTGATTTAATATAAGATGTAATAATATTTAAAAAATAATTTCGTTCATAAGGACTGACAAATTTGACAATTATTGCGGCATCTTCAATATTTTTCCTACTTTTAGTATGTATGCCACGATAAATTGTTTTTACATCAAAAGGTGAAATTTTTACAGCTTCACAGATTTTTTCATAATAAGTATATAAGTTTACATCTTTACTACTGGGTACTCCAGTGATTCGAATATCACAAGCTACTATTGAATTTTCTTGCTTTTGTACGTACACTTTTAATTTTTTTATATCATCCTTAAGCTTTTCATTTTTAATTGCTATTGTATCGCCCATCACTGTTTCCAATTTTGAAACTCTTTCCTTCACTTCAACTATCTCTTGATTTAATTCATTCATTCTCTTACCAAATTCATTTAAGTGACTGGCCTCACAATCACGAAACAATGTCTGTATAGTTGTTTGTATGCTTTCAATTTGGTTTTTAAAACAAATGTCCATTTCTTCAGCTTGTTTATCAAAGCGTCTATCTATTATTTGTATTAGTTTGAGAGGAGATTCCATACTGCTTAATCGTGGTGTTTTCATTACGCTCTCATGTATGGATGTTTGAAATTGACTTCTCAATCTTTATTGCGTGGGAGTGCAAATGATTGGATTGCAAACGATTGGAGTTCTAACGTTTTGAGTAGAAGCAGCATCCATAGTTGTTGTTTTTTTTTTTTTTTATTTTGTATTTTAGTTGTTTATTCTGTTTTATGCTTTGTTCTTTTGAGTTTTAAAGTTTTTGTTTACTTTATAATTTTTCTTTTAAAGATCTTGTGTTATTTTTTTGTGTATAGTTATTTATTAGGGATTTTGCGTACCAATCTGTGATGATTTCATTGTTTTCTCTTAGAATTCTCATATCTAAGTACGGTAAAGAGTTGTTCGTTTCCCTTTCAATAGTAAATTTTAGTTTATTATGGTAACTGTTGAATTTTCTTAAAATTATTTCTTCATCTTGTTTCCTAATAATTGCGAATAAATCATCTACATATTTTGTAATTAGTTTTACGTGTATATTTTCTTCTTTCAGTTCCTCTAAAGTCTTCTTTAGTAATGTGTCTAGGACAATGTCGGCTATTGTTGGAGACAACGGATTACCCATTGGCATTCCGTACGTTTGATTGTATATTTTATTGAAATATACAAAATAATTGTTGTCAGTAAGACAGAATTGTAATAATTTAAGAATCTGAGTCCTGGGTATTTTAGTATAATTTTTTAGGTTATTCCACTGTGTCATGATATTGCCTATAGCCAGATGTGTAGGTATGTTGGTAAATAACGATACCACGTCAACGTATATTAAAATATCGTCTTCGTCAAGATCCACTTTCTCCAGTTTAACTTTGAGCTCCAATGCATTCTTTATATTATATTCTTCTAATATAATGTTTTTCAAAATATTTCCAATATATTTTGACAGATCATAACAGGGAACTTCTATGGATGATGATATAGGTCTTAGTGGTACATTTGGTTTATGGATTTTCGGTAATCCATAAAGTCGGGGTGCAGTGGCAGAATTCGACGTCAGTTTAATTTTTTCATATTTCGTGATGTGGTTTTGTTTATATAATTCCATTACCAATTTGTTGTTTGTTCTCTGAAGTTTGTGTGTTGGGTCTGTTCTAATCGACTTGTATGTAGATTTGTCGTCAAGGAGTTCCTCTATTTTCTTCTCGTAATCATTTCTATACATGATTACCGTCTTGTTGCCTTTATCCGACTTGTGATAACTATTTCATCTTTGTATCTTTTTAAAAAGTGTTTTGTTTCCTCATAGATGCTTAGAATAAATTTATCCTTCTGGTTATTTTTAACTTTTCTCCTATGGGTTAAAATCCTATTGGCAATTTTGGACCTAGTAATATCTTTTTCCCTTTCATCAGATATTGTCTGTACCCATTGTTCTAAGTCAGCTATAAGGCTAATTGTGGAAACATTCTTGTCATTAACTGGATCCCAATGAAAGGAGCCATTTGCTCTCTTCCATGAAAGAAATATCCGTGTTGTTAACATACCTCGAAGGGTTATATGTGAGTTTGTACCTCTCCAATTGTCTACGTTTTAGATTTTGTATCTTAGACGAGTGTGTTGTTCTATCTTATGATATAATAGCTTTATATCTCGTGTTTTGTCTTTTAATAAAACCGTCGTATCCTTCGTCGTTTAGTATTTTCTTAAGTGATTTCCTAATCACATTTATCTCCCTACGTATATCCTTTAATAATAACATTTTTATCAAAATATATATTTCGTGCGTTACTAGTTCATTGTTTTTAAACTTTATTAATGAACAACACTCATAGAATTAGTTCCAGAGATAATGTTGCAAATATGGTTAAAGTCCTTGCCAATCAGAGAAAAGGTGTTAAAATATGTCATATAAATGCTCACAGCTTGAGGAAAAAGAGTGACGAATTTAGATTGATCTTTGAAAACTCATGTATTGATTTTATATGTGCATCGGAAACATGGTTTTATTCCGAAATTACGGACTTTTCTGTTTTATTAAATGGATATAATTTACGTAGAGTCGATAGAGAAGATGGATATGGCGGCGTTGGTATTTCTTTCAAAAGGGTATTTCTTTTAGTATCAAATGTTCATCTAAAGAAAATTGTGATTTTGAGGACATCAATAATTCAGATCCATTAAATTTATTTAAATATATATTTTTCGAGGTAAACAATGCTTGTAGGGAGTGTTTATATGCCTAATAAAAATCTTTGTACTTGGCGGTTTATTCGAATTTTGGAAGCACAAACAGCTTTGTATGATGATGTTATAATAGCAGGAGATTTCAATTCAAACCTTCTAGTGGATAGTAGTTTTTCTGATGACTGTGCTTCGCTTTGTTTAATATCACCTAATATCTTAAATCCTATACACTTCGCTGCAACTAATAATACGCTTTTGGATTTATTTGTCGTGAGTAATGAAATTAATATACTACTCTATGATCAATTGTCTGCGTCATGTTTCTCCAAGCAAGATCTCATTTTCATGACTTACAATTTCCAACTGGTAATACCAGTTGAGAGAATTACTTTTCGAGATTTCAAAAATATTAATTTTAGATTTCTCGAGGAAGAATTTTTTAAAATCAATTGGAATGTTTTGTATTCTTTGTATTCCGTAGATGACCAACTTTCTTTTCTTGAGCAAAACCTAAATTATCTGTTTGATCTAACTGTACCAATAAGGACAACAATTATTAGTAATAAACAGAAACCATGGTTTTCACCTGAAATTAAAGATTATATCAATCAAAGAGCTTTTGCGTATGCACGTTGGAAAAGATTTAAAACTACAACATTACATGAGGATTATCTGACTGCTAAAAGAAAACAAATAAAATGATTAAAAAGGCCAAATCCGTTTTTTATGCTGAAAAGTTTTCTTCCGCCATTGGCTCCAAAAGAACATGGCAAACGTGAAGTTGGTATCGGCAAATCTACGAATCAAGAACCATGTTCGATTGATGCCGATACAATCAATAAAAAGTTTTTAAATGTTCCTATGGTTCAAGCAGATCAAAATTAATATATTAATAATCATTCTAGTAACAATTCTTAATCTTACTTTTTTTCTTTTGCTGCAGTAGACCAATGTGACGTTTTATCTAGTATATTGTCTATAAAATCCAACTATATTGGAGTGAACGGGATTAATCCAAAGATTATTTTACCTTAACTACTGCCAATAATAACATTTTTGTTTAACAAAATATTAACTTCAAGTTAATACTTTTAGATCATTCAAAAGCGTTTGATACCGTAGATCATAACATTCTTTGTTACAAACTTAATAACTTTTTTAATTTCTCTTCGACCGCTACTCAGTTATTGTCAACATACTTACGTAACAGATATCAGTATGTTGAAACTGGAATCCAAAAATCCAAGGCACTGCCTGTAACAAGAGGGGTACCTCAGGGGTCCATTGTAGGGCCACTATTATTCTCACTGTACTCTAATGACCTCCCAGGCATTTTAACAAATTGTAATGTAAGAATGTACGCGGATGACGTTCAACTTTATACATTTATCGACCATTGTATTATCTCTATTAATCAGAAACTCCATCGTATTTATACGTGGGCAACCGCAAATGGTCTAGGAATAAATCCAAAAAAATCTAAATGCATTGTAATTCAAAAGCGACTTGCCAAACTAAGTATTATACCATATATATTAATAAATAATCAAAAAATTTAAATAGTAAAATCTGCTAAAAATCTCGGAATATTTTTTAATGACACTCTTACGTGGTCGAACCACATTAACTATGCGTTTGGTCGCACTTTCTCTATGACTAGAACTCTTTGGCGGACCCAGCATTGTACACCTATTAGAATAAGAATGCTACTTGCCAAAACTTATCTGATGCCTGTTTTACTATATGGTTGTGAGGTATTTGCTAAATGTGATGCAACTAGTAAAGGGAAATTGAACGTTGCATTTAAAAACATAATCCGATACGTGTATGGACTTAATAGGCGTTCTAGTGTATCTTTCTTTTCTTCTCAGCTAAATGGCCTTTCTTTAGATAATCTACTAAACATTAGAGTTTTAGTTTTTTTACATAAAATAATATATACCCACAAACCTGATCTTCTGTACAGCAAACTTTGTATTTCAGATATAAGCAGGGGAAAAAGACTTAGATCATTTAGATACAAAAGTTTAATTTCGGAGTGGCATTTCTACATATTCGCAGTATCTCTCTGGAATTCTATACCCCACAGCTCTCAACTTTTAAGTAACGCACGAAAATTTAAAGAAAATATTTTTTAACTGTTTTCGGCATTAGAAAATCAAACATAATTATTTGATATTATAATACATATGTGTAAATTATTTAAATTTATTTAAATTTATTTTGTTTTTGTTCTTGTTTAATTTTAATTGTTTTTTATTTTCTATATAAAAATTGTAATTAGTTATTAAGTTATTAATTAATTAATTAATAATCTTATAATTTTTCATATTCTCAGTTCCATACTGCAAAATAAGACTTTTAGTCTTGTGTATGGAGCAATTTAAATAAATAAAAAATATCTGATCATTATTCTATCTTCTACTGTATTCAAAAAGAAGAATATAATCAGAGTAAAAAAAAATTAATTACCCAGGGGGCCAAAACTAATATTATCAGTTATAATAAAATTAAACAAACTAATTGGAACGGTTTTATTAATCAAAATGTAACGAATTGTATAAAAACATTTATCAAAAGTTTAGTAAAATATACGAAATCTCAAAAAAATCGAGAAAATCAATTAAATCTAGATCTCAACATCCGTGGATAAGTGACGAATTAATTAAAAATTGTAATATCAGGGATAAACTTTATAAAAAGTGGATAAACAACAAAGGTAATAAAAATTATGAAAGTGATTATAAAAAATTTAGAAACGTTTTAAATAAAAAAATAAATTATGCAAAAAATTATTACTACAGAAACAAATTTATCGAAAACGGAAATAAAATACGCCTTACTTCTAGTACATGAAATTATTGGTAAAAAATCAAATAACATCGATATTAAAAAATTTTAAAAACGAGCGCTCATCTAGTATTTTAAAAAACTTTGCGAGCTGCTTTAACGAAAATATTCAAAGCATTATTCATAACTGCAACATTAAAACTACACAAAATATTCAATCAAGAACAATAATAAATTCAATGTATCTTGCTCCTACAATTTTTTTTCTTTATTTAAATGCATCTTTATTTATTGGATCTATATATTAAAAGAAAGAAAAATTATTATTATTTCAACAATTAAGATGTCGTTAGGTATGTTAGGGTGTTACAGTATTATTGGCAGATCGTTTTGTCGAAGACGTGTTACGCTTGCAGTTTTTATCAGATTTCTTGCAAGTGGGTTTGGGTGATGTTCCAATTTCAGCTTATAATTTGCTTGCAGGCGGCATATTTCGTCCTTCACTAAAGGAATATTCAGATCTTTGTGTATATTTTCATTCCTTATATACCAAGGATCAGTTTCGATTGGTGGTTCATAAGCCAATGCAGACTAGAAGCTTTTAGTTTTATTTGAGTTTTCTTAGCTTCAATGTGTCTGTGCCATGTAAGGCGTCGATCCAAATGAATGCCAAGGTAGACTACATCATTGGTGTGTGGAATTACGACATTGTTCAGAAATACTGAGGGACAGGTTTCGGCCGTAAACTGAATGTTACATATTTGCACTTTCGTTCATTTACCTTGATTCTCCAATTAGAGAGCCATGTCTCGAGATTGCGTAAGTGTTCGTTTAGCAGAGTTCGTTTAGTAGAGTTGTTGTGAATGCGGCTCGATATATATTTGCGAAATTTCAACCAATTAGTTTTGGGTGTGGTTAGTTTATAGTCCTTAGGATTATAAATGGGATTCTCTCGAAAGAAGAATGTGACAGGGGAGTGATCCGAGGAGAGGTCTGAGCTTGACTCTGCCGATATTAGATTTTTGCTAATGTGCTTAGTTATGCCAAAATCTATGAGATCTGGCTTTTTATTTAAATCTGTGGGCCAGTATGTAGGTTTCCCTGGTGAGATACGACCATCTGGGAGAATGCGGGTGTTGGCAGGACCACGGGGATTCCCTGGGGAAATTTGGAAAGGGACAGGACGAGGGAAATTCTGAATCTTAGTAGGAAGGAACTGAGTCTTTTGAAGGAAATCCTCACGGGACACTCGACACTGAGGACCCATCTTCACCGTATTGGTAGAGCGGACTCGGGAGTGTAGGGCCTGTGGGGAGGACGAGGGGACCTTGGAACACTATCTCTGTGAATGCCCGGCATTTGCCGGGATCCGGGTCGAAATACTATCCAATGACCCAATATCCACATTGGCGGATCTTACGGGCATATGATGGAAGAGGTTGAGGAATTTCGTCAGTGCGACGGAGTTCCTGGGATAGGAAATAGACATGGGACCGATTTTTTTTTTTTTTAGAGCGCACAACAAGCCGACATTCTGTCTGAAGTGTAAGTCCTCATGGACTTGAGTCGGATTAGGGAAGCATTTCCCTTTTCCGAATCCTCTTTTCGGCCTAGCATAACCTGTGACAACTTTTATAAACTCATGTTTAGACAGCGCGGTAATTCCAAAAATGCTTAAAACTTCTGTAATTCGGCCAATTTACAAAAGCGGAACGAAATCCGACTACAACAATTACAGACCAATATTAATTTTAGCGGGTATTGAAAAAGTAATTGAGGAAATTGTTGTACCAAGACTTACTGAGTTTACAGAAAAATTTAAAATTATTAATCCGAGTCGATTCGGATTCCAGAAAAGTAAAAATATAAATAAATTACTGGGTGACTGCTCTAATTATGTAAATACCTGTTTGTGCGAAAATACACAATGCGTTGCTCTATTTGTAGATTTTAGCAAAGCATTTCCACACCCTTTCACATGATAAACTTCTTTAAATTTTAGAAAGAAATGGTATTCGTGAAAATTGTTTAGCGTGGTTTAAAACCTTTTTAAACTGTAGATCTTATAAAGTTAAAATTAATAATAATTTCAGTGAGGAAATACCGTCATGTCATGAAGTACCACAGGGTTCAAAGTTAGGTCCAATATTATACCTCATATATGCCAATGAAATGCTAAGTACACTAAAAAAAGCACAGTATTTGCTTATGCAGACGACACAGCTATTATAGTTTCTCACAAAAATATTAACCAACTGGATATTTTGGTAATATGGTGCCATGATAATGGACCAGTTATTAACGCCACAAAAACAAAAGTCATGCATATAAAACCTTGACATATTGGATATACAAAAGTTATGCTAAAATTTCATGATCGGGAATGCCTACACTCAAAAAAATAAGTTAGAAGAAACGTCTTGTAAATCAGGTATACTATTTTTTAGCAAATTTTTGCTAAAATCGTGTTTTCAGCTAAAATTTTTGTTATACTTATTCAGCACTTTTATACTAATGCTTTACTAATATTCTACTAATGTTTTACTAATTAATTTTGCAAAAAAAAATTGTGCTGATAAGAACATTAATAGTGTGGACGACATCCAGATTGAAAGATATACGCAGAATGAAGCAGATGGCGCGGCATGTCAAGATGTAGTAGAGAAGAGGAAAATGATACTAAAAAGTACAACTCTAATAAGACATATAAAAAAATCAACATGGAAGATTTTTGTATCTGTTTTTCATACATAAAACAAAATTGAGGATTAAAACAACTCAAATGTCACCGGCTTGTGAAAATAATTGTCTATTAATTAAATAAAAGACAAAATAAAATATTTTAATTTAATATATATTTCTAAACTAAATGTTTATAGATTAATAATCTAGTGTGGTCAAATTGCAAATAAACATATACAGACATGTAGACAGAGTAAAGCGAAAGACAAAGACACACCAGAGCTGTTAAATTTGGATTACGATTAGTAATCAATTAGATTACATTTTAAAAAGAATGGTATTGATTACATAATTCTCTTTTGAACAATTCCTGATTGTTAATTGATTATGATTACAAATAATCCAAAAATAATCAAGATTAATTAGGATTACGAGAAAATAATCAAAAATAATCAAAAGTAATCAAAAAAGTAATTAACTACTTTCAAGGATTATTTTTGATTATTTTAGATTATTTTTCAAAAATTTTGAATTTACATCATTTTATACATACATTTTATTTTGAAAAATTTGCATCTACAACGTATAAAAAATTCTGAAAAAATAAAACCAAATTAGATAGTTTCTGTATACAAAATATAGGAATATTTACTTCAATAACAATTTTAGTACCTAAATCAACAAAGAGGGAAAAATACGTGAAAAAAATAATAAAGAGAAACAAATACATTTAGAATACATTCAATTCACAAAAAAAAAGTTTTATAATTTATATATATTTACAATTGGCCTTCATTACAACTTATTTTTCAAATGAAAAATCAGACAATGATTGCCGCCTCGGACTTGACCATCCCGGCAAAAGAAAACAACTGGAGCTGACGACGCTAAAAGCGTGTTAAAAAATAAATGCATCCCTTAGTAAATCATACTTTTGCCAACTTGTTTTATTGCGGATCGTTGGTCAACTTTAATCTGTTCTTGTGGAGAAGGACTTACTTCAATTTCATCATCTGCAAAGTCAAATCTTTAAAGTAAGAAACAAAATAAATGTACGCATAAGCTCACCATCATCAGTGATATAAAAAAAATCGGGAATATTCGATACATTATAAATTTTCGTTTCAAAATTTAATGTTTTACAATTTTTGGCGTAAAAACTGTAGTGTTACTAAAACTCTGCTGGTTATATTCTCCACAGTTAATTCCGGCAATTCTGGACTTAATATCTGCAACACCTTGAGCCATTTAATTTTAATGCTATGGGTTAGTACTGTTGCTGCAATTGCAATATTTGCCTCAGACTTCAACATGAAATATGGTTGGAACCTTTCTCTTAACCTCTGTTCCATTTGTAAAAAAAACAGATGATAATTGTTGCATCTCCTGGGATCTGCTTAGTTTATGCAGCCTATTGCTCAGTGTCATAATAGTTTGTATTAAAAATCCTTTAATGATATTAATATAAATATATATTTTAAAGAAGCAAAATATAAAAATACCATCATTATTGTTCCTTTCTCCTTGAAGAAAGTTCAGGGCCCAAATTGTACATTCCAGGTACTGTATGTCTATTGCAGAAAAATGTGGCAAAGTCAACTTATCGCACAGATTATTTAACTTTTCTTTAAATTTTTGACGATTTTTTTCAATTTTGACGATTTTTAGTAATTTTGAAGTTTTTTTTTTTGAATTTTGACTATTTTTTAAGTTTTGACGATTTTTTTAAATTTTGACGATTTTTAATAATTTTGACGATTTTTATTAATTTTGACGATTTTTTGAAATGTTGACGATTTTTTGCAATTTTAACAACTATTTTTTTAACGCACAAGTAATTGCTTTCAAATGCATATAAAAGAATTTAAGAAGAATGCAGAATTATGAAGAATGCAAACAGGTTATCTATCAATTATCAAATCGATGAACAACAATAATAATAACAAAAAATTAAATAAACAACTAACATTAAATACTGGTAGAATTTTATGTCGAAAATTTTTTTTTGTGACAGTATTGCCATAATTTCGCAAAATAAAAAAATAATTGAAAACAATCAAAAGTAATCTTTGAAAGTAGTCGAATTATTTTTTGATTACTTTTTATTATTTTTGATTATTTTCTAATAATTTTTTTTAAATCTTGATTATTTTTGGATTATCTGTAATCGTAATCAATTAGTAATTGTGCGAATCTGAAAACAATCGTAATATAATCATTACTTCAACTTTAAAAAAAAATAATCTAATTACTAATTATTACGATTAGTAATCATTACTTAACAGCTATGAGACACACATCTTAGGTAGATTTTTATGGTTCCTTTTTCTTATTGCAAAAAAGGGTTGTTTTTTTCGTTTCGTTTGTTTTTGTTTATTTTTTCGTTTCGTTTCTATAATTATCTTCGGCAGTTGCGTCCTTTAAAAGATAGCATCATTTAGACAACCATTGATGTAAGTAGTTGAAAAAACATTTTTGTTATGTTATATATATTTATTTCTATATATTTTCAGATATTAAATTAATTCATGTCGTCAATGTGGGAAAATGAAAATGTTTATATTTCGTAATTATTGTAAGTTATTTTTAAAAGAATCACAAAAATATGTTTTATGATTTTCAGCAAATAAATTACCTAAATTACAATTTTTCTACAAATTTTTTGCATTTTTTTTTGAGTCTACTAAAATTCAGCGAAAAACTTATTAATTCTTAGCAAGGCTTTTGTATTTGTAATCCACTAAGTGTTAGCAAAACTTTTGCTGAATCTACTAATTTTGTTGCTAAAAATCAGCTCGCTGATTTTCAGCAAAAGACATTACTGACATTAGCAATTTTTTTACAAGCGCCCTCCTGACTAAAATTTTGCTGACTTTACAAACTTTTTTTTTTGAGTGTACACAACAGCTCAAACAACGACATAAATCTAAATATTAGCGATGACTGCAATATATTTATAGAACTCGTAAATACCTATAAATACTTGGTGTATATGTAGACCAACATTTTAAACGGAAACCCCACATAGGAAATGTACAAAAAAAATTAAGCAAAACCGCATATAGCTCTTTCATCTAAGCAATTGCTCAACCTTTAGCGTTCTCAGGTAAGCTTACTTTTCATTAGCCGAATCCTATTTAAGGCACGGAATAACAGCTTGGGGAAGTTCAACATATTGCAGAGATCTACAACTTACACAGAATGGAATATTAAAAATACTCTGGAAAAATCAATCATTCTCAACTAACTTCGTAGAAAACAATAATGCCAACAACTTTTCTGACAGCAACAGTATCGTAAACAAGAACACCGTCGACAATATAATTAATAACAACGCCAACCGTAACATTGTGATCAAAAATCCCGTCAGTATCAAAAACAACATCGTAAGCAACATTTTCAACAACATCATCGTCAACAACATCACCTCCAACAACAGAATCATCGTCAAAAACATCATCGTCAACAACAACGTCAACATAATATTATCTCCAACAACAATACCGTAAGCAACATTATCAACAATAACATCTTCAATAACAACAACATTAATCAAAAAATTATCGCCAACAGCAACAACGCATATAACAACAACAACGCAAATAACAACAACATCGGCAACAACAACAACGCTAACCAAAACGTTGTCGTTAATAACATCATCATCGCCAACAACAATGTCAGCCACTCTAATGTGAACCATAACATCACTAACCGTACAAAACATAATTCTAACAACCTTGCTAGAGACTTAAAAGTATTGAATGTGCAAGTATATACTTTACAACAATATTAAATGAGTTTTTCGTCGACACAAGATTTCTCAACGTTATCAACAGCCAGCACAACACAAGACGTAGAGCTGAGAGAAGATTTAATGTTGAACGATTTAGAAACAACTACGGAAAAAACACTCTAACTGTAACCTTACCATCAATTTTAAATACGCTGCCAGTACATATAGTAAACACCATCAATAAATTTAAGAGAAAAAAATTAATTAAAGAACACTTTTTGAATTCGCAATGAAAAAATAAATTTTTTAAATTTAGCTTTTTCCTGCAGACAAGCCTGACTTGTTTGAGTGAACCTGTAGGTCATTCGTGTAGTAAACAGTAGTAGTGGTTTTAACTACTATTGTTGTAATTTTTCTATGAGAAAATGAAAAACGACTAATTTAGATAGTCATTTTAAAAAATAACTAAACAAAAATAATGTACAGTCACAGTTGTTTTGAGTAGTTATTTTACTACCAAAACAGTAATTTTGCAGTAAAAAGTTAATTTTTGTTAGTTATTTAAAAATATAAGATTATGTTCATAGTTTTCAAAAAATTCTCAGAACAATGACATTTTAAAATCAAGAAACGTTGGCATAAACGACATAAAAGTTCACTTCTCGAATTGAATTGATTAATCAGATGTTAAGCCCTTAAAAGTGCAATGACAAAGTGATATTGATCTTTAAATTGAAATTACATTAAAACTTTTGCAATAACAAAATATAATATTAACAAATTTTAAAATATATTACAACTTGTAAATTTTAGTGTGAATTTAAGTCATTTATGCTCTCTCTTTTATATTTTCGTAAATATTATTGTACCGAAAGTTCTCAAAAAAGTTGTTATGGCGACTAAACACCCTGCAATCGGCTAACATTTATAATTAAACCATGATACGATGTAATAAATACGATTTGTTATTGTAATTAAAAATTATTCTTAAAATACAGAAAAAATAACTGTTAAAAACAGTAGTTCTTACAAGTTATGTAGTCGTTTTGATGCTCGTTTTATGGTGTATGTATTAATTTAAGGTTAGTTGTTTTTGATCGCTTTGGTACACTCCGAAAAAAACTGGAGGAATATTATCGAAGTACTTAGTAATTAAACAACTACATAAGTTTCAAGTCATTCGAAAACTAACGGACAAATTTTTTTCAATTTGTGAAACAAAATCGGCTTAAAAAAATTTCAAACATTCATAACTCGAAAATTATATAAGCTAGAAGAACAATGTATCCGCCATTGTTCAAAACTCAACCCTAATACAGTTACTAAGTTTCGACTTTATCTGCTAGATTCTTAGATCGCGTTTTCTCGAAAACAAAACCTCGCTGAGCAAAAAGAGCATTTATTTTGAACATAGCCTGTATATTGAAAACTAACAAAGACAACTAACGAACAACATTTTTTCAACTTGTGAAAGTTGTTTTTCGAAAAATCAAATATAAATGGTAAACGTCCACAACTCGAAAACGAAAAGAGCTAGAAGAAAAATGTTTGCACTAGTGTTCTAAACTCAACCCTATTACCAAAATTACTTATTTTTATGAAAATAAGCATTTTTAGTAATGGACTGGTACCGGCCGAATAAAAAGCTTTAAGAATTGAATTGCAACTGTTGGTACTTTTTAAGTTAACAATTAAACTGAATTATGGCTTTTGGGAAAAAATATAAGAATCAGTGTGGCGGTTTGGTGGCTGATACATTTTTTTAATAAGATATTTTTTATTTTTTAAAAATTAAAAATTAACTTTAAAACGTGAACAAGCAAAATATATTTTATCTTGACACTTGACAAGACCTAAAACATAAAAATTTTCAGTAAAGTTTGTCAATCAACTTAGGACAATGATTTGGAGAATCATATAATGTCATTTAGTCAAAAAAAACTTAGGAAAAAATCCTACTTTAATTGAATGACATTTTTTTTTTTTTTTTTTTTTTTATTAAGTCTATGGAAAATTCCTTACAGACTACTATATACATAAATTTTAAATTTTTTACATATTTACAAAAATTGAAAAACATACAAGATTATTATTTTTTAATAAATGATTTTATGGAATAAAAGATTAAACTTAAATTGTATTTAATTGATTAAACAACAAGATTAGATTCCTTTTAGTGACTTGTATATTTTCGGAAATGTCAATGAAGGCATATAAGTTTTTAAATTCATTGCAAATTTTGCGGAATGGATCAAAATTTGCGTAATTGGACTGAAAGTACTGCAGTTTTAAAGGCTGGTAACACCGTGTTGGTCGAGTTGGAACAACGAACTCAAGTTTGCTAAGAAGATAATCGGAATTCGTAATATCTTTTAATGTATCAGGAAAGATACATTTAACACAATTCTTCTACTTTTGAGCGTAGGAAGTTTTATTAATGCTAAACGCTTTTCATATGAAGGAAGATTTCTGCCCATCACCCATGAATTAGATCGAAGGCAAAACAGAAGGAATTGGCGTTGGACGGATTCAATTCGTTTTATATGGATGTCATAATGCGGATACCAAACTACGGAGGCATATTCAAGTATTGGTCTAACAAGAGATGTGAATAGCTGTTTTGTAACATCAGGGTCTTCAAATTCTTTTCCCCATCTTTTTATAAAACCAGGAACTCCTTTAGCCTTGTTTACAGTTTGTGTGATATGTGCGTTAAAACTTAGATTTTTGTCCATTAATACTCCAAGATCAAGAATTAAATGTACTATTTCAAGTTCATGTCCATCTATAATATAAGTATGGAAAACTGGATTCGTTCTATAAAACAGCATATATTTGCATTTTTTATAATTTAATTCCATGAGGTTAACTTTACACCAATCGTGGAACGAGGTTAAATCTGATTGTAATAAGGACGACAAATCCGATTGTGATATGGAGTTCAAGTAAGATTTCTTGTAACTGAGAAACAACTTTACATCATCAGCATACATTAATATTTTGGAATGTTGGATGCATGACGGGAGATCATTTATGAATAAAAGGAATAGTACTGGTCCAAGATGACTACCTTGAGGAACTCCAGAAGGAACAAAAATACTTTTAGAGGTTGATTGATTAAAAATAACACGCTGATTTCTGTTTTTTATGTATGTACAAATCCATTTTAAAAGAACAGGAGAGAATCCAATTTTATGCAGCTTAAATAGCACGAGATCATGATTAACTTTATCAAATGCTTTGCTGAAATCTGTGTAGATGACGTCAGTTTGCATTCCAGAAGTGAATGAACTATTAACTATTGAAGTGAATTCTAGTAGATTTGTAATTGCGGAACGGCCTTTTCTAAATCCATGCTGTGACGATGATAAAATTGAGGATACATCGTGAGATACAAAATTAGTTACGATCTTTTCAAAAAGTTTTGGTATAATACTTAGTTTAGCGATTCATCTGTAGTTAGTAATATTTGACTTGCTACCTGATTTGAACAACGGAATAATAAACGATTGTTTCCAGATTGAAGGGAAATATCCATTGGAGAGGGATAAGGTAAATAAATGTGTTAACGGTGTGCTTAGGGTATCTACACAGTTCTTTAATACACAGCTTGGGACCCCATCAGGTCCATACGAGTCGGAAAATTTTAAATGTTTTATTGCATTAGCAATAGTGGTAGTATGTAATGCTGGAATATTCACTTGAACTGCTTCAGGAATAGGAAATTGATAATCCGTGGCTGCATTTATATTTAAAGTAGTATTGGAATAAGTGGTGGAGAAAAAATCTGCGAACATATCGCAAATTTCGACATCATTTGACGATTCTTTTTGATGAAATTTCATCATGGATGGAAATCCGGATACAAGACGTTTGGAATTAACGAATTTATAAAATGTTTTTGGATCTCGTCTAAATTTAAGTTTAACTTTGCTTAAGTAATTGTTGTAGCATCGATTATTTAATAAGTTGTAATCAGATCGTGCAATGGAGTACTTGGCATAATCAGTTAGTGCACCTGATTTTTTATAATTTTTGTAATACTTATTTTTAAAATTTTTGAGTCGGGACAGCTCTTTAGTATTCCAAGGTGGGCCATGTTGTGATGATGTTCTCATAATCTTTGGAATTGATTCTACAAAACATTCAAACAGAAGCTTATAGAACATTTCTGTAACTACTTCAATGGTATCCGAACTACAAACTCCTTGCGGAATGTAGTGAGACCAATTAATACGTGAAAGTGAAAGTCTGCTATTCTAAAATCAAAAATTTTCTGAACACCTTGAGAAGTTTTTATCGAAGCTTGTTTTTGAATAAACATGTTAATTTCTAAAGTGGGATGATATACGTCTTCTGGAGTTAACAAAGGATTAATGCGTTTAATACTTAAGTCTGATGGATGATCTGTAAATACTAGATCCAATAATTTGCCAAATTTGTTGCGCACGTTATTTATTTGGAAAACTCCAAGGCCTGCGAGTGAATCCACAAACTCATTGCTTGCACCGTTATTTACCGAAGAAATAAAATAATTTGTATCAGGAACTTCGGTCCAAAGTAAGGTTGAGTTATTAAAATCTCCAAGAATAACTATGTTATCACCAGAATTTAAACGGTTTACTACGAGTTCTATAGCTTTAAAATGTTTTTCATAATCGATTAAACTAGAGTTTGGAGGAATATATACAGCTTTTTGGGATTTAAGTTTATACAAATGGCTACAAATTCAATGTCAGGAATATCTTTTAATACAATTTCTTCAGAAGAAAGGTTTGAATTAACTGCAATTAAAACGCCTCCACCTTCTTTTTCATTTCCTTTATAATCTCTGTCACGTCTATAAATTTGATATTTATTACACATTATTTCTGCATTAAGTATTTGTTTTTCAATTCTACTTCAAAGCCAAGTTTCGGTAAGGACTATAATATTTTGATCAAGATTAAAACTTTGAATGAAAAAGGATTTTAGTTTGGTTTTCATTCCGCGAACGTTCTGGTAGGCAATGGAAATATTTTCAATTACATTTAAATTTGGTTTACGAATTGTTGGTTTACGATTTGTTGGAATATTCGAAATTAGTTTTTTGAATTAGTTGCCGAATTATTAGATATTGGAAGACGTACATTATCATCATCTCGGTAAATAAATTGACGAACCAAGGTTTTTTTATTCCAAAAACTTACATTAACTATTTCGTCAAACAAATCCTCAGATACAATTATTTTAAAAGATGCTCTATTACGTGCGTTTATTTTATAAACTTGGACATCCTTGGATATATCAATCGAAAACTTCGTATAAATGTAATGTTCAATATCCTTAACTGATGTATCATGCACAAAACGAGTGGCAAATATTGTCTTTCTATGAGACAATAAACGAAGTTCCTTAGGAGCTTCATCTTGCTTTGTGGAATCATTCGAAGTCTGATGAGCATTCGGTTCGTATGATAAGTTCGATGGGACTGAAATATTTGTATGTTTTTCGTTCGACTGAGAAGGGTTTTCTTGCAGAGGATTAGAAATAGGGAGTGGAACTGAGTTAAAAGATGAGCTTGTAGAAATTGGTGGTATAGGAGACACCGCATCGATTTCAATCAAATTTCGAGGTTGTAAAGCATTGGATGTAGAAGGTAAATAAGATGTAGGAGGTAAATCAGGTGACTTCTTTGAAGTTTTTTTTTCTTTTTGGAGACGAAAGATGAGATGAATTGGCAAATTTGTCTAAATTAGGGTATGAATCAAACAATTCTCCATATTTATTCAATCTTTCGGACATTGCCAAAAAATCTTTTTTGATGTTATTAAATTCAGCTTGCGAGTTAAAGAGATATATTATTAAAAATTAATATAATCCACTTTATTTAGAAAAACCCCTAAATATTTTATTAAATTGTTATAGTTTTTTTGGAATAAAAATGTAATTTTTCTGCCAAATGTGTATTAAAAATATTATTTATTTAAATTATTATATCAAATACATTCATCACATTATTTTTAATCCTACCTTCACCACGCCAATATTGCTCGTTTTTCACTTAGCTTCAAGATAAAAAACCTTAAAAAAGAAATAAAATTAGAGTTCTTCTCATTATTATTATTAACTAATATTAACATACTTACTTTTTTCAAAGCGTTTTATTTTGGGATGCTTTTTTAAATCCGCACAATAATTTTTACATTGATTTTAGTTGAATTTAAATATTTTTTTTTTATGTAATTAAAAAAATCAATTAAAAACGCACCATCTTTGTTTTGTGCTGTATCTATTTTTTTGGGACTTGAGAAAAGCATTCTAATATTAAACACATATTTACAAGAAAGGGCATATTTTGTGTTCTGTTCGTCCAAATTAATACTGTTTAATTTTACCAAGTACTATTTGATTAAAAAGTGCAAACAAATGTTAAAGGTTGACATTGACATTTTCATAAGATTCGACATAATAGGAACAATTGCATTCATAGACAAATATGTTAAGAAATTTTTCACAATGTATGAAATGACTTGTCACGTGGAAAGTATTTTAAACAAATCGTGTAAATGTATAGACAAAATTTACAACATGAGATACTTCATTTATACTAAACTTGATAATATCCACAAAATTTTAATGAATAAAGTTTTACTAAGTTTGCTTTCACTGTTTTCCCTCCGAGAATTTTTTGTGTGTAATAGTAACATTTAATTATGATCTCAAACCCGAAAATTCAAAATGAAATGTGTGAGTGACCTCTTTTTCTTTGAGTTTCGTGAAAACGGCACGACTTTGTCCGTTATTTTTTTTTTGCTGCGGGTCAGCCATATACTTAAAAAAAGTATGAAATCATAAGTAAGAATAAAATTCATACTTAAATGCTGCAAAAAAAAATAACGGACAAAATCGGAAATTAAAACAGATCAACTACTCTCGTTAGCACACAGCTAGAATTGCCCCCTCAGGTAGCCCCCCCCCCCGTATGACCCTCACGGTCATTGTTGGCACTCTATGATTTGGGGTACTTATTAAAAAGTACTTATTATTAAAAGTACCCCAAATCACGTGCACTTCCCTTTAAGGGTACGCTACATTTTCAACCGCAAAATAAATTTGATTAGTTGTTTTTGTTTGTGCATTATTGATTATTTTTGCCGTATTTTAACTTAAGTTAATTATTTAACAATTTATATATATTACTATTCTAAATGTCTTAACTCATCTGACTATTTCGAGTTTAAAAAAAAATTAACTTATCTGGTAAATATTATTACATATAATTAATGGTTTCAATAGGCATAAGTTTTAGTTATCTGTTTAATTAATTTTTTTTATACGGATTTATAGTATCTTTATAGTTCATTGTTTAAACAAGAATAATACTTCATCATTTAATTTTTATGTATTCATTCACTCATTCGAAGAATTTCATTTATCATGACTTTATCTTGTCCTTTGTTCAAGCAATAATTTTATTTAATAATACTTCATCTATCCTTTTATTTGTTTAAACAATCAACGAGACTTTTTTTTGTCGTTTAAACAAAAAAAAAAAAAACATATTTTTGTAATTAATTAATTAATTTATATATATTTGAATTTATTTAAACAAAATTTTTAATTATTTATTGTTATTATTATATCCATCAATCCTTTTATCTTGTTGTATATTTAGTTTATGTAAATATTAAGTTATTTTATTTATTAGTAGATATATTTGTTTTCTATAAATTTAGTGACTTTAGCCCTTAATTCTGACGTAGCAAAGCCGATCATATATATTGGCTTAATGGAGTTGATTTCTTCTGGCAAGCAGACGTGTTGTTGACTTACGTGCAATTGTCTTTTTTAAAAAGTGCTTCTCAGCCGGTGTTCAAAGGAGTTTTTGGGCCAAATCCGAAGATTAAAGAAATTTCCTTGTGTGGTGATCATCTTGATTGGCTACTTTTATTTTTTATAAGAAAAATTGTGTTTTTTAAATTCTTTAAATTACTAAATTAAAGGATTGTCACTGGAAATAACAAATTGCCGAATTCACTCAATAAAAAAGAAGAAAAATATAAATAAAACAAAAGAAACAACAGCTGACTCTGTCCGTCAAATATTGGTTTTTGGTTATAGTGATACCAGATCAGCGAAAAACTCTAACCTGTAATATTTTCATTTGGCCTAAAAGTATGCCACCGATTTCTCCTAAATCTACTTCATCAGTTGAAAATACAGTGGGCACACCAATGCAAAATGCGAAAAGAAAACAATCTGTTTTGTCACCCGATATTGTAGAGGCAAATGATGAAGTTGGAAAGATGTCTACTAGTAGTTTACTTTCCATGATGCAGTCTTCAATGTCCACACTTTTAGATGAGAAATTAAAAAACTTGCCGACAAAAAATGATTTTTTGGAAGTGAAAGAACATATAAACGATGTAAAAACAGATGTTAGTAAATTGGCAATGGAAAATAAAGCTCTATATGAAGAAGTCAAGTATTAAAGATGGAAAGAGAAGAAGATCGCAAAAGAATGAGGAAGATGGAGGAAGATCTATGCAAGAAGAAAATAATTATTAGAGGTCTTAATTGTCAAAAGTCTGCCACAGAAGCGGTTAAATCGATGATTAACAAAAATCTAAAAATAAAAAGTGGTGTTGAAATTGATTATGCTCGGAAAATGTTTGAACGTGATGGAAAAATGACTGTTATTGCGGAATTAAAATCAACGGGAATGGTGGCAGAGGTTTTCAACCACACAAATAACCTAAAAGGCACAAATATTTTTGTAGAACGTGATTTATGTGCTGAAAGACTACAATGTAAAAATATAATGCTGCAATTAAAAAAAGACATTCTTGATGTTGATAAAAGTAAAAAAATTGGCGTAGTAAATGACAAGATGGTAATAGATGGTAAATGGTTTGCTTGGAACAGAGATAGGAAGCTTATGAGTGGACAAAAAGGAGGAGAAGATGTACTGGTAGCAATCTACGGAGAAGCAATATCAAGCGTAAGCCTAGAGTATAATAAAATTTTAGAAAAGAAAAATTCAAAAAACTTTTAAGAACATTTAAAATTCAAAAAGTAAATAATAAAAAACAAGAAAATAAAAATATGTTATTAGAAGTAGTAAATAAATGTCAAGTAGAAAATAAGATAAATTTGAAAGTAGTTGCGTATAACGTTAATGGTTTAGAAATTAAATATTTTCAGCACGGTTTTTTTGAATACCTAGAACAGAAAGATATTTTTTTATTAGTTGAAACTCATGTTGAAGCCAAAAATATACCAAAATATGAAAGCAGATTTAAAAACTTTTATTTAAATTGGAAACCGGCATATAGAGTTAGTAAATTTGGAAGAGCCATAGGTGGTTGTGTTTATGGTGTAAAGAAACACATTGGTGACTCTGGTGTGAAACATTTCTTCAAATCTTATGATAACGTGGATGTAATATTTTTAAAAATGACTGGTTTAGAATTCAATTTAATACCAGCTTATATAAGAGGAGCAAATTGGGAGCAGGAATTTGACTGCATTAAACAATTTTTTGAGGTAAACGATGTAACAAATCCGATAATAATGGGTGATCTGAATGTAAGACTTGGCGAAATGCAGCAGGATTTTGGTGATTTACTAGATGATTTGTTTCCTGCAGGCCTAGAGAAAAGAAGATCGAGAGATAAGAATGTAGATTCACATGGCAGAAGTTTTCTGAAGTTTTGTACAGATTATGGACTGGTGATCGTAAATGGGAGAACAGTAGGAGATGACGATGGCAGTTTCACTTTTGCTAATAATATTGGTAATTCTGTGAATGATATATGTGCAGTATCAATTGATATGCTGAAGTTGGTAGAACATTTTGTGGTGGAAGATCAAATTTGGTCCGATCACTTTCCTATTAATCTTTGCATAACAACAGATATAACACATGAAGCTACTAAGAAAATTTTGTTATTACCGAAATTGAACTGGCACTTAGAGAATAAAGAAAAATACAATAATAAATTAAATTTAAATTTAAGTACATTTTTGCAAAACAAAAGTCAAGTTGAGCTGCAGGATATGAGTACCTTGATCCATGCATCCTATGACACACCAACAAAAAACCTCAGGCAAACACACTTTAAGAACAAATGGTTTGATAAAGAATGTGATAAAGCTAAAACGGAATCAATGAATTTGCTAAAAGCCTTTCGTAAATCACATTGTTTTCAGGATAAGGAAAAATATTTAAAAAATAGAACTTTATACCGAAAGTTGTGCAGAAACAAAAGATTGAGTATTTTAAACAGATCGAACGAAAGCTAAATACAGTACAAGATGGTAAGCAATGGTGGACGTTGGCAAAGGAGATAAGACAACAGGAACGTAACATTATTGGTAGTATAAATGCTAACACATTTAGTGAATATTTTAAAAATTTGCTTAATCCAGCTGTAACATCTGCTGACGTACTTTATGCTGCAAACTTAAACACAAATGAGCGACTTGATAGAGCATTTACAGTTGAAGAAATAAGAGTTCAGCTTGAAAAGACTAAGCCAAATAAGGCGCCAGGAGATGATCGAATACCCTATGAGTTTTATAAACATGCAAGTGAAGATTTTTTAAAAGTGTTAGCACAGACATTTACTCAATTATTAAATGGAATTGGATCGTATGAAGTATTCCAGAAAAGTATCATATTCCCAATCTACAAAAAAGGTGATATTAATCAAGAAAGTGATTACAGAGGCATTTCATTCATGAATTGTATAGCAAAAATAATGATGGGTGCGATTAATGAAAGAATCACAGAGTGGGTTAATGATAATCACATACTTAATGAATATCAAGCAGGATTTCGAAAAGGTTATTCAACAATAGACAACATATATAATCTTTCAACGATTGTTCATATAAAATTTTCGGAGAAAAAACGAGTTTATGCCTTTTTTGTCGATTTTAAGGCTGCTTTCGATCGTGTTCCAAGAAAACTTTTAATATATAAGCTTCATAAGATGGGTATGTCTTCAAAAGTGGTTACTTTCATAGAAAATATATATCAAAACACTAAAGCTGCAGTGTGGACGGGATCTGAGTTATCCAGCTTTTTTGAAACATGTTCAGGAGTAAAGCAAGGTTGTTTGCTATCGCCATTACTTTTTGCGTTGTACTTAAATGATATGCATGACCAGCTGGGTGAAGGTATGTTTATTGGTGATGTTAATGTACGCGTCCTGATGTATGCGGATGACATTGTCATTTTAGCAGAAAAAGCTAACACTTTACAACAAATGATATACAACCTTGAAATATACTGTAAAACATGGGGCATGGAGATAAATCTATCCAAATCAGAGATAATGATATTTAGAAAAGGAGGAAGAGTCTCATCGAACGAAAATTGGACATTTAACGGTGCTAATGTAAGAATTGTCTCAGAGTATAAGTACTTAGGCGTAAAACTATCTCCTGGAATGTCTTTCTCGCAACATGTATTGTCCAAAAAGGATGCAGCAAAAGCATGTATAAATGCTACATGGAAAAATTTCATTGCGAATAGGGACGTTACTCTCAAGGCAAAGTGGAGAATGTTCTTAGCGGTCTGCAGGTCCATACAATCCTACGGTGCCCAAGTATGGGGTTTCTCTTGGTTTGGTGAAATAGACAAGCTACAAAGATATTTTTCAAAAAGAGTTTTAAGGTTAGGAGATAATACACCAAATTATGTGATTATGTTGGAAACTGGACAAGAAGAGTGTCACTTTTATACATATATTTTGCATTTGCAATATATAGCTAAAACCATTTTTGAGTATGGAAGCAATAGATTACCTCATAAACTATCCATGCAAATTTTAGAAAAAAACATTTATTGGTATAAGGATTTACAAAGTCGGTTATTGGAGTACAATATTGAGAGCAGTTACATGAACCAGAACAAAGACGCTTGGTACAGCGCATGTTTTGATTTGGTAAAAGCAATGAAAACTAAAACACAGGAAGATTATGTAAAAAACGCACTGGAAAGTCAACTAAGAGTGTATAAAAACCTTGATTTTTCTAAAGGTCTTGAGTATTGCACAGAACGTTATAATTTGCTCCAAATAAGCTATATAATGAAGGCGAGGGGTGATCTTTTATGGTTAAATGGTAACCAATTCAGAGTTGGTAATGCCCGATTTTGTTCCATGTGTAATATGAATGAAGTAGAAACACTTCAACATTTCTTAGGCAGATGCCCTGTGCTCAAGAATATAAGAAAAAGATTTTTTGGTAGTTTTTGGCTCAACGATGAAGTAATAGTACGTGTGTTAAATGGTGGTGAAGATAATAATTGGCTAAACCTATATTATTTTGTTAAAGATGCCTTAAGATATAGATCTATGTTAATAAGAGAATATAATTTTTAAAAAATTGTAAAATTCAACTTCCGGTTAACGGTTTTCTTAAACCATGCCGTAAATTTCTTTATAAAAACAAAAATGTAAGTTTTACATAGTAATAAGATAAATTATTGTAATGATTTTGAAAAAATAAAGAAAATCTAATCTAATCTAAATCTAATATTGGCTTAATTAATATCTGTTTAATTCGTGAATACTAAAAAATTATCGGCCTTCTGCATCACGGATGTTAAAGTTGGTACAATTGTACTTTTTTGGTACATTTTGACCTTCTAAAGTACCGTGGTACTACCGCGACTCATTTGGTACAATTTAAAAATTTTTAATTTTTCCCCTTTTTGAATTTTTAGTATAGCAAACAAATTGTTACTGTGTCCTTTTTCATAGCATTTATTCGTTTTATGTAATGAGCGCTTAAAATACATGCGACCATATCCGCCAGATTTGACGATTTATCATCATTTTGAGGATTTTGTAGATTTTATTTTTCAAATATCGGAAATTTTACGATTTTTTACAAAATTTATCTGGCAGCTCTGTATGCGACTGGTATTGTGTTGTATATAGCTCTTACATATATTGACACTTGTTGCAGTCAACTTCACTTTTGTTTTGAATTTATTAAAATTCTGAAGAAGTGAAAATTAAGTTAAATTATTGTTAAAGAAATTAAAGACAATGCCAAACAATCTTATAAAGGGTCCGCCATCTAACTTTTTTTTCGACGCCGATTTTGGCAAAAAAAATCATCTTTTCAGATGAAGCTCATACTGCATGGCCAGCCGAGGCAGCCATTTGAATGAAATTACATTCCATTATTAACCGGAAGGCTTGCACTTTCAAATTAAAAAAAAAATTTGAGAAAATATTCAGTAGTTTTTTTATAGCATTTTCAAAAAAAAAAGTTATTTGGCGGACCCTTTATAAAATTTTGCGAAGTTTTGACAACCAACGTCAATTGAATTGAATGTCAATATGTTTCCTGACATTTCTAGAGTCGTTGCTGGAATTTAATCCATTCCACACTCGCCTGCAAATGTGGAAACAGTTTTCTCTTTTCAAAATATAATAAAAACTAATGAAAGAAACAGACATGTGCCAACATTATCAAGTTTCATACAGGTTAAGATCGACAAATGCATGCTGCTATGATGTAGAAATTCCAAATAGTTTAATAACTAAACAAATAATTCCATGATTTTGATCTCATATATTTATAAGACTTTTTTGTACCTTTTTTTATTCATACATATAATGTATGTTATTGAAAAGTTTTGTTTTTTTTTTGTGTATAAGTGAATTTTTATGTACTTTTTTTTGTTGTTTTAATAAATTAAAAAAAATGGTGCCGCGAAGGTCCAAAAAGTACAATTTTTTTGGACCTTCATTCCTGTTCTGCATCCTTGAATCAATTCTTGAAAACAAAGACCTTTTAAAATTTAAAAACACTACTTAGCTCATTCACAAAAGGGCGAATTTTTCAGTATTAACGATGCAACAAAACTGAACAGTAAATTTGCTATTTGTAAGTCAAATCTATTGTGAATTATACAACAACAATACTCAAATGATAATTAAATTTTTCCTTTTTATAGAATAGGTGTTAGCATAAAAATACTTAGATTATTTGATATGGCTTGTTTCTTGTTATATGGCTAATTTTCAAGTTAACGGTCATAAGTTCACGTTCATTTATCGTAAATTATCAGTCTTTCTACCTTAAAATATGGTCTTTATTATTGATAATAACGTTTTAACGTTTGTAATCCAGTTGCAATAACAGATGACACCCTCTGTTGCAGGTTGATGTCCTTGGTATATGCTGGGTTTCCGTCAATTTACACAGACCCCTCTGTTGGTATAAAATGCACTTGTATCGTCAAACCCAAACCGGTACTGCAGCGTTTTTATCAGAATGTGGCAAGACCTTTAAACCTATAGACCATTAGACCTATTCCAATTAGAAAGTTGGACAGTTTAAATACGTTTTTTGTACGTTTTATATGCAAAATCATGTGGCATAGCGTAAGGCATTAAAATTTATCATGAAACTCGCCCAAAAAATAAATTCTAAATAATACAAAAAAAAAGGATTCTGTAATTTTAATCGATTAAAAATCTTTTATAAAAAGAATTATACATGAGACTAATTAATTGAATGGACTAATTAATTGATGATTTTATTACAATTTCCCCCCTCCCTTTTTCGAAAAAGAATATTCAATATTGATTGTTCTTTTATGTAATATAAAAAGTGAGGTACATTACACCTCCCTTTTTCGGAAAAAGATCGATCGAAAGATCTGATTGATCTTTTTATACAGTCTAATTAATTTTTAAATTTTTGCATATTTATATTTATATATTTATTTATATTTATATAATATCTTAATTATCTTATTCCAAATATAAAATTAATAAAAGAAAAAAATATATTAATTAATTAACGTATAGTTTTAGGCGATTTTTGGGGACTTTCATAGTCCTCGGTTCGTCTAGGGCTAATACGCAATTGCCCTGGTGATCAATTCCCTGATTTCGAAGGGACCCTTGAAGAGTGGGTCTAGCTTATGACCGGCATTGTCCTCTAAAAGAACCAGGTCTCCTTGCGCTTATTGGACTAGTCACTTTATCATAACGGTTTTTGCTACTCAGTTTTGCCTTGTCTAGCATTACTGAGGCTCTTCTCTGTGCAGTTTGAAGCCTGTACTTCACTTCTTTCTCATACGAAGTGGATAAATTATGTCCACCATATATATTTCTTAAATTTCGCAACATGTGTTGTTCGGAGCAACCAATTACTACTAGATCATCCATATAAAGAAATGCTTGGTCTGGTGATAATCCAGCAAAAGCAAGCGACACTGATATGAATTTGTTGGAATTTTTATACCGTATGGTAATCGTTTGAAACTGAAATAATCCTTTGTTCGTGGAGAACGATGTTATGTCCCTAGAGCCTTCTTCTAATTCAATTTGCTGAAAACCTGACATTAAATCAAGGCAGGAAAAAAATTTGGCTCTGCCCAATTGGTCTAGAATATCGTCTATTTTAGGTAGTGGAAATTTGTCTGCTATGAGTTTTTATTAATCCGTCGATAGTCGACGACCAATCTCCATCTCTTTTTATCTGAACCAGGTAATGATTTTTTCGGTACCAGTAAGATTGGGCTGTTGTATTCAGACATGGAGGGTTCTACAATATCACTATCAGTTTATGAACTTGATTATCTACCTCCGCCTTATGAGTATGCGGTATCCTGTACGATTTGATATAAACAGTATCCTTTAATCTTAACTTCTGTTTGTAGAAGTTGTTGGTAGTAATTTTTTCAGACTTCAATCCAAAAATATCAACATACTCATGGCAAATGTTTCTTAGCTTGTCCTTAGCAAATTCTGGGAAATTTTTGGATAGTATCTCCATTTTTTCCTGATCCTTTCGAGGATTTTTTGCTTGGGTGAACAATTTTGTAGTCGTTAAGACTTTCGGTTTGAATTTTTGCATTCAGAATAATAACATTTCTGTTAGTTTTATTCACTATTCTGACCATTGGTCTAGATTTTGAGACTATGGTCTCGCAATGAACACTCCGTTTTGAAGAATTTTATTTGGAATCAATACATTTTCTTCATCAGTTTGCTTGCTAATATGCCTGATTACCTCTGATCTCGCTGGAATGCTATAGCGATGTGTTGGGGAAGTCTTCTAGATCTCAGGATCATCCAATCTTGGTCATCCTGGTAATCTAGAAAACAATTGTATTCACGAATGAAATCCATACCAATGATTCCGTCAGAAGGAATCGGGTAATCATCCTTGACCACATGAAAGATTTTTTTTATTATTATTATTTTGATCGTTTTTATTTACATGGTTTTATACATATTTTTAATTATATACATATTTACATAAATTTTTAATAATACTATAATTCAAATAATTACTGTAATATAAATTAATTACACAGCGCACAGTGGGATAAATCACAAAATTTGTGGAAATAATTCGGCCATTTGTTAACTTGTGTTAATCTGTTGGATTACGCAAAACTGTATTTAAAAACGGATGTGCTCTTGTTGGCGGACATTTTTCAAAACTTTAGGAAGGTTTGCAAATCTATATATAAATTAGATCCATCCCATTTTTATACCGACCCAGGTCTTTCATGGGACGCAATGCTCAAGACGACAAAGAAAGAATTAGAGCTATTCACAGATAAAGATATGTATCTCTTTATACAAGATGGAATAAGGGGGGGGTCTCGTGCAATGTTCTAAGAGACATGCTAAAGCCAATCATAAGTATATGGATGATTTTGATAGTACAAAACCATCAGAATATTTAGCTTACTTAGATGCAAATAATTTGTACGGGTGGGCAATGTCCCAGTATCTTCCAACTGGACAGTTTGAGTGGCTCGACGAGAACTGCTTAACAAATTTCGATCCCAATAAAATATCAGATACTTCTCCTATCGGATACATTTTGAAAGTTAATTTAACTTATCCACACTCTCTCCATGAACTTCACAATGAAATTCCTTTTGCCTCCGAGAACAAAATAGTTGGAAAATCAAAATTCAAAAAACTTATTGCAGACTTCACCAATAAATCAAAGTATCTGATTCATTACCAAAACCTTAAGCAATGTCTTGCAAATGGTTTAATTTGTACTAAATATCATAGAGGAATAAAATTTAGTCAATCACCATGGCTTCAGAAATATATAAACTTAAACACAACCCATAGAGCACAGGCACAAAATAATTTTGAGAAAAATTTCTTTAAACTCCTCAATAATACCGTCTATGGCAAAACGATGGAGAATGTGGACAAGAGGGTAGATGTTAAAATAGCTCAAAACTGGGAGAGCCAAGATATAAATCGTAAAGGGGTACGATATTTTGTTTCTCGAACCAATGTTGAAAGCATTGCAAAGTTTTCCGATGACTTGTTTGCAGTTCAAATGTCTAGAGTTGATATATTATATGACAAACCCATATATATAGGGTTTGCCGTACTTGAATTATCTAAATAGAAATGTACGATTTCCATTATAGGATAATGAAAGGAAAATATAAGGAAACTATAACCCTCAATTATATGAACACAGACTCATTTATTTATTCAATTAAAACAGAGGATTTTTATAAGGATATACTTAATGATTTGTTGCATGAATTTGATACCTCTGATTATTCCGCTGATAATCCATATGGTATCCCATTAGTAAATAAAAAAATTTTAGGGAAAATGAAAGACGAGAATAACGGAAAATAATGCTCGAATTTGTTGGTCTTCGTTCAAAAATGTATTCAATTAAAACTATAGACAACAAAAAAATTCGAAAATCAAAGGGAGTGAAAAAGTCAGCTCTAAACAAATATTGCATGTTTGATTATAAAACTGCTTTGTTTGAACGTAAAATTTTTACCGACAATATGTGTTTATTTTATAATATATGTCAGTTGTTGAGGGGTTGGTTATATTCATTTTTCATTTTAATTTAAACACATTTTTTTTATTTATTGTAAATTAAATATTTATTTAATATCATCTATGCTAAATGACGGGATGTCACTCGCTTGACTGTTCATTTCTGCTTATGTTTTTAGATTGATTTTTTACAAACAACTTACAGTAACTTATATAGTATTTTAAACTCTAAAATTAGACAAAGATAACAAAAGGGGAAACACAAACAATAAACCAACTGCTGACACATTCTAAACATATGTGGGTCAGTTACGTTGGGAATGCCAACACATTGAAAATGCCAAAACGTCTAACTAGACAAGTTCAAGTACAACTAACTAGTTGTACTTGAACTGCATGGGTTCTAATATCAGCTACTACAACGTATGACATTGCAAGTCATAAACAAAAGTAACACGAAACCCTTTTATATATTTTATTGTTATGGGTATTCATGAGAATCTTTTATTTTTATTACTTCTGGCTAAACTAGCTAAAAGGTTATCTTATTTTATTGTTCTTCCCTTTTGTACACTATGTACGGTAAGTATGCACACTACACCCTCACCCTCAAGAGAAATCATCAAATTTCTGTGAAATAAAGCAACATAAATTGGAGGATTTAAATTATGTGTGTTTTGAATTGTGCATACCCATAATATTACATTCTTAATAATAAAAAAAAAAATTTCTTTGTAATATTATATCTTTAGCTTTAGTTTATTGACTTATTTATATATAAACAAAAATTATTATTCAATTGTTTCCATATTTTGTAATTATATATAATTTTTTTTTTTTTTTTTTTTACAATACATTTTGTTTTTCTTTTATCATTATTATCTCTTATACATTATGAATTATTTACAACTTTTGATTAGATATTATATTTTTTTAATAAGTTTTTATGATATGTCCTAATATTATTTCCTACCTTAACAGATACGTTTAAATCATCTATTGCTACTATAGTATAAGGACCTCTATACGGTGCTTCATTCTTCTTTCTACTCTCTATTCTAACTAACACTAAGTCTCCTATCCCTAAATTTATACTATTTGTTTTATTATATGAATCTAACTGTCTACTATTTTTTACCTTCTCAGTAAGTTTTCTTGCATAATCTAGTGAATATTCATTAGCATAATTCTCAAGATTGTAAACTTGGTTATGATTCGCGATTTTATCACCTGGTAAACTTGGTAATCTTCCAAATAGCAATTCAAATGGAGAGTATTCAGTATCCACATGAGGAGTTACATTGTATGCAAATGCATAATAAGGAATCCATTGTTCCCAATTATCACCTTCAACAAAAGACAAAAAGTACTCATTTAGAACTCTATGGTTCCTCTCAACTGTGCCTAAAGTTTCATGATGATAAGGAGTTGAAAATCGTTGTTCAATTTTCAATATCAGCATATCTCCTTCATTAATTCGTTTGTAAATTCTGTTCCTCGGTCTGATTTCAAAACTTTAAATATTCCATATTTTAAAGCAAGGTTTTCAGTCAATGCCTTAGCTATGGACTTCTCCTCTTTTGTTTCCATTGGGCATGCTACAACATATTTTGTTAGCTCGCATTGCATCGTCAAAATATATCTATACCCCATTGAAGGACGTAACGGTCCAACCGTGTCGATTACCACCGTTTCAAAACTCTGTGTAGGTGTGGCAGTAACACAAAGTGGTTCTCTGGTGTGTCTTATCTGCTTGTTTCTCTGGCAGAGATCACACTTAGAAATATAATTTTTTATCATTTTGCACATGTCTTTCCATATGTACCTTTGTTTCAATTTAAGAAGAGTTTTTTCGAACTCCAAAATGACGTCCCTGGGGGGTATTGTGAAATAATTTTATAAGTTCCAACTTCCTATCTTCGCCTAGTATATTCTGAGGTTTTCTATACAACATTATTGTTATGTCACTCTTACTTGATTTATTCGATTCATTATATTTGGCCTTAAATTCTTCTGCAGGAATTATTCTAAATATTGCATCATCTCTGGCGATGGCAAATTTTTTACTACTACTTTTCTTTAAATAAGATGAAAGCTTCTCCAATAGAGTACCTAAGCACCTTGGATTATCACTACATCTAATGCGCATTTCATTTCCATTTCTATCATATTCTGTTACATATCTATATATGTCTTCTATCGGCCTTTTTTCTACTATAAATTTTAATTTGCATGCATGCTTTATATCATTGATGGAAGTGCAATCCCACATATGGAGTTGATCAGACTCACTACGAGACTTGCTATTGACATTTTCATTTACTGATGACTTTTTCCTCATACCTCTTGTTACTACTAGCGTTTTCCTATACTTTCATCGTTTTCTAACGGTATCATACTTTTCAATATTGTGGAATCTAATTGTATGCGTGATAATGCATCCGCATTAGTATTGTTGGATCCTTTCTTATATACGATATCAAAATCATAATCGGAAAGTTCCAAACGTATTCTCGTGAGTTTCAAGCTTGGATTCTTATGAGAAAATAATGACAATAACGGTCGATGGTCTGTTACAACCGTAAATTTTCTCCCATACAAATATGGTCTAAAAAATTGTATACCCCAATAAATACCCAGTAGCTCCTTCTCAATCACGGGTTTATTTTTCTCGTGTTTGTTAAGGGATCTACTTGCGTAAGATATGGGTAAATCTTCGCCTATTGGACTGCACCCAGAGCAAAATCCGATGCATCCGTTGTTAAAACAAACGTTTTATCAAAATCAGGATATTGCAAAACTGGAGGGCTAATTAAACTGTTTTTTAAAGCCTCAAATGCCGATTGGCATTTCTCAGTCCACTCAAATTTTGTGTTCTTTTTCAATAGGTCGTTTAGACAGTTTGCAGTTGCTGCAAAATTTTTTATGAATCTGCGATAATAATTACAAAAAGCAACGAATCTTCTGACGTCGTCGGAATTATTTGGAATGGGATATTTGGAAATTGCTTCATACTTACTTGGGTCTGGCTTGATACCATTTGATGTGATCAAGTGCCCTAAGTACACAACTTCCGGTCGCAAAAAACAACATTTACTCGCATTTAGCTTAAGATTATACTTAGATAATCTAGTAAAAACGTTCATCAAGTTCGCATTATGATGTTTTAAACTACAACCAAAAACAATTATGTCATCCACATATAAAAATGCTTCAGATTCTAATCCAGATAAAGCTATTGTAAGCATTCTCTGAAAACTATTAGAGGATATTTTCAAACCAAATGGTAATCTAGTGTACTGATAATGACCATTAGGAGTTGAAAAGGCTGTATAAGGTCTTGATTTTTCATCAAGCTCTATCTGATGGAATGAACTTGTCATGTCCAATGTTGAAAAATATTTTGCCCTTCCTAACTTATCTAAAATGTCGTCTATCCGCGTTAACGGAAATTTATCATTGACTATTTTGTCATTAAGTTTTCTGAAATCTACTACTAGTCTCCATTTGCTCAAATCACTCTGTCCCTTGACTTATTGAGGGTTCTATGATATTCTGATCTAATAATCCCTTCACCTGTCTATTTATCTCTTCCGTATGTGTTTGCGGTAAGCGATAATTTTTTATGTACACTGGACCAGTGTCGTTTAATTGTATGGTTTGATTATAGAAATTGTTTGTTGTTAGATGTTCACCATCTAGATGAAAAACTGATTGATATTTCCTCAGTATTCCAATTAATTCATTCCTTGCTTCATCGTCTCCGACGTCTAAATTTAACTCATTTATTAGTCTATTAAATCGCTCATCATTGTGTTTTGTATGGTTCGTCGTGTTATTTGTTTTAAAAATCTCATAATTTTTCAATGGTACGGTTTCTATACATAAATTTCTTATTATTGTGGTTTTGTCTAACACGTTTAATAATCTCACATGTTTATTTCCATTCTTCGGTACTATGGCGTTTGCTAAAAATACGCCCTTTGCAATCTCTCGACTGCATATTACACCATCTTCTTCAATATTTAAATCAAATGGTAAAATCACCTCACTTCTTGGTGGAATTTTCACGAAAGTTATATTAAATTTATTATCATGTATTGGTATAGTTAAACTTTCCTCTCCGGCGTTAACTGTTAGTATGAACTTGTCATAATCTATATTACAGCTATATTTACATAGGAAATCTCTTCCCTAGTATACAATCGGTATAAATAGGAATATTATACTTGACCAGTTGTACCTTATGATCAATTACAGTTTCACCAAATTGTATTTTTATGTTCGTAGAACCTAAAGATTTTATTTCTTCTTTCGAGATACCCGTTAGGTAACAGTAATCATCTGGATCTTCTCTATGACTTTCTAACAAATCTTCCTTGCACAGAGAGACATCCGCTCCTGTGTCAATTAAAAATGTTAAAATATGATTTGTGCCTTGCACATTTAACTTTACATAATTTTTCAGATCAGATGAAATACTAAATATTCTTTTGGTAATTTTGGTGTTTATTGGTTCTGTTCCGAAGATTCCTGGTACTCTAAAATCTCCGGATTCTGAGAGTTTCAATGTTCCTGGATATGGTGTACGTTTCTGTTTCTATTTGTATTATTATACCTATTATTATTATAACTCCCGTTGTTGTTACGATTATTACCACCGCTGTTGTGGTTATTGTTATAGTTATTTCCCCGGTTACTACTTCTTCCCCGGTTATTGTTTCGACTATTGTAATTACCATTGTTATTGTTATTACGGCCACCATTATTATTGTTATTGACATTATAGTTATTGTTACCGCCATTTCTATTACTATTATTATTGGCGTAGCACTTAGATGCGAAATGGTTTCTACCACCACATTTGTTACAATTTTTCCCTTCGGCGGAGCATCTACTACCGTGTCTACCTCCACATTTTCCGCATGTGTTGTTATTATAATTACTCCCATTGTTATTATTCCTCGACGAATTTGCCGTCTGAAACATAACCTGGCCTTGTCTTATATCAGACGAAGCCTCTAATGCTATTTCGATAGCTTCATGAAGGGACTTCGTTCTACTTGCTTCAATTGTTCTTATAATCTCCCTATTTTTTAAACCGTTCTTGAATGAATTGAAGGCAATTATGGTATTTGTACTACTTATTGTCTCCCTACTATTCTCACCCAACGCATTCACTTGAAGCTCGTTCAGCTCCATTGTCAGAGTCTCTACTCTGTCCGCGAATTTTCTGATTGTATCCGTTTGTACAATCGTTGTTAGTTCGTTCAGAATTAAATTTGGAGACTTTTTTATGCCATATGCTTTTTTTATAGAGCTCAGAAGAGTCTCAATACTATTAGGTACTTGTACCTGACGTACTTTTGTTTGGACTTTGGCAGTTAACTTTGTCCTGAAGATAAAATTGAAAAATGAATTTTGTTTTTCTGGAGTAATTGTCTCCTTTATTATTTCTACGTTATCTACAAATGTTTCGAGTTCATCTCGAGCTCCATTGAAGATTGGTATCAGCTTTGAGATAGATGCCAGTTCACTCGTGTTTAAAATATTCGCCGTCATTATGGTATTTTCTCTATCGTCTTCTACTGCACTATTACTACCTGCTTGCTGTGCTTTGTCTTCGTGTATTTGAAGAATATTTAAAGCTTCTGTCTTTAATTTAGTAAATTTTTCTAAATGTTCCTTTTTTTCTACCTCAGTTAATTTTAATTTGTTCAATGTTGAATTTGCATCTACTTGCAACTTTTCAATATCTTTTCTTTTTGATTCCACTGTCTCTAATGAATACAATCTGCCCGACGATTTTTTTGCATTAGCTATTATTATCTCTAATTGTTTATATAATTTATCCATTTAATTAGAACAAAAAAAAATTCATCATTTATTTTATATAAATTTAATTTTTATTAAGTTGTTTCTCTTCATAAAAAAAATTTCTCTTTTTTTTTTGTTAATTTGTCAACTTATTTAAATAATCCTTAACTGAAGGTATATTGTCTAAGACATCTAAATTTTCTACTTCCTGCACTATAGAGTTCACTTTGTCCATCATCTGGAACTCTTCTACCTTTTCCAAAACATAATCTTTTACTTTTTCTACCTGATCTAATGCTGCACTAGTAAAGTAATTTTTTATTTGTATAACTAATAATGATACACCTATTGCTATTACTGTTGATACTATTAATACTACTGCTATAGCTCTCAACATGTTCTATAGAAAAAATTAGTCTATGTTATGTTTATTTAGTTATTCAAATTTTGTTTTTACTATTCTTTTTCTTTCTTTCCGACTTCTTGTACTCTCTAATTTCTATTTTTGTTTTATCAAATAACAATTTAATTTCCTCTAACTTTTCCGTTAGATATTTCCTTTCCTTGATTGATGTTTCTACCTTTATTTTCTCATTTATTGAAGTTATCTGATCCTACAATAAAGTTAATTTCAACTTTCTTTTACCAACGTAATTTCTCCCTATCACTCTTGTTTCCTGTACTGGAAAAATTGGATATCTTGGTTCTTCTGGTTCCTTTTTATGGGCTTGGGACCTGCGAGTAGTATTTCGGGTTTCTTAGCTATTTTCCCTGATTTCCACTGCTCATTAGCATTCTCTATTTCTTTTAATATTTTTTTTGAACTCATTATTATTCATATTCTAAAGTTATTTTGTAGTTTATAGTTTGTACAAAAGTTTTCGAAATATATTCCCGTAAGTTTATATTTGTGCGGGGCACTCAATATAAAATTTTGCGGTAGTATCTGTTTTATAAATTATACTTATGGCAATATTCGGTTTTTTTTTCACAAGATTTCTGATGTTCTGTAGCTGCAGTATGTTACGTGGTCTGCTGGATGTTCCTTTGGCATCAGGATCAGTTGTAGGGTTATATCTTCCTTCAGTTGTAGGGTTCTTCTATCTGGTCTGGATCGCCATATAATATATGTCAGTTGTTGAGGGGTTGGTTATATTCATTTTTCATTTTAATTTAAACACATTTTTTTTTATTTATTGTAAATTAAATATTTATTTAATATCATCTATGCTAAATGACGGGATGTCACTCGCTTGACTGTTCATTTCTGCTTATGTTTTTAGATTGATTTTTTACAAACAACTTACAGTAACTTATATAGTATTTTAAACTCTAAAATTAGACAAAGATAACAAAAGGGGAAACACAAACAATAAACCAACTGCTGACACATTCTAAACATATGTGGGTCAGTTACTTTGGGAATGCCAACACATTGAAAATGCCAAAACGTCTAGTTAGTTGTACTTGAACTGCATGGGTTCTAATATCAGCTACTACAACGTATGACATTGCAAGTCATAAAGAAAAGTAACACGAAACATGAGAATCTTATATTTTTATTACTTCTGGCTAAACTAGCTAAAAGGTTATCTTATTTTATTGTTCTTCCCTTTTGTACACTATGTACGGTAAGTATGCACACTACAATTTTTAACTAAATTACATACTATTTTTACAATAGATGTACATAAAATAGTTCTAAGTTATGAAGATGAAAAACGAATAATTTTGAGTGATCAGATTCATACAGTCGCTAGGGGGCATTGCAAATATGACGAGGATAATAAAACCCCAGATAATAATTGTTTACAATGTCAAAATAGTAGTTTTAATTTTGATGTGGATGGTGACAATGTTATTATGCAGATAAATATTGATTTATTGCAATTTCAGAATGATCGTAATGATGTTGTCTTTGAGAATATTGATTATTAGGAAATAACCCATAATAATAAATTTGACAGTAAGAAATAAGAAAAATCAATAAAGATTTTTAAAAATTATATTACAAATAAATAAAAAAAAAAAAAAACGTTATATAATTTCTCTTTTAGAATTTTAAGAAATAAAACACTTAATGATTAATGATTTCTTTATACTTAAGAATATATATATTTTTATTTTATAATTTTTTTTTGTTCTAAATATTCAATAAAGATAATAAAAATGGTAAATCGTGTTCATTTATTTTAGAGTTAAACAAATTTTGTAGTAAAAGAGCATTTTTTAGAGCACAAGTTCCATGTTTGTGTGAACTACAACGGATACAATCAGCATATTTTTCATTGAGTTGTTTTAAATTATAACAATTAATATTTTCTATATTGAAAACATTTTTCTGCAGCATATCCTCAAGCCATTTTTTTTTTCTCTAACCCCTTAACAAAAATGTAACAATCCATTATATTTGCTTTAAAAAAATTGCAGACAGAGTTGAATGATACTGAGCCATCTCCCCATTGTAAATGATGATGATTTTTTGTTAACCAATTGACTTGTCTCTGATACTTCGGTGATAAATAATTATAATCGAAGGGAGATTTTATGATAAAATTTATATACTCATTCGCGTTAAAGACCAGGGCAATTTCCTTTACAATGAAATTATTTGAATCTCCTCTAAAGTCTTGAAAATCAATAAAAACAATTTTTTATATTTCCATTGTTTAAACAATTTTATGAACTTGTCCTGTCAAAGGTGTATATTCAATTAAGCGATCATGAATAAGGATGCAGTAAGCTGATGTGTTTAGTGGTATATTTGTGCCTGTCTCAAACTCAATTTTTATATGAATTGGACCGCTTGCGATCGTTTCATTTTGGTGACTTACATCGATAACGGCAATAGGAGCTTTATTTTTGAATTCTTGACAAGTTAGTAGAGGTTGAGGTTCTCTCATATAATAGTTTTCTTGAAATCTAACATACATATCATAAAGGATGGCAAATCGTTCTTGCCCAAATTTAATATTAAGATCATCATAAGGATACGACTCTGAGTTAAGATGAACTTTGAGGTCATTTAAATCACAATTAACGAATTTTTTGTCATGGATGAATGCTATCAAAATAAAACGGGGTCGTTCTCTGTTTGCAGCTAATTTAACATTCCAAATGTGGCTAGTTCCAGTCGTTAATTGAGGATTATAATGACAGTCCCAACTGCGGAATGCCATTGGTAAATTTACACCCTTTTGTATGATTTTTATCACATTTATTTTAGTCGGGTCGGAAAGGTGTACATGTGGTATTCTCCATGAAATATTCGTAATTTTTATTTTCGGTTTTTCACTAGGCTCGTCATCACTTTTGCTACGCAGTTGAATTAATTCATGTTTATAATTTAAAATAATTTTATTAAAGTCTTCTGCAAACCCCAGCAATAATTTCAATGGTAAGTAAAAGTTAAAGTGCCCATTTAATACATTTAGATCTTCTACTCTATTCCAACCAGCATTTACGATAGCAGTAACATCTATTGCCATTAGTGATACATATTTTTTTATAGTACTTGAAATACCTAGATGCCTAGTGCGATCAATTTCAACACCATTGACCTCATATCGAATTTCATCAAACAGGTGAGCAACGAAATTGTTTATTAATCTGAAATTAGCAGAAGATGCTACCAGTTTTTTACTATCGCTGTAAATAATGTAAATAAAACTTTCGCTTGGCAAAACATACAAGTCCTGATTTTGTATTGAGATTCTTACCTCATCGTTATTGTTGTATGATTGCAAATATGGAGTATAGGTGTGATAATCTTTTTTATAATGCTGTCATCTGTTAAGGGAGTATCCAAAACATTAATAATTGAATTCATTTTCTTCTCTTTGTTGATGATTTTTCAATTGGAAATTCAATGATTTAAGAAAATTTATATTATTTTCGGTCAAATTGATCGGTGATTGGGACGATAACGATGATGATGATGTAAGCGTTGGTTTACCTAATGGTGACAATGTGTATTTTGAATCTATAAATCAAGTATATTTCTTGCAATTCCCTTATTGTAAATTATCATTATTTTCTCGGCCTTAAATGCAAACGAATTCTCCTTGAAAATTAATAAAATCGCCGTGTTGATCAACTATCCGCAGTGTTAGCGAACTTATTTCTTTGGATGCTACTGGCAAATAAATGAGATTTCTAGGTATTTCATCAATTTTATAGCCGGGCGGAACATTTATTGCTAATTCGTGTAATGTATGTGCATGAGAACTGCTTATATATGTACAAGATTACATTCAATTCGCAAGAAATTAACCTTAAAAATGTTTACCGGTAAATCTTATAAGTGACGTGCGTTTGGAGAGAAAACTTTCTCATTAAAACCAAACAATTTTCCTATAGAATTTTTCTTGTTAAAGTATATCGAATCTTCAGAACTGTACACTTTAACTTGCATTGTATTGTTATTAGCTTCTATGCATATTTTCTTCTTCCCCAAACCATATCGGTCATATTCCTCTTTTATATACTCAACAATATCGTTTAGCTCATAGGATCCAATAGGTAGTGCAATTATTTTATTACCAATGTGAAATAAGTTATTGTATTTATCTACATTTGGTATGCTATTGTATGAGTGAAAATCTATGAGAGCACATTCATAATCACCATTTAAATCTATTGGAGGAAAATAGTTTGCCGATAAATTGGAGGAATTTCCGATCAATGTTTATGTTATTGACATTTTGCTAGTCTAATAGTAAGTGATGTAAATGAAACAAAAATTTTTATTTTTAAACAATAAAAATTCCTTTATTTTATAATCTTAGTTATTATCTTATAATATTTCATTTTCATTAATCCAAGAATTGTGTTGATTTGTGAAACCTAACCATTTAACATATGCTCTGTCACCCTTAGTTTTAAGAATTTTTTCAACTAGATAGGTATCAGGAAAGCGAGTCTTTGAAAGTTCTTCATCATAAAATGCACCTTCAATTTTATTTCCTTGATAATCTTCCAAAATATTTGTCGCAGGAGATGTATTGTTAATAGATCTGATTTTAAAAATTTCTGTTGTCCAGTTTGGGGTGTATCCCTTTTCAAAAATGTGTTTGTATTTACTGATGCGTACGTGATCTCCAACATGAAATTTTGAGATTTTATACATTTTTAGGTGGTTGTATACTGTGTTTAGCAACATTTTCTCATCATTATAATTAACCTTAATGGGCGCCATTTTAATTGTGCGATGTATTTTTTTATTATATTTGTCAACTAATTCTTTATACAAGTCAATCCAATGATATGATCCGTTGTGGCTAAATTCCTTCCACATCATACCTTTAATAGTTCTATTGAATCGTTCAACAATAGACGCCTTTATTACACTATACGTTGAGTAGTGATTAATATTTCGACTTTTCATCAAATTACTAAAGATTTTATTAAAAAATTCCTTTCCATCGTCAGTATGCAAGTTTTTCGGTACACGACCCAAATTAAAAATATTTTCCATTGCTTTGCAGACATCTGATGCATTTTTAGATTTGAGAGGTGCAGCCCAAGCAAATTTTGAGAATGTGTCAATGACTGTCAGCAAATATCGATAATCATTGTTATCCGATGAACAATTCCCCATTTCAACTAGATCAGCTTGCCATAAATCATCTATACCTTTTATAACAACTCTTCGAAGTTTAAAATTTTTTCGAGCTTGCTTATGCAACTCTTTCACTAGAATTCTTTTTGTATCCACTGGCAACATTGTATATTACATTATTATGATACTATACATCTTGTTTATTATTTAAATACTTTGATTTAGTTAGGAGCCTCTGTAAATACGATTTCCTCCGGCAACACTTTAAGTAGCACTTCCTCCGGCAGCACTTTTAATACACTCAAAAAAAAAAAGTTTGTAAAGTCAGCAAAAAATTTTGCTGAGTCAGCAAAATTTTAGTCAGGAGGATGCTTGCAAAAAAGTTGCTAATGTCAGCAAAATCTTTTGCTGAAAATCAGCGAGCTGATTTTTAGCAACAAAATTTGTAGATTCAGCAAAAGTTTTGCTAACACTTAGTGGATTAGAAATAAAACAGCATTGCTAAAAATTAATAAATTTTTTGCTGAATTTTAGTAGACTGAAAAAAAACGCAAAAAATTTGTAGAAAAATTGTAATTTAGTTAATTTATTTGCTGAAAATCATAAAACATATTTTTGTGATTCTTTTAAAAATAATTTACTATAATAACGAAATATAAAAATTTTCATTTTCCCACATTGACGACATGAATTAATTTAATATCTGAAAATATATAGAAATAAATATATATAACATAACAAAAATTTCCTTTCAATTACTTACATCAATGGTTGTATAAATGATGCTATCGTTTAAAGGACGCTTCTGCCGAAGATAATTATAGAAAACGAAACGAAAAAATAAACAAAAACAAAAACAAACCAAACGAAAAAAACAACCCTTTTTGCAATAAGAAAAAGGAACCATAAAAATCTACCTAAGATGTGTGTCTTTGTCTTTCGCTTTACTCTGTCTACATTTCTGTATATGTTTGTTTGCAATTTGACCACACTATTATTAATCTATAAGTTATATATAATATATAAGTTTAAATAAATAAATATTTTATTTTGTCTTTTATTTAATTAATAGACAATTATTTTCACAAGCCGGTGACAACGCAAAATTTAAGTTGTTTTAATCCTCAGTTTTGTTTTATGTATGAAAAAGAGATACAAAAACTTCCATGGTTGATTTCTTATATGTCTTATTAGAGTTGTACTTTTTAGTATCATTTTCCTCTTCTCTACTACATCTTGACATGCCGCGACATCTACTTCATTTTGCGTATATCTTTCAATCTGGTTGTCGTCCACACTATTAATGTGTCGTCCACACTATTAATGTGCAATTTTTTTTAGCAAAATTAATTAGTAAAACATTAGTATATTAGTAAAGCATTAGTATAAAACAGTTAAGTGCTGAATAAGTATAACAAAAATTTTAGCTGAAAACACGATTTTAGCAAAAAATTTTGCTGAGTCAGCAAAATTTTAGTCAGGAGGATGCTAGCAAAAAAGTTGCTAATGTCAGCAAAATCTTTTGCTGAAAATCAGCGAACTGATTTTTAGCAACAAAATTTGTAGATTCAGCAAAAGTTTTGCTAACACTTAGTAGATTAGAAATAAAAAAGCGTTGGTAAAAATTAATAAATTTTTTGCTGAATTTTAGTAGACTGAAAAAAAACGCAAAAAATTTGTAGAAAAATTGTAATTTAGTTAATTTATTTGCTGAAATCATAAAACATATTTTTGTGATTCTTTTAAAAATAATTTACTATAATAACGAAATATAACAATTTTCATTTTCCCACATTGACGACATGAATTAATTTAATATCTGAAAATATATAGAAATAAATATATATAACATAACAAAAATTTTCTTTCAACTACTTACATCAATGGTTGTCTTAATGATGCTATCTTTTCAATGACGAAACTGCCGAAGATAATTCTAGAAACGAAACGAAAAATAAACAAAACAAACGAAACGAAAAAAACAACCCTTTTTTGCAATAAGAAAAAGAAACCATACAAATCTACCTAAGATGTGTGTCTTTGTCTTTCTCTTTACTCTGTCTACATGTCTGTATATGTTTGAATGCAAATTGACCACACTAGATTATTCATCTATTAATATTTATTATAGAAATACATATTAAATTTAAATATTTTCTTTTGTCTTTTATTTTATTAATAGACAATTATTTTCACAAGCCGGTGACAACGCAAAATTTAAGTTGTTTTAATCCTCAATTTTGTTTTATGTATGAAAAACAGATACAAAAGTCTTTTATGGTTGATTTTTTTACTTGTCTTATTAGAGTTGTACTTTTTAGTATCATTTTCCTCTTCTCTACTACATCTTGACATGCCGCGACATCTGCTTATCAGCACAATTTTTTTTAGCAAAATTAATTAGTAAAACATTAGTATATTAGTAAAGCATTAGTATAAAACAGTTAAGTGCTGAATAAGTATAACAAAAATTTTAGCTGAAAACACGATTTTAGCAAAAATATTTGCTAAAAAATAGTATACCTGATTTACAAGACTTTTCTACTAACTTATTTTTTTGAGTGTAGCTATTACAATATAATAGAACTATCAATCATATGGGTTCTATCACTGGAAGCGGACTAGTAGATAGAGTTATAAATTCTCCACCATTTGATTTTTATTTACCAGGCTACGAATTTTGGGGACCAGGTACTAAGCTAAAAAAACGTTTAAAGAGAGGAGATAAGGGGGTTAATCCGTTAGATGCTGCACTCAAAAAAAAGTTTGTAAAGTCAGCAAAAAATTTTGCTGAGTCAGCAAAATTTTAGTCAGGAGGATGCTTGCAAGAAAGTTGCTAATGTCAGCAAAATCTTTTGCTGAAAATCAGCGAGCTGATTTTTAGCAACAAAATTTGTAGATTCAGCAAAAGTTTTGCTAACACTTAGTAGATTAGAAATAAAAAAGCGTTGGTAAAAATTAATAAATTTTTTGCTGAATTTTAGTAGACTGAAAAAAAACGCAAAAAATTTGTAGAAAAATTGTAATTTAGTTAATTTATTTCCTGAAAATCATAAAACATATTTTTGCGATTCTTTTAAAAATAATTTACTATAATAACGAAATATAAAAAATTTCATTTTTCCACATTGACGACATGAATTAATTTAATATCTGAAAATATATAGAAATAAATATATATAACATAACAAAAATTGTCTTTCAATTACTTACATCAATGGTTGTCTAAATGATGCTATCGTTTAAATGATGCTATCGCAATTATAGAAACGAAATGAAAAAATAAACAAAAACAAAACAAAAACAAACGAAACGAAAAAAACAACCCTTTTTGCAATAAGAAAAAGGAACCATAAAAAATCTACCTAAGATGTGTGTCTTTGTCTTTCACTTTACTCTGTCTACATTTCTGTATATGTTTGTTTGCAATTTGACCACACATATAAATATTTAGTTTAAATAAATAAATATTTTATTTTGTTTTTTATTTAATTAATAGACAATTATTTCCACAAGCCGGTGACAACGCAAAATTTTAGTTGTTTTAATCCTCAATTTTGTTTTATGTATGAAAAAGAGATACAAAAACTTCCATGGTTGACAGTATATAAAGTATAAAACAGTTAAGTGCTGAATAAGTATAACAAAAATTTTAGCTGAAAACACGATTTTAGCAAAAAATTTGCTAAAAAATAGTATACCTGATTTACAAGACGTTTTACTAACTTTTCTACTAACTTATTTTTTGGGTGTGTTGTAGAGAACACGATGTAGCTTATTCTCAAAATAAGGAAATCGAGAAGCGACATCAAGCAGATAAAGTCTTAGAAAATCGTGCTTGGGAACGCGTTTTATCCAAAGATAGCAGTATCGGAGAAAAAGCAAACGCATATTTAATAACTAACGCAATGAAGGCTAAAGTCAAATTAGGGATGGGCCCAAAGGCAAAAAATAATGGTAAAAAGGTCTTTAGTACTGCAATACGATTGGCTACGGCAACTTTAAAGAAAGAGAGACCTAAAGATATAAATGATGCAGTTCGTATTGCTCGTAAAGTATTGAACAAATCGCTGAAAGGGAAAAAATCCGAAGTTGTTATACCTCGCATTATCACTGTACCAAAAATAGGAGGGTTTCTACCATTAGTCCCAATACTGACTGCTTTATTAGCCTTAGGTAGTCTATCATCCGGTGGAGCAGCTATTGTTAAAGCTTTTAATGCCGCAAAAGACGCTAAAAAAACAACTCAAAGAGGCTACTAGACACAATAGGAGTATGGAGGCTATAGCAATGGGGAAAGGGCTTTATCTTAAGCCATATAAGAAGGGGTATGGTCTTGTGTTCGATAAGATGTCAAAAAACTAATAAAGATGCTGCCCAAAAGACCACTTACTGACATCGATTTGAATAAGTTTTGTATCCATATTCCTCACTTTAGAGGTGTATTTATGAGACTTGCTCCCAAATAAACATTACACAGAATATTTCGATAGTTTTGGAAATTTGCAGCCACCACTTGAAGTAATAAAATACTTGGGGGGTAATATAGAATATAATTATAATCAACAACAAAAATATAACTTATATAATTGTGGTCACTTATGCATAAAATGTTTATATGAAATTTACAATAAATAAGAAAGAAACAACTTTATTTTTTCTAATTTGGTATATAACTTTGGTTTTATTTAAGATTGTTTTTTTTTGTTTTTTTTTTTAACAATTTAATTCCAAATCGGATATTCACAATTTTGAGGAATAATATATTCATTTATATGAAATAACTCCAACTCTAATCGGCAGGGTTTGCCGTCTACCCCAGGTTCTTTTTTGATAAAGTAATTCCCCGATGATAAATCCAGTAGTTCTTCTTCAGTGATGCCATTAAACCTTTTGGAAGAAATATGATACAGTGCTCCCCCTCAATCTGTATACTTTCTCCATATTTTGTTTGCGTTCGAATTGGTATTAATTTCTGTGATTTTTGCATACCCATAGTGTTAAAGGGGAGTAATAAAAAGTTTGTGCGTGCTCATGGTGCAAAAGGGTGGTAGAGAAAAAAAGGCTGACCACCGGAAAACGAACGGCTGAAAATAAGCTAGCCGTCTGATTATGTAAAATTTGGTTTGATTTAGTTTCTTTATTTTTTGGTTTGTTCTTGACGAAACTTGATCGTTTCTAATAAATATAGCTTAATTACCAAAAATCCGTATTCATATTTTGATTAAGCTATATTTATTAGAAAACGATCAAGTTTTGTCAAGAACAAACAAAAAAAATGCTAAATCAAAATATAAATACGGATTTTTGGTTATTAACCTATATTTATTAGAAACGATCAAGTTTCGTCAAGAACAAACCAAAAAATAAAGAAACTAAATAAAACCAAATTTTACATAATGAGAACGCAAATTTCCATTTACGGACGGCTAGCTTATTTTCAGCCGTTCATTTTCCGGTGGTCAGACTTTGTTTCTCTACCACCCTTTTACACTATGGGTATGCAAAAATCACAGAAATTAATACCTTTTACACTATGGGCATGCAAAAAAAAAACAATTAAGACATTTGCATGCCCATCAAAAAAAAGCAATTAAGACCAAATGCCTGCCCATCTCCATACTACTCTCCTGCATTCCCATCAACCCTTTTACACTATGGGCGTGCAAAAAAAAACAATTAAGACATTTGCATGCCCATCAAAAAAAAAGCAATTAAGACCAAATGCCTTCCCATCTCCATACTACTCTCCTGCATTCCCATCAACCCTTTTACACTATGGGCATGCAAAAAAAACAATTAAGACATTTTGCTTGCCCATCAAAAAAAGCAATTAAGACTAAATGCCTTCCCATCTCCATACTACTCTCCTGCATTCCCATCAACCCTTTTACACTATGGGCATGCAAAAAAAAAAACAATTAAGACATTTTGCATTCCCAACTAAAAAAAGCAATTAAGACTAAATGCCTTCCCATCTCCATACTACTAACCCGCTGGTAGCACTGGGCTCTGTTACCGAGAGTTCTGTTTAATCCCTATTTACTTTATATATATTTTAGATGGAGAAAATTCATGCACTAAATAATAAAAAGCAAGAAGAGATCGAAGCAGATCTATCTGAAGCAAACACTGTGCCTCAGGGCCTGGAATGTGCTAAAGAAAAAAATAAAGTGCAGAAAATGGACACATTGTGGTCCGAACCTGCAGAAAATATGGATGTTGTGGAGCAAGCTATTGCGACTTCAGGTCCACCCGTGGCTAATGACTCCACCATCCCAACGGACGATGAGGATGCACTATTAAACTCGCAACCTAATGAGGCCGTAACTGCCGAAAGCGCTGTGTCGAAGCAATCGACAAATAATCGAGTCAAATTAACTGGTGCGGCTCGAAAATGCATGAAGCATACCTTGAAGACGGTATTGACATCGAGACGTCTCGCATACTATGCCAAAAACCGATGCGAGAGACTCGAAAAGAAGTCAAGGCACTGATAGGTGTTCGTAAGAGATTGCGATCCGATGGATCAACGCCACCTGCTACGAAACAGCCTGCAAAGAGGACCGCTGGAGCAGCTGCGGATGGCACGCCCCTTAAGGAGGACAGTGGCAAACTGAAGAAACCAGCCACAACCGTGCCGGCAAAACCGCCAAAAACAATGGTCCCCTCATACAAGGATGTCGTTGCCGCCCTAAAAATAGGCGTTATACCGCCTGATTTCCCGACAACGAGATGGTCTGACGAGTAGCTACATTCCATCAAAAGGTCCATCCTGTATAAAATTGTTGAGCACAAGAAGGGGCCACTGAATCCCAGTTTTTCCAACTGCTCCTTCAAACCAGGATGGATCAACTTGTATGTGACGATAAAGAGACGGTACAGTGGACGGAGACGCATGTCCCCGAAATAAAGCCATGGGAAGGTGCTGTTCTCAAAGTCGTAGCTGAGGATGAAGTGCCGAGGGCCCAAGTGTTCGTGGGATACTTCCCGGACAAGGAGGATACTTCAAGTAACTTCATACTTGGACTGGTTGAAGCCCAGAACCGTGATCTTTCGGTTGAGTACTGTCGTGAAGGGTGGTGTAGTCGAGATCACTCTTTCGATCGATCCAATATCTGCCGATGTACTCAAACAAAAGAACTATCGGATGAAATTCGAGTTTGGAACGGCGCTGGTAAGACCCACCCGTCAACCTAATGTGGTCGAGCGCAAGAAACTCGAAACGACCAATGCATCTGCTTTAGCAACTTCGGCTAAGTCTGATAAGAGTGCTTCAAAGCCAATTGCCTTAGATGATAAACCAAGCTGCTCGAAGCATGTGCCAAGGTCAATTTCTAGCGGGCAAAATAGCCAGAGGGCCAAAAACATGGCTTCCACGGCCCCTACGATCACCAGACCTAGAAGGTGGGAGAGGCACTCAGCAGAAGAAGCAGCCCTGCTGAACAGCAATCGCGGCGAAGTGCGCCAAAAAAAAAGCACGCAAGTAATAGCCTCAAAAAGTAAGGCAAAACAGCACATTAAGTGCTTACCTTCACCATGCCAAAGCGGCTTCAAATGTGGCAATTAGAAGGTTCACCTCAGACGACCTGGACGTCATTTTTATCCAGGAACTATGGGTGCATGCCAGAGCAATGAAAGGGCTCAATTCAAAACAAGGTAGACTCATATATAACAATCAACATGAGAGGCCTAGAACGGCCATGTTTGTTAGAAACAATTTAACCAGTCTTCCCATCTCAGAGTTTATCTTAGGGGATTTGGTTGCCATATGGGCTAGGGTGCCCTCCCTATCTGGTGAGCATGAGGTGGTACTTGCATCCGCGTACCTACCGGGAGATGTAGATGAGGCGCCAACATCTGAAGTGAGAGCTCTGGTAGAATTCTGCAACTCCAGAAATCTTGGATGGATCATCTGCTGTGATGCCAATGCGCATCACGTTACTTGGGGAAGTACAGGTAACAACAAACGAGGTGAGTACCTGCTAGAGTTTATTAGTAGTAATAATATAAATATAGCAAATAGGGGTGACGAACCCACTTTCAGGAATGTAGTTAGATCGGAGGTTTTACACCTCACACTTACTAGCTCTAATCTTTCCCTCGAAATCTCTGCCTGGCATGTATCTTCGGAAGTTTCAATGTTGGACCACCAACACCTGGTCTTCAACATTGCGGGTTCTTTGGGTACTATCCAGTCCTTCCGTAATCTCAGGAAGACAGATTGGGATCTCTTTCGGTATTATGTTGAAGACCCCGCCAACTGCTCGAGGGGGCTTATTTTGAGCACGACACAAATCGATCAGGAGGCGGCTAATATTCAGTGTAATCTAATTTCCGTCTATGAGTCGAGCTGCCCAATGGGGGCAAGGAAAACCAAGCGTGGTGTTCCATGGTGGAACGACAAATTTGGGAAACTCAGAACTGAGGCGAGAATACTATTCAATAGGGCCAAGGAGGCAGGCAACTGGGTGGCCTACAAGGCGGCTATAATTGGGTTCAATAAGGAACTTCGTAGATCTAAGAGGGCAACGTGGCGTAGCTACTGCGAGAAGATCTCAGATCTCCCCGAAGCGGTTAGGCTTCAGAAGGCTCTTTCACAAGATCATACGAACGGACTTAGTACCCTGAAGAGGCCGGACGGGTTCTATACTGAATCGCCCGAGGAGACCTGTGAACTCTTACTGAATACACACTTTCCGGATTGTGTGTCACCTGAGAGGCTACCTAGGATTCCTAGGACTCCTAGCCTATCTGGAAGGGACATACGAGGCGAAGCAAATAGCCTTGTGTGCTTTCGTTGATATTCAGGGCGCTTTTGACAACACGTTCTACGATGCGATTAGGACTGCGATGTTGAGGAAAGACATCCTCAGTGTTATCGTTAGTTGGACTCCGGAGATGTTGACCTCTAGGGTCATTACATTCGGCATCGGGAACACTTCTAGGACCATAGGGGCGACTAGAGGATGTCCTCAGGGTGGTGTGCTATCGCCTCTGCTGTGGACTCTGGTCATTGATGAGCTGCTTGAGCAGCTTAATGACCTGGGATTCAGAACCTACGGATATGCTGAGGATCTTGTTATTTCTGTCACAGGCTGGGATGACAGGACAATTTCTGAGCGCATGCAACAGGCTCTGAACTTTACCTTGAAGTGGTGCCAGGAGAAGGGATTGACTATAAATCCCTCGAAAACCATCCTGGTGCCCTTTACCAGGAGACGTAAGTTATGTCTCCCTGAGCCATCGCTTCAGGTGACGAGGATCTGCTTCTCTGATAGCCTTAAGTACTTGGGGGTTATATTGAATAGGTCTCTGAATTGGAATGGGCACCTTGATATGATCTCTAAAAGGGCCACTAGGGCAATGTTTGCCTGCCAGAGGCTCTTTGGCAAGACCTGGGGCCTTAGACCTCAAATGGTCTACTGGTCTTTTAACACCATTGTGAAACCGATGGTCACATACGCCTCATTGGCGTGGTGGACAATGGTTGAACAACTAGGGGCTCAGATGACTCTTAAGAGGATTTATCGACTGGCATGTATTGGTATCACTGGTGCCTCGAACTCATGTCTGACTGATGCCATTGGAGTCATGCTGGGTATTCCTCCTTTGCATATTTCTGTAAAGGAAAACGCGTGCTTGGGATCCCTAAGGCTGCGGGAGATTGGCAGCATGAGGAGCGGGGATCTGAAGGGACATCTTGAGATTGCGAAAATGTTCGCTTATGACCCGGTTATTAGGGTCAGTGACAGGATACTGCCTGTGCAGGGCTCAATTCAAAACAAGGTAGACTCATATATAACAATCAACATGAGAGGCCTAGAACGGCCATGTTTGTTAGAAACAATTTAACCAGTCTTCCCATCTCAGAGTTAATCTTAGGGGATTTGGTTGCCATATGGGCTAGGGTGCCCTCCCTATCTGGTGAGCATGAGGTGGTACTTGCATCCGCGTACCTGCCGGGAGATGTAGATGAGGCGCCAACATCTGAAGTGAGAGCTCTGGTAGAATTCTGCAACTCCAGAAATCTTGGATGGATCATCTGCTGTGATGCCAATGCGCATCACGTTACTTGGGGAAGTACAGGTAACAACAAACGAGGTGAGTACCTGCTAGAGTTTATTAGTAGTAATAATATAAATATAGCAAATAGGGGTGACGAACCCACTTTCAGGAATGTAGTTAGATCGGAGGTTTTACACCTCACACTTACTAGCTCTAATCTTTCCTTCGCCATCTCTGACATCTTCGGAAGTTTCAATGGTGGACCACCAACACCTGGTCTTCAACATTGCGGGTTCTTTGGGTACTATCCAGTCCTTCCGTAATCTCAGGAAGACAGATTGGGATCTCTTTCGGTTTTGTAAGACACTTTGTTGTTGTGATTTGCGACAGGAGCACGTGGTTAACTGGATCTTGGGTACCGGAGGTTGGTGCACAGGTCTGGTTCACAGATGGCTCGAAACAGTCGAACATGGATACGGAGGCGGGTGTCGTCGGACCCGGATTTCAGCGTGCTCTGCCCATGGGCAAATATCCCTCCGTTTTTCAGGCTGAGGTCTTCGCTATCTGTATCTGTGTGGAAGAGTGTCTGCGGAGGAGGACACGTGGGGCCACAATCTACATTCTATCTGACAGCCAGGCGGCACTTGGTGCCTTGAGATCTCAAGATGTGTCGTCTGGTCTGGTTAAGGAATGTATCGACTCTCTAAATCGTCTAGGACTTAACAACTCCTTGACACTGGCTGGGTTCCAGGCCATGAGGGGCATGAGGGCAACGAACGGGCTGACTGTTTAGCCAACTGCGGAGCTCGTCGACAATTCATTGGCCCGGAACCCTTCTGTGGCGTACCCAATGGGTATGTCAGAGAGAGGCTCAGAAGAAGGAGGGAGTCGGAGTTTGGGGCCTCTGGGGAGATCGCGGAAACTCTTGTCTATGACGAGGGGCGAACTAAGGACTGTAACGGGTTACCTCACAGGACACTGTGGCCTTAGGTATCAATTGTACAAGATGGGACGATCCTCTACGGATACGTGCAGGTTTTGTGAATGGGAACCCGAGACCTCTGAGCATGTTCTCTGCAAATGTCCGAGGCTCTCCGACAGGAGGGTGCGTTATTTTGGTGGTCGAATAGTGACGCCATGGGACGTTTGGAACTGTTCACCTGGTAGGATAGGGTGTATTCGCAGGCAGCACAAAATACCAACTTCTGGTCGCGGTGCATAGTGCCACTATAGTCTAATCTAATCTAGTTAAATGCTTTTCACTCTATGTAATTGTTTGTACAAGTATGTTGTAGTCGTGTACTATTATAAAACTCTTTCTTTAAGTGATTATGTAATTTTCTGATTAAAGCTCCCTTCCATCATTTCTAATTTGTGATTCCATTTATCTTTATTTCTTGCTTACATCAAAGCAATGCACTATTAATTATTATTAATTACCAAGTTTTTGTAGTTAAATGTCATGATATTTGTATCCAAATCATTTTCCTAAGTTGATAGACAAACTTTGCTGAAAATAGTTATTAGTTGAAATACTCCTACTATACTTGGTAATAGTATACCCGTTTTTGATAAATGTGTGCATTATTGTCGTTACAAGAAATCAATTTTGGATTTTCCATCGGGGCAACCCCCTAATATGTGCCAATAGGATAGAAAATGCGATTGATAAAGTTTCAGCCCAATCGGATAACGTTAACACGTGTCTCATTGAGCATAAACTGAGGAAAAACAGCGATTTTTCACTAAAATTCGTATTTCTTTGTCTTTAAACCGAAACCATTCATTCTAGGAACCTGAGTCGAGTCTTGTTTTATAG